>CAWUFW010012706.1:0-524450 GCA_963921515.1 Calotriton arnoldi
GGGTCGTGCTGCGGGGAGTGTTTTAGGGTTTAGGGCAGTGCAGTCGTGTTCAGGTAGTGTAGGGGGTCGTGCTGGGGGAGTATTTTAGGGTTTAGGGTAGTGCAGTGGTGTTCGGGTAGTGTAGGGGGTCATGCTGGGGGTAGTGTTCTAGGGTTTAGGGCAGTGCAGTGGTGTTCGGGCAGTGTAGAGGGTCGTGCTGGGGGTGGTGTTTTAGGGTTTAGGGCAGTGCAGTGGTGTTCGGGCAGTGTAGGGGGTCATGCTGGGGGTGGTGTTTCAGGGTTTAGAGCAGTGCAGTGGTGTTCGGGCAGTGTAGGGGGTCGTGCAGGGGGTGGTGTTTCAGGGTTTAGGGCAGTGCAGTGGTGTTCGGGCACTGTAGGGGGTCGTGCAGGGGTGGTGTTTCTGGGTTTAGGGCAGTGGTGTTCGGGCAGTGTAGGGGGTCATGCTGGGGGTGGTGTTTCAGGGTTTGGGGCAGTGCAGTGGTGTTCGAGCAGTCTAGGGGGTCATGCTGGCGGTGGTGTTTCAGGGTTTAGGGCAGTGCAGTGGTGTTCGGGCAGTGTAGGGGGCAGTGCAGGGGGTGGTGTTTCAGGGTTTAGGGCAGTGCAGTGGTGTTCGGGCAGTGTAGGGGGTGGTGCAGAGGGTGGTGTTTCAGGGTTTAGGGCAGTGCAGTGGTGTTCGGGCAGTGTAGGGGGTCGTGCAGGGGGTGGTGTTTCAGGGTTTAGGGCAGTGCAGTGGTGTTCGGGCAGTGTAGGGGGAGGTGCAGGGGGTGGTGTTTCAGGGTTTAGGGCAGTACAGTGGTGTTCGGGCATTGTAGGGGGTGGTGCTGGGGCTGGTGTTTCAGGGTTTAGGGCAGTGCAGTGGTGTTCGGGCAGTGTAGGGGGTCGTGCTGGGGCTGGTGTTTCAGGGTTTAGGGCAGTGCAGTGGTGTTCGGGCAGTGTAGGGGGTCGTGCTGGGGCTGGTGTTTCAGGGTTTAGGGCAGTGCAGTGGTGTTCGGGCAGTGTAGGGGTCATGCTGGGGCTGGTGTTTCAGGGTTTAGGGCAGTGCAGTGGTGTTCGGGCAGTGTAGGGGGTCTTGCTGGGGCTGGTGTTTCAGAGTCTAGGGCAATGCAGTGGTGTTCGGGCAGTGTAGGGGGTCTTGCTGGGGCTGGTGTTTCAGGGTTTAGGGCAGTGCAGTGGTGTTCGGGCAGTGTAGGGGGTCATGCTGGGGCTAGTGTTTCAGGGTTTAGGGCAGAGCAATGGTGCTCAGGCAGTGTAGGGGGTTGTGCTGGGGGTGATGTTTCAGGGTTTAGGGCAGTGCAGTGGTGTTAGGGCAGTGTAGGGGGTCGTGCTGGGGTTGGTGTTTCAGGGTTTAGGGCAGTGCAGTGGTGTTCCGGCAGTGTAGGGAGTCGTGCAGGGGTTGGTGTTTCAGGGTTTAGTGCAGTGGTGTTCGGGCAGTGTAGGGGGTCGTGCTGGGGTGGTGTTTCAGGGTTTAGGGCAGTGTAGTGGTGTTCGGGCAGTGTAGGGTGTCGTGCTGAGGGGTGGTGTTTCAGGGTTTAGGGCAGTGCAGTAGTGTTTGGGCAGTGTAGGGGGTCGTGCAGGGGGTGGTGTTTCAGGGTTTAGGGCAGTGCAGTGGTGTTCGGCCAGTGTAGGTAGTCTTGCTGGGGTTGGTGTTTCAGGGTTTAGGGCAGTGCAGTAGTTTTCGGGCAGTGTAGGCGGTCGTGCCGGGGCTGGTGTTTCAGGGTATAGGGCAGTGCAGTGGTGTTTGGGCAGTGTACGGGGTTGTGCTGGGGCTGGTGTTTAAGGGTTTAGGGCAGTGCAGTGGTGTGCGGGCAGTGTACGGGGTTGTGCTGGGGCTGGTGTTTCAGGGTTTAGGGCAGTGCAGTGGTGTTCGGGCAGTGTAGGGGGTCGTGCTGGGGGTGGTGTTTCAGGGTTTAGGGCAGTGCAGTGGTGTTCGGGCAGTGTAGGGGGTCGTGCTGGGGCTGGTGTTTCAGGGTTTAGGGCAGTGCAGTGGTGTTCGGGCAGTGTAGGGGGTCGTGCTGGGGGTGGTGTTTCAGGGTTTAGGGCAGTGCATTGGTGTTCGGACAGTGTAGGGGGTCTTGCTGGGGTGGTGTTTCAGGGTTTAGGGCAGTGCAGTGGTGTTCGGGCAGTGTAGGGGGTCGTGCTGGGGCTGGTGTTTCAGGGTTTTGGGCAGAGCAGTGGTGTTCGGGCAGTATAGGGGGTCGTGCTGGGGGTGGTGTTTCAGGGTTTAGGGCAGTGCATTGGTGTTCGGGCAGTGTAGGGGGTCTTGCTGGGGTGGTGTTTCAGGGTTTAGGGCAGTGCAGTGGTGTTCGGGCAGTGTAGGGGTCTTGCTGGGGGTGGTGTTTCAGGGTTTAGGGCAGTGGTGTTCGGGCAGTGTAGGGGTCTTGCTGGGGGTGATGTTTCAGGGTTTAGGGCAGTGCAGTGGTGTTCGGGCAGTGTAGGGGGTCTTGCTGGGGGTAGTGTTTCATGGTTTAGGGTGGTGCAGTGGTGTTCGTGCAGTGTAGGGGGTCGTGCTGGGGGTGGTGTTTCAGGGTTTAGGGCAGTGCAGTAGTGTTCGGGCAGTGTAGGGGGTCGTGCAGGGGGTGGTGTTTCAGGGTTTAGGGCAGTGCAGTGGTGTTCGGGCAGTGTAGGGGGTCTTGCTGGGGGTGGTGTTTCAGGGTTTAGGGCAGTGGTGTTTGGGCAGTGTAGGGGGTCTTGCTGGGGGTGATGTTTCAGGGTTTAGGGCAGTGCAGTGGTGTTTGGGCAGTGTAGGGGGTCTTGCTGGGGGTAGTGTTTCAGGGTTTAGGGCAGTGCAGTGGTGTTTGTGCAGTATAGGGGGTCGTGCTGGGGATGGTGTTTCTGGGTTTAGGGCAGTGCAGTAGTGTTCGAGCAGTGTAGGGGTTGTGCAGGGGGTGGTTTCAGGGTTTAGGGCAGTGCAGTGGTGTTCGGGCAGTGTAGGGGGTCGCGCTGGGGGTGGTGTTTCAGGCTTTAGGGCAGTGCAGTGGTGTTCGGGCAGTGTAGGGGGTCATGCACTGTGTGGTGTTTCAGGGTTTAGGGCAGTGCAGTGGTGTTCGGGCAGTGTAGGGTGTTGTGCTGGGGCTGGTGTTTCAGGGTTCAGGGCAGTGCAGTGGTGTTCAGGCAGTGTAGGGGGTCGTGCTGAGGCTGGTGTTTCACGGTTTAGGGCAGTGCAGTGGTGTTCGGGCATTGTAGGGGGTCGTGCTGGGGCTGGTGTTTCAGGGTTTAGGGCAGTGCAGTGGTGTTCGGGCAGTGTAGGCGGTCGTGCTGGGGCTGGTGTTTCATGGTTTAGGGCAGTGCAGTGGTGTTCGGGCAGTGTAGGGGTCGTGCTGGGGCTGGTGTTTCAGGGTTTAGGGCAGTGCAGTGGTGCTCGGGCAGTGTAGGGGGTCGTGCTGGGGGTGATGTTTCAGGGTTTAGGGTAGTGCAGTGGTGTTCGGGCAGTGTAGGGGGTCGTGCAGGGGCTGGTGTTTCAAGGTTTAGGGCAGTGCAGTGGTGTTCGGGCAGTGTAGGGGGTCGTGCTGGGGCTGGTGTTTCAGGGTTTTGGGCAGAGCAGTGGTGTTCGGGCAGTGTAGGGGGTCATGCTGGGGGTAGTGTTTCAGGGTTTAGGGCAGTGCAGTGGTGTTCGGGCAGTATAGGGGTCGTGCTGGGGGTGGTGTTTCAGGGTTTAGGTCAGTGGTGTTCGGGCAGTGTAGGGGGTCTTGCTGGGGGTGATGTTTCAGTGTTTAGGGCAGTGCAGTGGTGTTCGGGCAGTGTAGGGGGTCTTGCTGGGGGTAGTGTTTCAGGGTTTATGGCAGTGCAGTGGTGTTCGGGCAGTGTAGGGGGTCATGCTGGGGGTGGAATTTCAGGGTTTAGGGCAGTGCAGTGGTGTTCGGGCAGTGTTGGGGGTCGTGAAGGGGGTGGTGTTTCAGGGTTTAGGGCAGTGCAGTGGTGTTCGGGCAGTGTAGGGGGTCGTGCTAGGGGTGGTGTTTCAGGGTTTAGGGCAGTGCAGTGGTGTTCGGGCAGTGTAGGGGGTCATGCAGGGGCTGGTGTTTCAGGGTTTAGGGCAGTGCAGTGGTGTTCGGGCAGTGTAGGGGGTCGTGCTGGGGGTAGGGTTTTAGGGTTTAGGGTAGTGCAGTGGTGCTTGTGTAGTGTAGGGGGTCGTGCTGGGGGTAGTGTTTTATGGGTTTAGGGTAGTGCAGTGGTGTTTGTGTAGTGTAGGGGGTCATGTTTTAGGGTAGTGCAGTGGTGTTTTGGTAGTGTAGGGGGTCGTGCTGGGGGTAGTGTTTTAGGATTTAGGTTAGTGCAGTGGTGTTTGGGTAGTGTAGGGGGTCGTGCTGGGGGTAGTGTTTTAGGGTTTATGGTAGTGCAGGGTGTTTGTGTAGTGTAGGGGGTCATGCTGGGGGTAGTGTTTTAGGGTTTAGGGTAGTGCAGTGGTGCTTGTGTAGTGTAGGGGGTCGTGCTGGGGGTAGTGTTTAAGAGTTTAGGGTAGTGCAGTGGTGTTTGTGTAGTATAGGGGGTCATGTTTTAGGGTAGTGCAGTGGTGTTTGGGTAGTGTAGGGGTCGTGCTGGGGGTAGTGTTTTAGGGTTTAGGATAGTGCAGTGGTGCTTGTGTAGTGTAGGGGGTCATGCTGGGGGTAGTGTTTTAGGGTTTAAGGTAGTGCAGTGGTGTTTTTGTAGTGTAGGGGGTCATGTTTTAAGATGCAATGCTCCAATACCTGACCAGTCTGCACTACATAAAACTGCAAAAAACTAAAAATAAAAAGTGTTTTGCACACTTTTGTCATTGGGCTATATGTGGGCTACATCTGGGTAATATTTGTGCTACATTTGGGCTCTTTTTTCACTGGTGGCCATCTTGGAAGACTTCTTTGTTATGAAGTTTCCTAATTTCTTCATTTACTGCAGTCTCCTCAGTAGGAAATGCTTTCAGTTTTTTACTTTGATTCCATCAAGAAGGCATTCAGATGTGTCTCACATCTGCCATAAATTCAGAATGTTAGCACTCTAGTTGCTCATTAGATCACTGGAGTAAAGCTACTGCTCACCAGGGAGTTAACTGGTAGTCTGCTGCTGGTATTGAAAGTGATTGTTTCAGTCTGCATGTCAGAATTTTCTAATGAAATAGAAGAGTATTTGAGATCTCACTTAAAACATGCCCTAATTTTTCTTTCTGCAGCACTAACCATAATTTCTATTTCAAAAAGAACCCCTCATTTTGTTCCTTTTTAAATTAAATGTTTTAAGTGTTACCGGTTTATTCCAATCAAGATGGCTTCAGGTGTGCCATACTTTTGTCATAAGTAAGGCTGTTAGCGCTCTAGTTGTTCTTTAGAACACTCTGGGAAGCTGCAGTAGAACACAAAGGCATCAACTGGCAGGCTGCTCCTGTTGAAATATAACAGGAAGATATTTGAGATCACACTTGAAATATGTCCTAATTTTTCTTTCTACAGCACTAACCATAATTTCTATGACAAAATGAACCCCATCATTTTGTTCCTTTTTAAATTAAATGTTTTAAGTGTTACCAGTTTATTCCAATCAAGATGGCTTCAAGTGTGCCATACTTTTGTCATAAGTAAGGCTGTTAGCACTCTAGTTGTTCTTTAGAACACTCTGGGGAGCTGCAGTAGAACACAAAGGCATCAACTGGCAGGCTGCTCCTGTTGAAATATAACAGGAAGATATTTGAGATCACACTTGAAACATGTCCTAATTTTTCTTTCTACAGCACTAACCATAATTACTATGACAAAATGAACCCCATCATTTTGTTCCTTATTAAATTAAATATGTTAAGTGTTACCAGTTTATTCCAATCAAGATGGCTTCAGGTGTGCCATACTTTTGTCATAAGTAAGGCTGTTAGCACTCTAGTTGTTCTTTAGAACACTCTGGGAAGCTGCAGTAGAACACAAAGGAATCAACTGACAGTCTCTGCCCTTGTTGGATGTACATGTTTTACTGAGAATGTCAGACTTCATTCTCACATGAGTGAGAAAGATAATGTGAATTTACAGAAAATATGCTCTCATTTTAGCTTCTGGAGCACCTTCCAAACCTCCATGGGACAAGCATGAGAAAATAGTGTTCTCTCAAACATGATTCATGATATCCCAGCAGAAGGTTTTTCACATGGTAAAATCACCTTAGAATACACCACAATTCCTAAAATTAGTATGGTACCATCAACAAATAAATTCTAATGTAACTAAAGCCTGTTATCACCCTTTATAGTTCTCCTTTTGGTGACCCTCAAAATCTTCTATTCACTACAATGCATTTCAATGAGGTACTATCATTTATATTGGTCCCAAGATGGCTGCCAGCAATTCCAGGATGAAGTGCTGACAGCCAATCAGATCTCACGATGACATGTGTGGTTAGGCTCCGCCCAGATATATATGTGACTTTACTTTTGATTTTCTCAGGAACTACTGAACGGATTTACACCATTTAAGCAAAAGGCACGACACTGAACCAAGGGCTACCTCTTTGCCAAATTTGGTGTAATTCCGTTCAGCAGTTCGGGCTGTAGCTGCGACTAAAGGTTCCTATGGAAAAATGAATGGGGAAAACGCGTTTTGGGACCCCCATTTTTCTCGGCCCCCGCTTGACGTATCACCCCGAGACTTTCAGGATAGGAGCGGACCGGAGCGCCCCAACAAGTTGGAAACTTTCGCGAAGATTCGTCAACCGGCGCCAACGTTATTTCAAATAGAATGTCACGGATTTCCTATGGATAATAGGTTTTAACTATAACTATCTACTGGCGACCGCCAGTAGATAATATATATATATATATGTATATATATATATATATATATATATATATATATATAGTGAAATAATTGATTACAACTATTCAATTTACATAATATTACATTTAACTATAATAATATTTTATTAGTTATCAGTCAATAGCTATAAAAAACACTATTCTCTTTGTTTTGGACTCAATATTTTTGACACAATAATATTGTCATTCCTAGTATATGTATAGGAAGACAATATTAAGGTAAACAATATTTTTAACACAATATTTATGTGCCTCGATATCTTTGTGCATGATATTTTGTCATACACCCGTATGGCAATAGTACAGGAGAGTAGTAGATAGAAAATATATATTGTTATTTGTGCACAGAGCATGTATTTAACAAAAATTAAAAAATAGTATTTTGAGGAAAAATGCTTTAATATGAAAATGATATCCTTTTGGTGGCAGCAAGTGTATTGTTCTGTGATAAAAGCATGCACTTGACAGAAAAAGGTGAGTACCGAAAATTGAACAGAAGTGAGACACAGAATTGCAGATTATAAATCATGGGCCATTGAAAATTATGTTACCTAAACTACCCATTTCACTATTGCTTTTTATGCATTTTCCTATGGAAATTGTCCTGAAAAATACATTATTTTTCCACCATTTGCTCAAAATTACTATTGGGGAAACTAACCTGCAACACTCTTGGGGAGGGCCAGGCTTACTCTGAACACCATGAAAATATTGCAATATTAAATAAGTGCCTTTCAGAGCCTATTTTATTTTTCAGGAAATGTATGTGAATAGTGTGCTGAAAAATGCGCTATTTAACCCCTTTTCTTCAACGTTTTCTCAGGAGGAACTCTCCAAACCATCCTTGAGACAGTTTCTGTATGTAGCTGTAGTGTTGTGACTTTTCCTCTTTCTGTACTCTCTCTCTTTCCCCTTGCTGTTCAGCCTGAGCATGTGTGGAATCTTGATGATGCCTTGGAATGTTGGGTGCCTGATCTGAGTCAGTTGGTGATTGCAGGCTGAGCAGCTAGGAGGCTGCTCCTGGTGGGGCGTACATATTGACCTACTTACCATCTTGGCTATCTACCTAAAGCTTCTGTAACTTGAACCTGAATAAAGTTACCTCTTGGAACTACAACATGGTCTCTTGTGGACTTTCTATCTTCAACATTTTGGCGACGAGCTGGTCTTCAAACCCTGCGTGAATTCAAAATTCAATGGACCTACATTACAAGTACTCTTCTTACTGCAACTAAGAAATCTACAATTCTACAACTACATGAAGAAATTCAAGCTTGAACCTTAAGAACTTGGCAGTCCCAGCCCCACCAGTGACCATTTGACACCCGTCAGCCTCAACTCGGGCGTGCCAGTTTTCCTCCTCACTCAAGCTTGGTGAGTTATGTACTGCTTGTGCTTTATGCTGTAATACCTGCCCATCGCCTTTGCTACTAACGGCCTCGGCATTTCAAGTGCATTGAAAGCACATGCCCTTTGTTTTTATTTTCTTGGCTTCCCATTGCCCGTGCCGTTTTGAGGCTAACCGAAGGCGTGTACTTTGTGTTTCGTGGGCACTTCTTATTTTTTTTTGTTTGTTACCCACTTTCATTTTTATACTTCCCTGATGCGTGCCAGTTCAACTGCCCTCTTTCATTTGAAATGGCACAAACTATCTACGGCGCGCTTGCTATGCGGTGTGTCATCCTTGTTATCTGGTGTCACCCTGGGAAATTGAATTATGCGTTCTCGGCAGTGGCCATGCAATTTCTTTGGGAGCCGTTACATTGCCTGACATTTCAAACCCTCGTTTTTTCCCCTCACTTCGTGCTGAAGGTCACCTCTTGTTGCGCGAGATGTGTCATGTTTGGGGCAATGTTACGATCTGGATGTGTCAATCCTTTGCTGCGCCACACATATACAGAGTTTGTCATGTCTTTGACTTTGCTGCGCCACACTTATCCAAAGTTCAAATGGAAACCGTCACCTACCTTCAACGGTCTCCTTTCGTCACATACTACTCATTGTGCCGCGCGCAACAACAGAGGAGCTCCTGATGACGTCTCTACATCTTCTTCCTCTCCGCCTCCGAGCAATGCCTGCATGCAACAACGTGCCTTGATCCCCTCGGCACTACGTCTAAAAACATGCTGCCATCTTGCGGTTGGCGGCAGCCTATGTTATTTTTCTTTACCCTGGCTGCCAACCACGTACTTTGTTTGCCGACCAAGATGTCTCACTTTCTATAGTTCCTTTCACCAGATGTCACCGGAACGTCGTTGGATCCTAGAGGCCTAGTAATTTTCGCCTCATGTTTAATTTTTACTTAAGTTGTGTTTCAGCTACCCTTTGCTTCTGCTCGCTGCTCTTCAGTGATTAATCTTCAACCAAGGTACTGTTTTTTTCATGTTTGCGTTCCACACGTTTCCAAGCTTGAGCATGACCACGGTGACTACTTCACTTGTTTTAGTTTATTGTTTTATGCTGGACAGTGCTTCTTGAGATCTTAAGCGCAACTTACATG
This sequence comes from Calotriton arnoldi, assembly GCA_963921515.1. Classification (NCBI taxonomy): domain Eukaryota; kingdom Metazoa; phylum Chordata; class Amphibia; order Caudata; family Salamandridae; genus Calotriton; species Calotriton arnoldi. The sequence goes on from CAWUFW010012706.1 coordinate 9,266, forward strand.
TTTCTTTGCCTTGTTTAATTGTTGCCTTGCTTACCTACAATGTTGATTATATTTTTCTATCCCTGTTGCTTTACGGGGGTTGTGCGCTGTTCGTTGTGCATTATACTTACTGTGTATGCCTGATAGTCTACTTGTTTTGCCAAGCGCACAGTGTAAGTGTTTTTCTGTGCTGGCAGTGCAGTTTCTGTTGCTGATTACATGGGTGAGTTGTTAGGGGAGCTCATCCCAGTGTTTTTTTTTGCGGTCTGTGTGTCTGTGGTGCGTGTACTTATGCTGTTTTGGTGGGTGAGCGTGTGACCATTACTGGTCGTTCTGCCCTGTACTTTTTCTGCTGTTTGGGTGAGTGTATCCCAGTATGTTTTTTCTGATTGATGGGTGAGTGTACCCCAGTATTTGTTTTCTGTCTGACGGGTGAGTGTATGCCGGTACTTCGCTTGTGGGTGAGTGTATCCCAGTTCATGTTTTTGCTTGACGGGTGAGTGTATCCCGGTACTTCGCTTGTGGGTGAGTGTATCCCACTTCATGTTTTCGCTTGACGGGTGAGTGTATCCCGGTACTTTGCTTGTGGGTGAGTGTATCCCGTATTTTGTCTGACGTTTGTGGGTATGCATTCTTTGCGCCATTCTGTTTTTACTTATCATTCATTGTTTACCACGTACGTACAATTTTTCTATGATCTGTCTTTTGTGTTCTGCCATGCTTACAGTGCTGGTTCACTGTGCGCCATACGGCGGATTTGATTCACAGATCGTACGGGTGCCGGAGACGTCTGGTGTACAAGTCTTGTACGTGTTGTATGCTTCCTGAGACTGTTGTCCTTTCAGGTGCCTGGTATACTGTTTTTACTTTGTTTTGCTTTTCCACTCCTTTGTCAGAAAAGGGGATGGTGTGCGTGTGCCTTCGTATGCCACAATTTATTGCTATATTGCATTGTATTTATGCCTTCTTTTATTGCATTAGTTTGTATCATCTTTTACTCCTGTTCCATTTCTTAATGATATTATCTTACTGCGTTACATCGTTCATAAGCCATTTTATTCTTGCTATCGTTTTATTGCATTTGCAGGCTGAGCAGCTAGGGGAAAGAGAGAGAGTACAGAAAGAGGAAAAGTCACAACACTACAGTAGCCTTCTCACTTTGCTCTTTCACTCACCACCCACAGCTGAAACGAAAGTTCATTGCGCCAAAATTGTACAACAACTCCTTCTCCACTGTGTTAAAAGTCTTGACCACTTGAGAAGTTTATGTTAGGCGAGAGATACGTCAGAAATTGCAGCAAGGGAATCAAGCAGTAGTCGTGGAAGCCAGACTTATGTCTTTGCAGTTCAAACTTCAAAGACCTAAATACTCTGACTTTCACAATCTTTTAGTCTTTCCAAACTGACCACACCCAACAGCAATGGAAAACATCACAAATTCTACATCCCTGTAACAGCTGCTTGCATAAACCAATTTCTCCCATTTTTGGTAATCGGATAGTTGTTGCCAACTCACTTCAAATGACATCTTTCATTGGAGAATAGTTGAGTCGTTTAAAGATTACAAGTATTTCAAGTGAATTTCGAACCCCACATTCATAGCGATTCACTTTAGACTTGCTCCAAATGTTTCCTTCAACTTTCTACATTATAATGACAAGCCTTTCCTACCACTTTCACATGTACTGTAGAAGTTAAATGATTCATTACACCTTGTTTTTTGTTTCTTTTTTTTTCTTCTTTTTTTTACATTTTTTTTTTCCTCATATGACCTCTGTAGCTACAACAACCTTTCGACCAGATCGACCCCTGGTGCTTGTAGCTGGTAGTACCACTCTCAGCCGTTGCTTCTTATGGAAAACACCCATGTACAAAACCTGAGCTGCCCAGAGAGTATATTCATCGGAGGCATATCATGGATTTAAAACTAATCAAACTAAACCAAAGATAAAGTATCAAGTAAATTCCAAAAAGCCCCCTTACCAACATTCCCTCTATATACATTTATCCTCTGATCAATAGCTCTAAAATAACCCACTGATCTCCACCATGCATTCCATGAGGGGCACATTGTCTGGCGCCACAGTTTGCATATCTCTCTCCTGGCCAACAAGATTAAGTAAAACCTCAGTTTCTGTTGTGCCATAGTGTAGGTGGGCCCCCCCGACTGCAATACCGTACCAAATAAAATAAGTGATGGGCTTACCTCCAGAGTGGATCCCAAAGCCCCAGAAATGGTCTTACCCACCGCACTCCAAAACCCTTGAATGCTTGAACAGGTGGCAAATATATGGATATCATCAGCATTCTGGGAGCCACATCTCCAACATCTAGCTTCACCACCTCCACTTATTTTGGAAGATTTGAGCGGGGACCAGTAAATCCTGTGTAGTGTGAAAACATGGTTCTTTCTGAGTGCAGCAGATTTAATCACAGGGTAAAGAAGATCTAGAGATACTTGCCAAAGTTCTTTCAGCTCCTCACTCGGCAAGTAGCTCTCCCAGACTCGATATGGCTCTTCCATCTTACTCTGTGCCGCAACCAGAAGATAATTGTACCATAGGGCCACTTCCTTCTTCCTCAGGGAAGGATCTTGTAAATCCTGCTCCATGGCGTCCTCCTCTTGACGGGACCCACATTGACTCCTACACCAGGAAGCCAGCTGGTAAAACTTAAACCTAGATAAAGTTCCCGCCGTGATGTGACTCCAAAACTCCCACCTGTGGCACTTATTGTCCACCATAATATCCTTCCAGTATACAACTCCCGCCGATTTCAAAGGGGATGCTAACGCGTCCCTAAGACACTCTGGAGTACCCGGAGAGTCCCAAACCGGAGCCCTATCACTATAATATGGTAGCCCAAGACAGGTTCGACATTCTGACCATAACTTGGCCGCCGTATACAGAGTCTTCAGTCGAATTTTTTTGAAAAATTTAGGAGAGCCAAATTTATACATAAAACCTATCTCCCCTACCCCAACTAACATAGCCTTGAACATGGATCCTTTTAGAGATTCATCAGGGGTGAGCAGCAACATCCTGCAATTTTTTAGTTGGTAGGCCCAACAGTATAACTGAAGATCAGGCAGGCCCAGACCCCCTGAGCTAGTTTGCGCCGTAATTTTCTCCAAGACAACCTAATCCCTTTGCCGGCCCAAATAAAAGAGGAGATCTTGCCCTGAATCTTAAGGATGTCAGCTTTCTTAAATTCTAGAGGGATATTATTAAAAAGATACGTATACTTAGGAAGGACACACATTTTAATTAGGTTTACCCGGCCATAATGAGACAAGGGAATATTTTGCCATCTTTTTAATAGGACTTCCACCTCCTTCGAGACTCTGTCTAAATTGATCTTTGGTAGTTGGGCAAGATCTTGTGTTATTATAACCCCTAAATATCTTAGCTCTCTATCAAGGTTTCTCCCCTGATCCGAGATGTTCCATCCCATTATCTCAGTCTTGTCTTCATTTATTTCATAACCTGACAGGCTCCCAAAAATCCGAGCTTCTAAAAATAGCTCAGGTAGGGTGGTGTTAATATTAGGAGAAAATACGATTAGATCGTCCGCATATAACGCTAGTTTCCTTACTAAACCATTTACTTCAAAGGGAATGATGTTCCTATTTAATCTCAAACTCTGTGCGAACGGTTCTATGTAAAGATCAAATAAAATGGGGGACAATGGGCAACCCTGCCTGGTACCGCGGCCTATTTTCACAAAAGGGGAAAGACTACCATTAACCAAAATCTGAGCCTGTGGTGATGCCTAAATTTTTTTGATAATTTCCCTGAACCCTTTGGCAAAACCAAAGTTATTTAAAGATCTATCTAGGAAGAGCCAATTGACACGATCAAAAGCTTTGGCAGCGTCAACCGTGACAATAGATAGAGGGAGATTCTGCAACAAAGCCAAATCTATAGCCCCGATCAATGTATGGACTAGATCCGACATTTGCCTGCCCGGGAGGAAGCCTTTCTGATCTTCATGAATTAAGGGACCTACGATCTTATAGAGCCGGTTGTTTAAGACTCCAGCAAAAACCTTATAATCTGTATTTAGTAACGATATTGGCCGATATGATTGACACTGCGTTGGATCTTTGCCGGGCTTCGGAATCAGAGTAATTACTGCATCTCTCCAAGAAGCAGGCAAAGGGGATTTACCTCCCAAAATTTGGTTAAACAAATCCTGCCACACCGGAATAATCTCTTCCCTCAACATGGAGTAGACCTCACTCGGTATAGAATCAGGACCTGCGGCCTTCCCCTTTTTAGATGCATCCAGAACCTCCAAAATCTCACTCGCAGTTATTGTTGACGCGAGGAAGAGTTGATTGGCTTCAGTGATTTTTGGTAGTTGCTTTCCATTAAGCCATTCGTCAATATCCTTCACACTACCCATAAGATTTTCGTGATATAACTCTTGAAAAAAACGCATAAAAACGTGTTCGATGGCCTGTTTCTCTTCTATAACTTGTGTGCCCACTTTGATCTTTTTAATATAATTATCAGCTCTATCTGCCCTACTTTTCATAGCAAGAAATTTACCACAACTTTCCCCTTGCTCAAAATCTCTCATTTTACTCGCCTCCCACTTCTGATGTAAAATTTCTTCTGACTTAAGTTTGAACTTCAACTGAAGTTCCTCCACTTTCTGTATTAGGATACCATCTCCTACTTGAGGGACACACCTCGCCTTCAAATCAGCCTCAGCCCCTGCTAGTTGAGACTCCAGATCAGCCAACTCGGTCCTCTCTAACTTGGCCCAACCCGCAACTGCCCCTCTAAGTATACCTCTTATCCAAGCTTTAAAAGAATCCCAGACAATATGTATTGCGGTGGACCCTAGATTATTCTGAAAAAACATTGTTGTCTCGCACTTCAAAAAGCTAGGTGTAGAGGGTTGCAAGAGCTATCTCCTATTTAACGTCCATCTCCTCCTAGTGGGGTCTGGAGGAAGATCTAACTCAAAAACTATCGCCGCGTGATCTGATAGGTGGATAGGCAAATGTTTAACTGAGCAGATTTTATCAACATCCGAATGATCTATAAATATATAATCAATTCTAGAGAAGTGAGAGTTCTTCTTACTATAAAACGAGTACTCTCTCCTATCCCCCATTTTAGCCCTCCACACATCCCTAAGATTGAAGTTATGTATCATAGACAGGAGATGGGCCTTAACTCGGGGAGCCGCTATCTGCGTACGAGGGGAGGACCTATCTAACTTGTTATCTAGGAGAACATTGAAGTCTCCTCCTAATATCAAAGGAGCTTCATACTCAACCAAGGCGAGTCAAAGACTATTTAAAGGGGAAATGTCATCCTCATTTGGCCCATAGAAGGTTGCTAGAGTATACTTAGACTCCAGAATTTTTATCTCTGCAATGGCCCAACGTCCTCTCCCATCCACCTGTGATCGAATAAACTCCACTCCTGCATTTACTTTAGCTATAATAGCCACCCCCTTTGAGCAACATTGCTGATCAGAAGCAACAAATTTATCCACCCACCTAAGTTTTCCAAATAGGGCCTTGAATTCGTGCATTAACAAGTGGGTCTCCTGGATCATAAGGATCTTGGCGTTACTATTCCTTAAATACTGAAGGATTAGACGCTGTCTTCTTTTAACCCTCAGCCCGTTCACATTCCAGCTGAGAAATTCTAGAAGGTGTTTCCCTCCCTGAGGGGGTCTATCCCCAGCCATAATCCTGGTTTAGCATTCTATTATAGTTTTTAGAGCTACTAGTGGTCCTTATATCACATGAGATTGATTTTACACTTATTTCTTTTTTTCTTTTTTTTTTCCGATGCTCCCCACCATTTTTTATAAACCTTTATTTTTGAGAGAGCTGCTAGGCCCACGCCAATAAAAAAAATAGATAAAAGCAGAAAATATTTTGGGTCTCCAAAAGCACACAGTGCAATAATAATCCTTGACACTGATAGGTTGTCCTGTATATGCCACTCACTCCTTGTGAAAGAGCAGAATGCTGTCAGTCCGAGGGAAGTTAGTCAATGTTTGTAGTGTCTTTAAGATGGAGATGGCAGAAGTAAATTGTGAATGACAGAACAACAGACCAATGGATGAAGAGGGATGCCTCACTGCCCCTATTAGCAAGTATATTTTATATATATATAATTTTATTAAATTTAAAAGGTCTTGGCTAACGCCAGCTCTAAATATGTTGTGTAAGAATGCAAACACATGGATGGTGGCGTGCTCTTCCTTGCATGTCACCATCCCGGGTTTGTAGCCGTTCAGTGGGGGAGAAGGCGGCTCGCAAATAGAGACCTGCCTGATTCATTTTCTTTAGGCTGGTGGTCCTGTGACACCCAGTGACTGGAGAGTTTGCAACATGACCTATTAGTTTATAGGTCATGTCACATTCAAGTCTCAAAAAGCCAGGGCTCAGTTTTCAACCACTATTTGCAAACTGTCTGTTTGTATATCGTACCTTAAATTCCCAAGGAAGGAACAACACAATATCACTTGGCATAGTGCATCACAAATCCTGGCATAGGCACTAGGCTGCACAAAGCTGCACATACTTTCCTCTGCAAAAATTTAGTTTATTTTCAAATCTCACATTTCAAAAGGATCTATGATGTTTAATGAAGGCCTCAAACGTTTTAAAACAAAAATATATGGGAAAGAAATCCTAAAAATAGATTTATGAAATCCAGCTCCTCTCCCACAAAACCTACAAACACTTTATGTGTGGGGATTTTTACTCGTAGGCAAAGTTTTAGAAAGATGCTAAACTTCGCAAGATAATGAAGTTGAGAAGTTTGATAGTTTTTTTTAAAACTTCCCTGATATAATCATAGGGGCATATTAATTAGCAAGAAGAGGCGATAATCATCGCTAACCCTGCTTAGCGTGATTTTTTTTATCGCTGGCTATCGCTGGAATATATCGCCACGCTAACGCTGTATTAGCAACGATTAGCGCTATGGCAATGAATATTCCAGCGATAGCGGGGGAAATGGGCCAACATCGCTGAAAGACCAGCGATGTTGCATGGAGAAGGGAGAACACCTTGCTGATACGACCCTGTGGTCGTATCAGCATAATCCACCTCCCATGTTAGGTATGGCTAACACCTGCTAATTGCAGGTGTTAAATAAATGGCGATGACCCCGGTTAGCGCGACTTTTCACGTCGCTAACTGGGGCCATGGCCAACTTGCTAATAGGCGATAGGCCTGTTAGCGAGTGTTTCCCAGGTTTGTTCGTCGGGAACGCCCACTTTGCATGTCATTAGCGATAAATATCGCTGACATGCAAAGCTGTAAAAAGCGGGCGCTAATGCCCGCAAACTGTTGCTAACTGCTGTTAGAGACAGTTTGCTGATAGAGGCGATATAAATATCGCCGCTTTAGCGGCAAAAAGTGCCGCTAAAGCGGCGATAGTGCCCTTGCTAATATGCCCCATAATCTTTAATAACCCTAATCGGCTTCCTATGTAGATAGATGGATGGATAGATAGATAGATAGATAGATAGATAGATAGATAGATAGATAGATCATCGCCCATATACTTATGCGTGTGTCTACATATGCAGGCGCATGCATATGTCTGTGCATTAATCAACAGTGCTCTGTTTATTACCTCCCTAGGCCTGAAGAGCCCCAGGCTCCAGCCCAAAGTTTATTTCTGAATTTTAACTTCTATCCTGTTGTTTCAGGGTCTCTATGATAATTACTTCTGACTTTTTCTCACACTTAGCCGCAGCTGCAAGGCTTTCTGACTGAACCTTTTCACAGCCCGCTCCCCTGAGCCAAATGAAAGTTTGAAGCAAGACTTCACAACCAGTCCAACATCATTATTCATTATTTTTGGCGTGCGCTGTATTATTTCACTCAATTAGCGCATTTGCTCGTAATGAGAGTGAAGTGTCCGGTTTCACTAGCATGCCACAGTAATTCAGCAATGAAACCTAATCAGCAGGATGTTTTGTAAAGCCATTAAACCAGAGCAATTAAGTGCAGGATTACCCCGGCTCATCCTCCAAGGGAAGAGCCCGTACTTTAACACAGGATTTCGACAGTAGCCGTCTCCTGGCAGTGGAGACGGTCTGCTGTCTGCGTACAATGAAGAACACGCTACTGTAAATCAAGACATCCAAATCCCAGCACTGCTGTTTATTTCCTGTGTGTTCTTGTGTAAGCAAATTGTGGAAAGAGAACACTGCAGCTGCCTTGAATATGCAATGTTTGGGGTGCCAGATATTGAATATTTAGGTCATCTAATATCTGCAAAAAGGATTTGTCCCAAGGGATGTTTGGTGGATACTATTAATAAAAATGCTGTGTCCTCACTTCCAAAGAGGAGTTAGGGAATTTGATAGGCACTACAGAATTCTATAGCAAGTTCATCCCCAACTTTGCAGAAAGCTGTGATGGCATGAGGAAGTAATTAAAGAAAGGCGTAGAATTTGAATGGACTGAGGAATGCGAGAAGGAATTTGTGCATGTAAAGAATGGACTCTCCAGGGCAGCTAACTTGTGTAGTTTCCAACCGGGCGCAAAGACTGTTCTGAGAACTGATGCTAGCGCTAAAGGTCTAGGTGCAGTATTGAAACAGGTTATTGATGGTAAAGTGAACACTATTCTCTTTATGCCTAGATCATTACGTGGTGCAGAATCCAATTACTCTGTCATTTAGAAGGAGGCTTTGGCGGTTTATTGGGCCACTGGCAAACGTAAGAGGTTCTTATGGGCAAGTTCTTTCGTAATCGAAACTGACCACAAACCTTTAGTGGAAATAGTTTGCAAAAAAGGCATTGATGCCATATCAAGCAGAATAAGAAGATGGGTGGTGGCCTTGCAGGAATTCGAATTTACTGTTTCCTATGTGCCTGGGGTGATGAACATTATAGCTGACTGTTGTTCAAGGTTGTGTGTGGATGAGAATGGCATGGAAAATAATGATAGTATGGTAGATGAGTTAGTTGATGACTCTGTGAAGGTATGTTTAATTTCGGATGGAGAGGTGCAAAATGAATAAAGGAAAAGTGCTCTGGAGGAGGATATCCAGTTGAAAAATTTGAAAAGAAGAATAAAAGATGGTTGGTCTGGAAGAGACAAGGGAGCATATTTACAAGGGCATTGCACCACAGGAACGTCACTTTTAATGATGTTCCTGTGGCGTAATGCCCTGCTCCATATTTACAAGGTGGCGTTAAGCCCCTTTACGAGGATTAACACCAATTTGTAAATATGCCCCTTACCACAGCAGTCCGCTGCGGCAAAGGGGTGGGCAATGGGTGTTGCTGTGGGCGATCCACCGCAACACCCAATTGCTTTTTGACACTGCCTCCTATTTACAAGGGTGCCGTAAATATGGGGGCAGTGCCAAAAATAAGACAAGGGAAAACCTGGCCTTAAACAGGCGCAACGAGGAGAAACAGAAAATCACCATTAGTTATTGTTTATGTGCAGGAACGGACACCTTCCAGCACATGAACAATCATTCCCTGCAATGGCTGTGAAGAATACTGCTATTGAAGTGGGTGATTAGGTTAAGATTATAAACCCAAGAGTTGCTGGATAGGTTTAGTTAACCCATAAGAGTTACCAAGCTTTTCTGTTAGGCTGTAAAAACAGAGGATCCTCGCATTTGAGATCTAACTAGGGTTGTTGTATTGAAGAAGGCTTCCCATGGGAAGAAAACCATAGAGATACATCATGATTCTGTGGCAAGCAAGGAAATTATGCAAATTGTAAAAAAAAAAAGCACCACCCATATTAGATACTACGGTTAATTTTCCTTTTAAAAGGAAGAGCGGAGTGTGAGTAGAAGACCAGTTCATTTACAAGAATTTTGTGAATTTATTGAGTATTGATAAAGTTATATAATGTAAATGTTGCTATCTTTTGAGGGAAAAGATGTTGAGGGTTTATCCTATTTTTGTTACTATTGTGCGGACGATGTGTGGCATGTGCTCTTAATAGAGATAGAATGGCAGGCAGGGAACACTCCAGCTTAGAATATGTATGCTCAAACCTTGGACCATTGGCTGGGAGCTAGAACTGGGCATCCCGCTTGCTGGTGGATGGGGTCTTTGGAATGCAATACCAATACATGGATTTACTTCATCTACAACTGGGTTCATTTGTACTTCTTTACCCCGTCTCCTGGCGTGGAGACGGTCTCCTGTCTGGGTATAATGAAGAACACGCTACTGTAAATCAGGACATCCAAATCCCAGCAGTGCTGTTTTTTTCCTGTGTGTTCTTGTGTAAGCAAATTGTGGAAAAATAGCACTGCAGCTCCTTTGAATACAGAAAGGAAACCCCTTCTTTTTCCTGTCCACAATTCCGATACCACAAACTAGAAGCATTTTAAAGTACAGGGAAAGTGGGCTCTTGTTGCCCATGGTCCCTATATCTTAATGCCCCCTGGTAAAGTGATCAAGACACGTGTGTATTGTGTGCAAAATGACACATTGTTCTCGCTCACCATTTTTTGACTCATCGCTTCCTCTCTTCCTCTCTGTCTAACCTTGTTCTTGGTACCTTGGCTACATCATAATTCTATACCCCATCCCATGTCTTGTCCTCACACTTCTCACTCTAGTTCCCCATTCTCTCTCTTCTTCATCTCTAACCCCCTCTCTCTTTCTCTCACTTCTATCTTTGCTCTATCACACTTTCCCTCCTACTTTCTGCTAACATTTACTCCTATCTCGGAGTCTTTCTCGCCACCTATACCTACTTCACCACTCAGGGGCCGATTCCGATCTCGGCCGGTAGGGCACCGAATCGGATTCAGCTTAACCGGATCCGATTCGGAGCCCTCTTTCCCGACCGATTCGTACGTGCGTCCGGCCGAGCGAGTACGATGCGAGCGCACGCGAAATCGCCGACTGACTCGTACGCGGGTCCGAACCGCTCTGACCGACTCGCACGGATACGACTCGCACCGCGCAATGGAGACGTTCCCCGGCCGGGCAAGTACGATGCGCGCCGCGAGCAGTCCGACCGACTCGCGCCGTCCGGCATGAAAGAGCAGTCGGAGCTGGACTTTGGGGGTCCGTGTCGGACCCCCCTGTACGCGTAGCCGCGCGAGTCGCACACAGGGGGGACCCATGGGTCCCCCCTACCTGTGCATGTACGCCGCAAGTTGCATCGAGGCGTACCCGCTGTAGGGGGCGCCCTTGTTTGCCTCGCACCCATTGAGTCAATGGGAGCCCGCATACGCGTTGTACGTCCGGCTCCCATTGACTTCAATGGGAATCCGACTGACTCGAGTCCGATTGCATGCGTGCACATCGTACTCGTTCGGTTGGACTGCCAGGGTCCGATTCGGTCGGAAATCTCTCCGGGTCCGGCTCGGTCGGAGTGATTTCCGGCCTGAATCGGAATCGGCCCCTTAGTCTTTTTTATCTAGCGCTCTTTCTCTTTCTCTACTTCACCAAACTCTCATTCTATTATCTCACTCTCTCTACCTGTCCTCACTCATCTTTCTTTACTTCTTTGTTTACCTCCCTCTAATTTACTTCTCCACCTCCCTCAGTCTAATTTACCTCTCTCCTGTCTTTCTACTTCAACTTTCTTTATTTTATTTCTCACTCCCCCATATATTGTTGTACTTCATCTCTGCCTATCTCACCAATATCTAAAAATCCATCCTTCTCTCTGCCTCACCTCACTGTGTACCCCATTTACTGACTCTCTTTCTGTCAACTCTTTCTAAAACCCTGCTACCTTTCTTTCTCTGCCTCAACTATGTTTGATTTCTCATGCCTCTCTTTAATTTACCTCACCTCTTGTATTCTCACCTCTGTTACTTGACCACTCTCTGTGTGTATATCTCTACATATTTATGTATCTACCTCACCTGCACCTATCACACCTCTTTCTCAAAACACCTCTTTCTAACTCCACCTTTCTCTACCTCTCTCTCTTTATCTCATCTCCTCTTTAACATTCTCAAACCAACCTCTACATCTCTACCATTTCTCTAGATCCCATCTCTCTCTATCTCTACCCCACCACTTTTTCTGCACATCAGAGTTCTGTTGCCATTTCACCCCCTATATCTCTCCAGCATCTACTTCACATTTCTCACAGCCTCATCTCTCTTTTCCTTACCTCACCTCTCTAACTCACTCTTTGTCACTTTATATCTCAGTTCTTTACCTCACTCAACTCAAACCTCTCTTTAACTCACCGATCTCTACCTCATCTCTCTCTCAGTCACTATCTAACCTCTGAATGTACCTCAGCAACCATTTGCTACCTTAGCTCACAACCTTCGTCTTCCTCTTACTACCACTGTTCTTTTTACCTCACCTCTCTCACTATGGTGCAGAAACAGAATATCGAATCAAAAATATAGAATTACACAAATATCGAATTAAAAATATCGTGGGTTTATAGGGGAATAGGATGGGAAGTAATTTAATTATATAATATTTTTTATTTATTAATATTTGTTATTTGTTTAATTGAGATGTTATAGTGTTAAATGTGTAAGGTAATTTATTATTAATTAATTAATAATTGGTTGTTAATTAATTTTGATTAGTTAATTGGTAATTAATTATGGTAATTGTGTAATCATTTTTAGGTGTGTGTTGTGGTCTTTATAGGAGTAAAGGGTGGTAAGTAATTTGTATTTAATTAATATATAGTTGTTAATTAATGTTAATTATTTGATGTTTATTTTGTGTAATTGTTTATTTTTTTGTATGTTGTTTTTACTTTTAAAGGGGTAAAAGGTGGGTATTAAATAAGTTTTAATTACTTAATTATTAGTTTTTAATAGTAATAGTTTTTCTTATAAAATAATATTGAATTGTGTTTTATTGTTTTATAGTTTAATTTATGTGTGTGGATATTATAGTGTTAAAGCATGTGTACTCAAAGATTGTTTATTATTTTCTTTGAATTAATAAGTATATGTTAATTGATTATTAATTATGTTAATTATGGAAATAAATGTATTTAAAATGTTGAAGTGTTTTGTTATTTGTGTGGTGTTATAGGGTAGGAAACAAAATAAATATATTTATGTTTTGAATAATTGTTTTGTTTGTTACTATTTGCTACTTTCAAATAATTCTTGTTTATAAATGTATTTATTAATTTATTTTATATATTATTTGTAGGTTTTTGTTATATGTAATTAATATTATAATATGTGTTCTTTTTATATGTCTACTATATTTAATTTTATATTTTTAAAACATTGTTTATTTATTTTTATGATTTTCTAATATTTTTTGTTTTTTTGCAATTGTTTAAGTGTTATTAGTAGTTTTTGTTTCTCTGCTATCCAACACTTTCTCTAATGTTGCATTCACTGGAGTGGGAATAGTAATTTTTACCTATGCGCTATCCAGCACTTTCCCTACTGTTGCATTCACTGGAGTGGAAATAGTAATTTATACCCCTCCGCTATCCAGCACTTTCCCTTCTGTTGCACTCACTGGACTGGGAATAGTAATTTTTACCCCTCCGCTATCCAACACTTTCCCTACTGTTGCACTCACTGGAGTGGGAATAATAAATGTTTCCCCTTCACTATCCAACACTTAGCCTACTGTTGCATTCAGTGGAGTGGGAATATTATTTTTTACCCCTCCACTATCCAACACTTTCTCTACTGTTGCATCCTTTGGAGTGGGAATAGTGATTTTTACCCCTGTGCTATCCAATATTTTCCCTGCTGTTGCACTCACTGGAGTGGGAATAGTAATTTTTACCCCTCCGCTATCCAACATTTTCCCTACTGTTGCACTCACAGGAGTTGGAATAGTAAATTTAATTCCTCCGCTATCCAACATTTACCCTACTTTTGTACTCACTGGAGTGGGAATAGTAATTTTTACCCCTCTGCTATCCAACACTTTCCCTACTGTTGCACTCTTTGGAGTGGGAATATTAATTTTTACCCCTCCACAATCTAACACTTTCCCTACTGTTGCACTCTTTGGAGTGGGAATAGTAATTTTTTCCCCTCCGCTATCCAACACTTTCCCTACTGTAGCTATCACTGAAGTGGGAATAGTAATTTTTACCCCTCCGCTATCCAACACTTTCCCTACTGTTGCACTCACTGGAGTTGGAATAGTAAATTTAATTATTCCACTTTCGAACACTTTCCCTACTGTTGCACTTATTGTATTGGGAAATATAAGTTTTCATTTTTTTTTTTAGTTTGTTTTAATTTATTATAGAATGTTTTTTTAATTTTAAATTATTGATATATAAATAGATTTTTAAAAATATAATTTTAAAGTTTAAAAATTAAATAAAGATAATAGTTAATAAATTATTTTTAAGTAAATATATGTATACGTATAAATTATTCTGTTTCTGTGTTTTTATTTTTTAAATTAAGTTTAGTTATATTTACTTAAAATGTATATTACATTTAATTTATTTTGTTAAAAATAATATTAATATTTAATATATTTTATTTTATATATATTTTTAAATCAATATGTTTTACATCTATATTTTTTACTTCGATATTTTTGATTCAATATTTTTGTACTTACCTTTTTAAGTATAGAGAGTCGATATTTTTGCATTCTATATTTTTTCTTCTATATTTTTGCCATCGATATTTTGTCAGTGAACCCTCACTATTTTACTCCTTTCTCACTGCCTCTCCTATTGTACCTTTAATTCCTTTTCTCTATCATTACCTTCTCTCTCTTCCTCATCTCTCTCTGAACCTCTTTCTCTATTTGAATTCATCTTTTGTATCTCACCTTCCTTTCCCCTCCCACTTTACACACTTCTCTACCCCAGCTCTCTGTCTCAACCTCTCTGTCTACCTTATCACTTTCTCTTCCTCACCCTATCTCTCTAGCTCTGTATCAACTTCACCTCTTTTCTTCTCTTCTAGCCCTTCACCCCTCTCTGTAACCTCCTTTCTGCCTTATTGTTCTCTCTACCAGCCCTGCCACTTTATAACTCACTTTCCATTTAGATCCAATTTCTACCTCACAACTTTCTATCTACCTTGCATCTCTCTATACGTCTCCCACTACCTCATATCTACCTGGCTCCTTCTATCACTCTCTCTCTCCCTCTATCCCTCTTCAGCTCTGCTTTCCTTTTGCCTTAACTCTCTCTCTAGATCACCTCTCTTTAAACTCCTGCACTCTCTACATTTGTTTCTCTGTACTTCTTTCTACTTCTCTGTTTCACTCGAAGGCTTTATCAATCTCACTAACTCTCTTTTTCTATCTACTTCATCCTTTTTCTAATTTCTGTCTACCTACCTTTGACTTTACCTTACATCTGTCCCTACCTACCTTACTTCTCTTCTCTTTCAACTTCACCTCTCTGGTTCCATGACAGAATATTGTAGAAAACAATATTGACTCATCAAAATATCGTCAAAATAATATCGATTACATAAATATTACCATAAAAAATATCTAAATTTAACAATATTGAACACTCAAATATTGAAAAACAAAATATTGTCTGGTATTTAAATATATAGACAATATCAAAAATATGAAATCATAACAAAAATATTGCTAAACATAAGGAAATTTAATATTTTAAATCATAAACTCATTTTTAAACGAAGTAAATATAAACAATGACAATAAATAAACTAACTACACAAAACTTAGGGGCTCATTAGGATGGCGGTCGGAAAATCACCCCGACCGCCATGGAAGTGGAAAACAACCGCCCGCCGGTACCGTGGAGAAACCGACGGCCAAATTATGATCAACCGCCAAAAAACACTGACTGCGGCGGTACGGGGGAACAAAAACCGCCCGTAGCGTGCGGAGATAGCCAAAACACGTCCGCGGCAGACGGATCCGCTGCGGAAAAACACCAACCCGCCGCAAGGATAGCGGAGACACCGCACGGCAAATTAGGATATCCCCGCTGGTCCCGCGGCACGTTCCGCTCTTTCCGACCGCCGCGATCGCTAACAGTGATGAATGGGAGAGCATGCGGAAGAGCTGCAGCAAAGCCACCGCCGCGGACGCTCCGTGACAAATTTGGCGGACGAATCAAAAATCCCACAATAAGGCCACACAGTGCCCACACCAAAGTAGCCATGCCACCCAAAAACAGTAAACACACCCCAATGACACAACATTGCACAAAAAAAAAATTACAAGGACAACCCACACAACACACCTGAGAGCACTCCCACATGTGGACACACCCACATAGCAGAGCATAAAACCAGCCCCTTCCTTGACCACACTCCTCTGCACTAACCCACAACGGAAGGGCCCAACCCCTGAAAACAAAGGATAGGCAAAGCTACACACCATCACCACTCACACCACACACAGCACCACCACCACTTCCACACCTGTACCCCTAACCCCTTTGCACATCACATACCATACACATCACCACCACCACCACCACTTACACCCCTGCACCTACAACACCTCTGCACATCACACACCATGTCAACACATAAAATGCCCAAATTCACAGAGAGTGAGTTGAAGGTAATGGTAGATGAGATAGTCAGAGTGGAACCACAACTGTTTGGTAGCCTGGTCCAACAGACACCATTAGCCACAAGGACTCAAATGTGGGCAAGGTTAGTCCAGAAGGTCAATGCAGTAGGGACCGTCCCAAGATCCAGAAAGGAAATCATGAAGCGGTGGCATGACTTGAAGAGGGTTGTCAAAGAGAGGAGGACCAAGAACCGTGAGCTGGCTGACAGGACTGGCGGTGGCACTCCCATACCACCAAAACCATTCACCCCATGGGAGGAGAAGGTGCTTGCCATACTGCATCCAGAGAGTCTCAGAGGAGTACCCGGGGAGTGGAGGCTGGTAAGTACAAACAAATGACTACCACCACACTGCTATGTACTGCCTTGCACAACTACAAAGATACACCTCCTAGGAACAATTCCATTCATCTGCACCACACACTCACTAAAACATGTCTCACAGATCCAACATCCACCCCCTCCCAAACACCACCAATGTACCTAGCAACATTACCATGGGTGCATGTGCACAGGCAGCCTGCACTGCAACTCCCACCATGCCCCCTTGTCCCACACCTCAGCAGGATGTGGCACTCCCCCACCCCACCCAGAAGCATGTGTCAGCCATTACATCCCCAACAAACAAACTTACAGGTAGGTAGCCATCTTGTCATGGAGGGCTATATGTGGGAGGGAGCCCTGTACTACTACTCCCACCATGCCCCCTGTCCCACACCTCAGCAGGATGGAGCACTCCCCCACCCAGAAGCATGTGTCACCATTACATCCCCAACAAACAAACTTACAGGTAGGTAGCCATCTTGTCATGGAGGGCTGTTTGGGGTGGAGGCCTGTACTACTACTCCCACCATGCCCCCTGTCCCACACCTCAGCAGGATGTGGCACTCCCCCACCCCACCCAGAAGCATGTGTCAGCCATTACATCCCCAACAAACAAACTTACAGGTAGGTAGCCATCTTGCCATGGAGGGCTGTTTGGGGTGGAGGCCTGTACTACTACTCCCACCATGCCACCTGTCCCACACCTCAGCAGGATGGGGCACTCCCCCACCCCACCCAGAAGCATGTGTCAGCCATTACATCCCCAACAAACAAACTTACAGGTAGGTAGCCATCTTGTCATGGAGGGCTGTATGCGGGAGGGAGGCCTGTACTACTACTCCCACCATGCCCCCTGTCCCACACCTCAGCAGGATGGAGCACTCCCCACCCAGAAGCATGTGTCACCATTACATCCCCAACAAACAAACTTACAGGTAGGTAGCTATCTTGTCATGGAGGGCTGTTTGGGGTGGAGGCCTGTACTACTACTCCCACCATGCCCCCTGTCCCACACCTCAGCAGGATGGGGCACTCCCCACCCCACCCAGAAGCATGTGTCAGCCATTACATCCCCAACAAACAAACTTACAGGTAGGTAGCCATCTTGCCATGGAGGGCTGTTTGGGGTGGAGGCCTGTACTACTACTCCCACCATGCCCCCTGTCCCACACCTCAGCAGGATGTGGCACTCCCCCACCCCACCCAGATGCATGTGCCATATAATGGATCACTCCAAATAAACAAAGAGCTAGCCAGACTTATTATTCTGTCTTGTGCCACCACTGAGCAGGATGGAAGCCTCCACCACGCACACACAGATGTGTCACAAAACAAACACAAATGCTAACACACAACAGGCAAGTAGGCAGTACGTGCACCTAGCCATTTGACACAAAAAGAATGGTGCCATATGACAACACCAGTTCTCTCAATGTACAAATATGCACACCGATCATATTGCCATGCACAGTGTGCACACAGCTAAGCAAAGGAAACTGTCACAGCAACCAAAGTGTGACACACCAATGCACATGTAGAGGAAAGACTGGGAACAATCATGCACAGCAATGAATGACAGGTTCAGTGCCATGGGGCCAGAGTAACAACGACCATATGAACAGTAAGAAAGCATGTTATGTGGTACCAATCCAGATATGCACATGACAAGACAAAGGTATGCAGGAGATGACAATGGCCAGGACATGCCCAGATGTGACGGCTGACAGGTCATAAAAATCCACATACAGTCTGCACAAAAATCATATTTAGCGCAAGGCCCTAGATGTCAACATGTCCCTGTAATCACAAATCATGCACGTGGCGCATGGTACATATTGACACCTCACACCATGGACAAGAAATGCATGTACCACCGCAGCATGTCAGGAGGCACAGTAGTGCACATAGGAAACTATGTGATGATCAGTCAACTGTGTAGTGTACTAACAGTGAATGACACACAGCTAGCACAAATCTTATGTGGTGCACCCCAATGACCATTTCCCATCTGATCCACAGGTGACCAAGAATTGACTGCAGAGGACGACACCAGCAACCTGCAGGGCCAGTCTACCCCCCCCCCCCCCCGGAACATCGACTCTCGGATGTTGACTTCCAGGAATCTACGGACGAGGAGACTGAGGCCGGGCCATCTGGTGTCCCAGGGCGCAACAGGTCCCAGGACCCCATCGTCCCCCCCACCACACCTGCAGCTACAACAACCAATCTGCAGGCCCCTGCTGTTACGTCAGGTGCGTCCTCCACCACCACCACAACCACAACCACCAGTGCTGCCTGCAACACCCTCCCTGTCCCACAGGATGACCACCCCACCCAAGCAACTGAGGAGGGCAGGGAGAGGATGTGTGGTCTGACAGTGGAGAGTCAACCGGTCCATGGCAGCAGAGCAGGTGGGAGGGGCAGGGTCACCCACACACGAACACAGCCTGGGACCGAATCCCTGGACCACATCCACAGAGTCTTTGGGGCATATGAACGGGCCCAGGAACAAACGGCCCAGTCCGAACAAGATTCACGTGAGCTCCTCCTGCTGATGAGGTCCATGGACACCCGCATGGGACAAATTGTGGACCTCTTGGGCAAACTAGTGGCGGTACTGAGGCACAGGCCTCCGCCACAAACAACACCTCCCCCTCCCACTGGTGGTCCGCAGGATGACAGTTCACCATCCTCCCCTGCGGCCACAGAGAGTGGTGAGTCCTCAGACCCCACTGGCCCTATAGCAGAGGCCCCCCTGCCAAACGGAAAAGGGGCCGTCCGAAGAAAACCCTGGGAGTATCTGTTGGCAAAGCACCTGCCAAACGCCAGTCACGCAGCCAGCCATGATGGCAACCCTCTGCACCACTGCATTGACTTTTTGGACTGTCCTTCCCCACACTGCCTTGTGAATGGCATCTGTCTGTTGGACTGGGTCACCACACCTATGTGGTGACCACTTGATTATCTCATTTACCATGAATGTCAACTCACTGCTCCACTAATCACCTCACTGTCAATGTACCCCCCTCACATGTCACCTTTGTAAATAAACAAATCCTTACCCACACGTTGTTGTACCTGCACCGTCTTTATTCCAGGATGTACAATTTTTAACAGGAATACAATGTACCAGGGGACGGAGTGTATGTAGGCAAGGAGAGGTCAAAGGCACCTAGGAAAAAACAACAGAACAACATTCACTAGTCTGGGTGTGGCATCATAGACATCACACAGCACTTCACAACAAGAACAACCCACATGCACACATAACAATGGGTAACAAGTGCCAACATACACATCCTGTAGATGTTCAGAAATGAACTGTCCCATCAACATTGACAGCAAACACTGAGTCTACAACTGGCTGCTGTCACAAATCTCACTTACACCCTCACAACAACAGCAACATCATCAGACAATGGGTACGTTGTACATTGTCACCCACCTTCAAGTGAAGTAGCGGCTGATGAGCTGTTGACGCAGGTCAACACCTTCCTCCTTTCCACTGTCATCATCACTGAACACGGGTTGGTTTGCAGGCGGGGGCCCTGGCTGCTCATCAGCATCCAGGAGCAGGGGAATCTCCTTGCGAATGGCTAGGTTGTGGAGCATGCAGCATGCCACTACAATCTGACACACCTTCCTGGGCGAGTACATCAGTGCCCCTCCGGTCTTGTCCAGGCAGCGGAAACGTGACTTCAGCAGTCCAAAGGTACGCTCCACCACACGACGTGTCCTACCATGGGCATCATTGTAGCGGACATCAGCTGGTGTCCTGGGGTTCCGCTGTGGGCTCAGCAACCAAGGACGGTTGGGATATGCAGAGTCACCTATGTGTGACACACAAAGAAACATTGCAATGTTGCAGATGCAGAGGACAGCAGGTCACACACACAGCACGCCAAATGACTAGGCATACTCACCCACAATCCATGCACGCTCAGGAAGCAGATTGGCCATCAGCTGGGGTACAATTCTGCTACGCAGGATGTATGAGTCATGGGCCGAGCCTGGAAATTTTGCACACACGTGGGAGATGATCATATCTGCCAGGCATACCACTTGGACATTTATGGAGTGGTAATGTTTACGATTCCTGTAGATGTGCTCACGGACCTGTGGTGGCACAAGCCCAACATGGGTGCAATCAATGGCACCACTACATGGGGGATGTGTCCAAGGGGATAGAAATCTCCCTTTACAGCTGCCAATTCTGCCCCCCTGGGGAAATGGATGTATCTGTCCTTGTAGATCATCATGGCGGACAGAACATCCCGCAGCACCATGCTGAACACCGTGTTCTAGAATGATCCAGTCGCAAAAAAATGCAGTGCCGCCATCACCTTATACGTTGGGGTGAAAGCTGTTGGATATGTTCGGCGAGGCTGCAGGTGGGGCTCCAACAAATCACAAAGGGTCTTGAGGGTGGCTCTATCCAGACGGCATTTCTGGATGATCGCCTCATCCTCCATGTCTGCCAGCACTGTCAAGTGACGATGCAGATTTGGTCTCCTCCTAGTTGAGATGAGAGTGGACACATTGTAATGCAATACATCATGGGATGTGCACAGCATCTCACATCATGGCTGACACAACGGTAACAAAGAATGTCATATGAATTGTGTCACAGACCAGCTGACATGTAGGGACCCCTTCAACTACACAAATCACACACTTGTCAGAATACACACAGCAAGTCCCCAAAACAACACCTCGGTCAAAGTGAATGGACATTGGGATATGGCCACATTCCCCATGGGCACGCCTGGGAGTCTGTCATCCTGCACATGTGTGACAAGGCAACCCCACGGTATCCTACCTAGCTGCTGTACATGACACACATTCAGGCGTCAATTGAACCTGGCACACCTCAACAACACAATGACCACAGTCTGAGCATCAATCACGAGTGTGTGCATGATCTAACATGAGAGGACATGCTAAAACAAACATCATCAATTGTGGAAACAAATGCTGTGATTGACAATGCACATCAACACATTGACATGTGTGCAAATTGTATTGTCCATACCAACACTGTCCTGTAGTGTAGTGTAGTGTAGTGTACTGTAGGTGCGGTACTGAGAGACAAGTGATGCCCAAATGGCGGTTGGCATGCTCCGCCACCCAAATGGCGATGCCTCATGTGTGTCTATGGCACCCAAATTGCGGAAACTACCGCCTGGCACCAGCGGTGTGTGTGCAACACACCCCAATGCACAGGTGCAGTACTGATAGCCCCAGAGACATGGCCAAATGGCGGTTGGCATGCTCCGCCACCCAAATGGCGGTGCCTCATGTGTGTCTATGGCACCCAAAGTGCGGAAACTACCGCCTGGCACCAGCGGTGTGTGTGCAACACACCCCAATGCACAGGTGCGGTACTGAAAGCCCCAGAGACATGGCCAAATGGCGGTTGGCATGCTCCGCCACCCAAATGGCGGTGCCTCATGTGTGTCTATGGCACCCAAATTGCGGAAACTACCGCCTGGCACCAGCAGTGTGTCCCCGCCATGGTCCATGCCATTACAGCCAATGGGCTCCGCGATCGCGGAAGCTCGATGCAATTTTGAAAATAGCGGTAGGCGTGCTACACCACCGCGGTGCCGGTCATTGGATGCAATCAAAAGATGCAATACCGAGGTAGCGCCCGCCTGGCCCCTGCGGTGTGTCACCGTCATGGTCCATGCCATTACAGCCAATGGGCTCCGCGATCGCGGAAGCTCGATGCAATTTTGAAAATAGCGGTAGGCGTGCTACACCACCGCGTTGCCGGTCATTGGATGCAATCAAAAGATGCAATACCGCGGTAGCGCCCGCCTGGCCCCTGCGGTGTGTCACCGCCATGGTCCATGCCATTACAGCCAATGGGCTCCGCGATCGCGGAAGCTCGATGCAATTTTGAAAATAGCGGTAGGCGTGCTACACCACCGCGGTGCCAGTCATTGGATGCATTTGTAAAAGGCTGACCTGGTAGACCAATTGCAGCAGCCCAGGACTACTGGAACGACACCTGGGGGCTATATATGTGTGGGAGAGTGCCCAGAATTTCCACTGCTCACAGAGCCTGCTGCCTGAGACCCTCACCTGCTGCTGCCTCCAGGGACTGCTGCCTGAGACCCTCACCTGCTGCTGCCTCCAGGGACTGCTGCCTGAGACCCTCACCTGCTGCTGCCTCCAGGGACTGCTGCCTGAGACCCTCACCTGCTGCTGCCACTGCTGTCTCTAACCAACAGTGATGTCAAGGACAGAGAAGATCCGTGCCAGTCCCTTCACCGGCGAGGAGCTTGAGGTCTTGGTGGACGAGGTGCTCACACAGTACCCAAGGCTATATGGTGCCCCAAATGTCGTGGTAAGTCTTCCACAGTGGGTGTGAGAGTGCAGGGGGGGCACACATGTAGTCGGTCTGATGCAGTATGTGCATGTGAGTGTGGGTTTGTGTCATGCATTGACTAACTTGCATTCCATCGGGTGAAGGGGTGTGTACCCTACTCCTCAAGTCTCCCTGCCTGCACATACAGATTTGAGGGACATGTCTTGTCTTGTCAGCCATACAGTGAAGCAGCAAGTTGGTAATGGAGGGTTCAGGCCAGTCATTGCTAGTGTGCATGTCTTTGCATTTCCCTGTTGTCCATCTCAGTGTGAGCCCACCTGGCCTGCACAGTCACCGCCCAATCCAACAAGAACACATCACTGACTGTACAGAGTGTAACATGTTCATTTTCAATTTTGACTCCCCATCAATGTGCCAGGTCAACCCTGGAGATTGCACACGACTTGCAATTTGAGAAAGGAGGTGGGTTTGTGAGATCATGTCCCTCAATGTGATATACATGACACAGTGGGCTACTCACAGTGCATGTTAGTTGACGACTGCGCATTGTCGGACACAGTGGGTCTTGCCACATACACATGTTGTTTTGTGACGTATGTCTTGCTCTACCTAAAAATGGTTAGTAGATGTGGGCAGAGTACACATGGTCTTCTGTGCTGGCATCCTGCTTGTACATGAGATGTGCAAGTATTGTGTCCCCCTTATACATGCATGCATTTACGTGTGATTCTCACATGCAGATGTACCATGTGAAAAGCATTTCTGTCTCTGCATGTGAGATATGTGGATTTGTGATTAATCTGTATCATGCTACAGTCCTGAGTGATTTTGTCACATGACACTGTGTCACTGATGTTTTCCCCCTTTTGTCTCCCATGCCTGCAGCTCAAGGTGCACCAGCGTAAGTCCGTGTGGAGGGGCATTGCGAACAAGGTGCGTGCTCTGGGAGTATCAAACCGACGGCGCACCCACTGCCACAAGAGGTGGGACGTCATCTCACGGCTGGCAAAGAACGTTGCGGAGATGACACTGGGGCGGATCCCACGCACTGGCCGGATGGCACGGCGCAGCATGACACCACTAATGTGCCGCATCTTGGCCGTGACTCACCCTGAGCTGGATGCACGATTGAAGGAGCATCGGCAGGCAATTAGGGGTGAGTGTACTGGGAAGGGTGACTATGGCTGTGTGTGGCTGCATGTGTGCACAGCATGTGCCAGCGCTGGGCAATGTGATGTTGGTAGTGTGATGCAGTGGCCTGTGAGTGTCAGCTTGTGCCGGTGCTGGGTGCAGATGTCATGCATGTGTCCTACCTGTACTTAACACTGGGAAACGGGTATGGGGCATTTAAATGGCATTGTGGGTGGTGTGAGACAGGTATGAGCTATCTGTGTTGCAGTTGTAACGGAGCCACATGCAGGATGTTGTGCTGTGTGGTCATCACATTGCTCACTTTGTCCCGGTTTGATAATGCACACGCACTGTTGTGATGACAGAGGTGGGTTTGAGCGATGTAATTGCACAGGGTGGCGTGCAACATGTAGATCTAGCCATCTTAATGGTTGTCTGTAATGCATATGTTTGTTCTGTTGCTGCCACTGCACTGACCCTACATCTCTCTCTCTCATGCAGCATCTCCCGTGGTCACGGAGGAACATGGGACGGACACCAGTGGTGGGGAAACTAGCACAACAGCTGCAGAGGAGCCCTGTGAGACAGATGTGACCAGCGCCTTGGAGGGGGACAGGAGTCTGCTGGAGGAATCACAGCCCAAGACGCAAAGTAGTACGTCATCTGATGCCAGCGGTGACGCAGACATGTTGGCGGGCACAGGGAACGGGGACTCTGCATCATCTTCCACCACACAGCATGCAGTGCCCACCCTCCCAGCCACTTCCTCTGGTGCTGCCCGTGTTTGCACCGCTAAGAGGGGAAGGGTGTCCTTCACCCCCGCCACCGCAACCCCTGCCCCGGTCCCCCCTGCTGCCATCAGTGCTGAGTCTGTGGACCTTTTGCACCAGCTGTGTGTAGGCCAGACAGCTCTCCTCAATGCATTCATGGACCACGACAGTAAATTGGCTCAGGTGGTTGCATTCATTGAGGGCATACATTCAGACGTGGGTGGGCTGCACCGGACTGTCCAGTCATTGTCCACTGCAGTGACATCAGCCCTTCAACTGGCACAATCTGGGAGTCCAGCAAAAGTCCCTTTGTCCACACCCATGCCAGTGGCCACGTCGGACGACAGTGACCACGCTCCACAGACCTCTAAGTCACGATACGGCACACGTAGCACACAGCAGCAGCAGAAGCCCAAGCGGTCCAGGCCGCAGACACCATCCCCACAGATGACCAAAGCCACCCCAGTGCACACAGACAAGAGCCCATCAGGCAACACCAGGGGACAAAGAGCAAAGAAGCAGGCGTCAGGGTCACGTGCCTCAGGGACATCCCCAGCCAAGGACTCTCCTGTCCCGAAAGCGTCTCCCAAAACCAAACATACAATTTCCATGCCCACTGAGAAGGTGGTGAGTGCCAAGGGTAGGCATAAGAGGGGCTGCAAGTCCGATTCACCCACTACCTCGACTCCCATAGCAAGCCCAGTGAAGAAGGGAATGGAGGGCACTGTGGGGGGACCACCTGGTAGGCAGGGGATGGAGGGGCAAAGCCAGGGCCATGCAAAGCATTGCGCAGATTCAAGCATGTCACCAGAGGGAGGGCCAGCGTCTGCACCTGCTGCAGCCTTGGTGTTGAGTGAGCCTGATGTGTCCACGCCACTTCCCATTGTTCCCAAAACAGTGAAGCCATTGCGACTCCCCAAGAAGTGGAAAGGCATCTCTCCACAATCTCCCATCCACACTGTGTCTCATGTCTGCATGACTCCACCTCCACGTGCCACTATGCCACCTGGTCCAAGCAGCCCTCCGTTTTGCCAAGACACTGATAGGTATACCTCAGCTGTGCCTCCCTCTCCCCAGTCAAGTGCTCCAACTGGGCCCGACACACAGCCAGCTCCCAGTATGACTGACAGCCAAGTCTGAGTGTTGGTAGACCTCACACGCCTGTCTCTCACACAGCATGGCCTGTGCTGCACATCGTGACACCCCAGACAGTGTTGCTGACCATGGTTTGGGTACAGTTGCACACATTCCCTGTGCATCTTCTCATGGACTCACTCTGCACTTTGTCCTGTCCACTGGCCTTGCCGTTCACTGCTGTGTGCCCCATGCCTGTGCAGCTTCTCATG
Organism: Calotriton arnoldi; assembly: GCA_963921515.1. NCBI lineage: Eukaryota > Metazoa > Chordata > Amphibia > Caudata > Salamandridae > Calotriton > Calotriton arnoldi. The sequence goes on from CAWUFW010012706.1 coordinate 35,625, forward strand.
GAAATGCCCTGCACTTTGTCCTGCCCACTGGCCTTGCCGTTCACTGCTGTGTGCCCCCTGCCTGTGCAGCTTCTCATTGACTCACTCTGCACTTTGTCCTGCCCACTGGCCTTGTCGTTCACTGCTGTGTGCCCCCTGCCTGTGCAGCTTCTCATGGACTCACTCTGCATTTTGGCCTGCCCACTGGCCTTGTCGTTCACTGCTGTGTGCCCCCTGCCTGTACAGCTTCTCATGGACATGCCCTGCACTTTGTCCTGCCCACTGGCCTTGCCGTTCACTGCTGTGTGCCCCCTGCCTGTGCAGCTTCTCATGGACATGCCCTGCACTTTGTCCTGCCCTCTGGCCTTGCCGTTCACTGCTGTGTGCCCCCTGCCTGTGCAGCTTCTCATGGACTCACTCTGCACTTTGTCCTGCCCACTGGCCTTGCTGTTCACTGCTGTGTGCCCCCTGCCTGTGCAGCTTCTCATGGACTCACTCTGCACTTTGTCCTGCCCACTGGCCTTGTCGTTCACTGCTGTGTGCCCCCTGCCTGTGCAGCTTCTCATGGACATGCTCTGCAACTTGGACTGGCCACTGGCCTTGCTGTTTTGCCCCTGCCTGTGCAGCTTCTCATGGACTCACTCTGCACTTTGTCCTGCCCACTGGCCTTGCCGTTCACTGCTGTGTGCCCCCTGCCTGTGCAGCTTCTCATGGACATCCTCTGCACCTTGGACTGGCCACTGGCCTTGCTGTTTTGCCCCTGCCTGTGCAGCTTCTCATGGACATGCTCTGCACCTTGGACTGGCCACTGGCCTTGCTGTTTTGCCCCTGCCTGTGCAGCTTCTCATGGACATGCTCTGCACCTTGGACTGGCCACTGGCCTTGCTGTTTTGCCCCTGCCTGTGCAGCTTCTCATGGACATGCCCTGCATTTTGTGCCTTGCTATTATCTACTATTGTTGCCTATCTGTGCATTTTGTGAATAAAGACAGTTGATCCTGTTGTCTGTTTTGTCAGTGTCCTTACTGAATAAAGTTCTTTTGCTGTGTGTATATGGTTTACTGTGCCACATGTTGTGTGTGCCACTTCAACCTTGCCAATTTCTTTACTCACTTACTCTATTTTTTGCAGGGGTGAGGGACTTCAGTTTTTCCTGACCCTGATACTTGTGTGGGCAATGTATTAGATTTGAGGTGTGATGCAGTTGTCATTGTTTGTTCATGTTGGCTGTGTTGTACACATGTCAAGTTGTGGTGCACTGCCAGCTCAGAATGGGATTCTGTCCAGAGGATTGCAGGCATGCTGGCCAGGCTCATCATGTATGTGTGTTTGCTGTGGTACTGCTTCACTTCCTGTGTGTGATGTTGTCTTTGTGCTGTGCTGATTGGTGTTGTGTGGGTTCATGTTGTGTCACTCATTTCTGTGTGTGGCTGGTAGGCTTGTTGTTCAGACACTGCTTGTTGTGCATGCAGTGATGTGGGGGTATGTTGCCTTGTCATTGGCTGGTATGCATCCACTTATGTCCTGCTGTGTTTGCTACGTGTTCTTTTTTTGGCTGTGCATCTGTTGTTTGTTTGCAGTGGCTGTGTTTATCTGTGATGGTACACTTCTTGTCTGTGTTGTGGTATGTTGTGTGTGCATTGTTCCTGACTGATGGGGTCGTGCACTCCTGTTGTGTCTGTGCTCCCATTGCCTTTCCACATTTTTGCTGCACAGGGCATGTCTGTTCTTGTTGTGGTTCTGTGTGTGGGTCTGTTGGGTTATGTGTGTGTCTGTTGTTTTTGTGCAGACATTGGTTCTGGCATCCCTGTGTGTATGTGATGTTTGTGGCTACCCCCAGGAGTGTGACTGTTTGTCTGTGTATTGACTGGACATTATTGCCACCCTTCTGTTTGTTTGACACTGGTGTTGTGTACTGCAGATGTGAGGGGGTATGTGTGTGGATTCCTACTAGTGTTTGACAGTCATGGAGTGTGTCAATGGGCCCTGTGTGTTGTGCTGCTGGAGTATTCCTGTGAAGTATTTGTATACATATGTGTGGCTGTTCACAGTTTGACTTCAGGGCCTTCATTTCATCCTTGTGCCTCTACATGTGTTGCCTTGCTGTTTCCTTGGGTTGTTGCACTGTGCTGTCTGTGGTTTGACTTCAATCACTATGCAAGCAATGTGTGATTAGGTGGGCTGGGGGTGTTGTTCTATGTTCCTTGTCTTGCATGTGCTGTACACATGCTTGGTGGTTGTGTCCTTGGCCTTCCATTTGTGTGCACCTCACTTTGGCTTTCCTGTTTTGTGTGCTCCATTGCTGGTGGCATGTGGTGTGTGTATGTGTCTGTGTGTCAGTGTGGGGTATGTGTGTGTGACTTGGCAGGCTGTGTGTCCAGTGAGATGTTTGTTCCTTGTATGTGTCCATTTGATGCTTGTACTGAGTTTACTTGCCATTGGTGTGGTGTTGTTGTAGTGTGTGTGTGTAGCCCTGGCCCTGTGCTTCTGTGCTGTGTGTTCCTGTGCAGCGACTCCTGCTGTGGCTGTGTCCCTATTTGTTTTGTGTGTGGTGCAGGGTGTGGTGTCACCTGGCTTGTTGTTGTGCATGGGGGTGCACAGGTGTGGCACATGGCATGTCTCTTCAGTGGGGGGCTAGTGTGTGAGGGTGGAGTAGTGGCCCTGTGGTCTTTGTGCCCTGCCCATACCTGGTGCTGGCCCAGCCTTCTGCATTGTGCGCATGTATTCCCTTGTCTTCACCGCTGCGGTGACGTGGCAGTGACATTGCCGCACGATCGCGGTCGATGTGTGACCTGGATGCGGAGGGGTGTATTGGTGGCAGGTGGGTCATGTGTGTGTGCACTTGGGGATGTGTTCCTATCCCCACCAGGGTATCTGATGTGGTTAGGGACCCTGTGCCAGTCCATGGTTTGTGTTTTGTGGTTGTGTGTGGGGTTGTGATATTGCGTACCTGCGGCGGCGTCCGCGACGGTCCATTATTTGCTGGTGATGTATCAGGTACAGCACCGGGAAAACGTGGAGTGCTGGGTCCATGGCGGTCGTGTCCGGGCGCTGTGGGCCGGGTGTCTGGTTTCGCGCTCCGCTGTCGAGTTTCCGCCGTGTAGGATTGGCCGGTTTCTCCGCTGCGGTGCGACTGGTGTTTTGGAGCATCCTAATTTGTGGACCGGAGCGGATGTCATTCCGCACGGTGGTGTGTCTCCATTGGCTCCCACCGCCGCGCTTGCGGGCGCACTTTGATGGCGGTTCGCGTCGCACGGCAGCGGACGGGAAATGGTCTATGTTTGGCCATTCTAATATGGCGGACGTGATTCCCGCTGCTCGCGGGCGGAAAAAGGCATTTTTCCGCTCCGGCAGCACCGCAGTGGTGCCACCGCCCGACATCCTAATGGACCCCTTACTTTTTAAAATAAACCTAAAATTATTCACATACATAAGCATATCTATTAACAATACTTTACTATTAAAACTAAATACATTAAAGAGTCAAAATAAATTATTATTACTACAACACTCCAATAAATTATGCATATTTAAAATTTGAACAGAAACACTAATTAACATCCACCAAATAAGCTAATAACTGAAAAACAATTCAAACAACATGCAAAGTAGCTAATAAAATTTACCGTAAAGCAAACTAACCAATAAAAATATAAATTAATTAAGTGAGCACTATAAAAACTGCACTATTTTTCACAGGAAAAATGTAACAACTACAAGAAAATTATACTCTTCTGGACTGCATGAAGAAAAGCCAGAAGGAAGACTTCGAAAAAAAAAAAAACAAGCCACCTTCAGAAGGCAATTTAAAAAATCTAATGAAGAAGATTGTAACCTGACATGATTTCGAAACACAAATATATAAATGCATTACTAAACTCTTTCTTTCAATATGATTATTGATCCTTAGATAGTAAAGAAATACTGCAGAAAAAAAAAGCACTGCACTCTGGAAAATTGTGCTCCACACTTGTAAACCTAGACAAAGACACTTTAAAAGTAAATAAAATAAAAATAGCTATACAATAAAACAACCTCTATACATTAAACTTAAACTCAAACCACCCCATCCGCTCCAAACAAACCAAACCTGTATTTTTATCATGTAACCGAAACAAATATTTTCTCACCGACAGAAAAGGAAAACCTACCTGACCCAACTCTCGATGACATCAAAGAGACACAGACGACAAACAAGTGCAACTTAAAGCAACAGCACATATGTAAGTATAAAATGTAAAACTTTGAAAGCATGTGTAAATTATATTAGCAAACTAAATAAACGTTTTCAACAAAATAATTAATTTATGCTACTTTCAGACAGAATGGCAGAAGAAACCACATAGAACAAATCACAGAAAGGCAAACAATTGCTTTCGCATATTGGATAGACAAATAGACAAGAAAGCAGTAGCACTGACAATGCAAACTGGAAAGGTACTAAATAATATGCAAATACTTGTCATAGGAGGGCTAATCACAAAAAACAATATTGTCCTTAATGTCAGAGAACACAACCACACCCCAAATGTAACATAGCTGGAAATAATGCACGTACGTCAAGTTTTAAAAGAGCATGCAACAGTTCCCAAGAGCCTACTGCTAACATTTTAAAAGACATACTCCCTAAAGTACCTACACATAAAATAATAATATTTGTAACTGAGCATAACTTCCTAAGACCAAGGCAATGTGAAATGTGAATGATGGTCAGAACTTTTAAAATGTGCCTTCCACCATTCACACAGACGTAAACCATACATGGTGAATATCATAACACGAAAATACCCCTCATTTATGCCCTACTTCACAACAAACAAAGTGCAACTTATAATGAACTTTTAAACAACATCAAAGTTAAAACTAACAACTACTCTACACATATAATTATTATAGACTTGGAACAGGAAATGATACAAATAATACTTAAACTATACTAACATACAGCCACACAAGGCTGCTATTACCACTCCAATCAACGCATATGGAAACATCTACAAAAATCTGTGCCAAGTCTGTTTGCTTTTGAAATTAACAAGTTAATAGCTCTGGCATATGTACCTGCAAAACAGACAAAGCTATCCACTACAACATGCTACTAAAATCCCCATTTTACCAAAGAAATGAACAAAAACTAAGGGTCAGATGTATCAAGCATTTTTCTGGTAGCAAACTGCCCAATTCACATAATCAGGCAATATGTGACCGGAAGATTGCATTTTGGTATGTATCATTCCCAAATTGCGATTTGGTAACATGTTACCGAATCGCAGTTTGGAACTGCGAATACATACTGATTCAGTATTAGGAAGGGGAGTGTTTAGGGCATCCCTTCCTAATACCAAATCACAGTGATATGTAAGAATGTTTAATGACCAAAGTGCGTTTGCTAAACATTCTCATTTTACCACCTACTTAAAGTAGGTGGTAACGCATTCGCAAACCGGAAGGGGTTTGTGAATGTTTATAAAAATGTTTTTCAAGAGCCTGCTCTTAAAAAATGAAAATAAAACGTTGTATTTTTAATTTTTAAACGCAAACCACTTCCCTTTAAGGAAAGCAGGCTGCATTTAAAAAAAAAAATGATTGCTTTATTTAAAACCATTAACAGACATGCTGACCCCAGCAGCCCACCATCACTGTGATTTTAATGATTCCTAATGGGTTGCAAATTGTGACATACCTCATTAATATTCATGAGGTTGGTCAATTTGCGACCCACAAGAAATAACTAAATCACTAAATGAACCTCAATGGGTTTCATGCATTAGGAGCAGCAATTAACTAATTGCGATTCGCAGAGAATCACAATTAGGTAATCACTATTGCCAATATTGATACATCTGGCCCTAAGTCTACTAATTGACTCTTTCGAAAACACTCACCTACATTCTGCACAGCTCAGAATACAGAAACCAACCCAAATTCCAAATACCATGGTGGAAAGTCTATGACAGCAATATAGTTCAATAAGCCAAAGTCAACAATGCAGTTGAAGGATGGTGCAATGCCTTGCAAGCCACACTAGCAAGAATGCAACCAACATTCTACAAATTCATAGAAGCTCTCCAAAAAGAACAAAGCTACCAATAACTAAGGATAGAACAACCATTTAGCCAAATTAAACCAAAAATAACTAGACAAACCAGGCAAATGTACGAAATACTACAATTCAAAGTCAGACTCTTTGTAGATAGTGAAGGAGGAGACTAACTAGAAATGATAACTAAATCACTGTTCTAAACAACCTACTTATCAATATACTCTTATCTAAAATCTAACAAGACTATAACATAAACAATTTTAAATAAATATTACAATACCTATTTTATATTCAGTCTAGGACAAAAATATACTAATAAAGTGCAAAATCAGATGGATAAATAAAATAAATAATTTCAAAATGTAATTAAAAATGTCCATGGTAAAACCAAAACAATGCAATAGAAAAAATATACAAAGCAGCTCACAAATTAAAAACACATACAAAATACAACTTTACAATTGCAGTAAAGCAAAATACATATGCATATTAAAATATAAAATTTCTCACCCGAAAATAAAAAAAAATATTTTGCTTACAGCTGTGTAGCTGAAGTTCTTGATCAACCTCCCAATAATTCAATCCACAAAAAAGTGAAAAATAAAAACTAGAAAACACAAAAAGTGCAAAAATGAAAAGTTCAAAATAAATCCACCAAAGTAATCCACAGGCCTTGGAAACCATAAAAAACCTGAAAAAAATTCAAAATAAGAACTGGCCTATGAAATAAAAAAATAATGCTGGTTTAAATAAAAACCAAATTAATCTCCTTTCGAAAAAAATGCATTAAGACAGCTGCAATTGTTGCACTCTGACTTCCTAATCTGTAGAAAACATAACATACACACTCTCACAATACATACATCAGAGATACAATGCAAACATAACATTGTAACTCTACAGACATAGTACAGCACCCATGTACAATAACATGCTCCTAGTAATACAGGAGATCATTATATGACTCTTGCTGATCTTTTTGAAGTGGGGGGACTCCAGTTGTGACCAGCACATGAGGGCAGGAGGTTTTGCGGTAAGTTAATCACCGGCAGCTTGATGGTTTGGGCTAAACCCCCGCTAAATCTACTCCTCGTCTATCACAAGATCCCGGCGCATCCATTTGGCGGTGTCTACTTTGATTTGGGGTATGATCATCGCCCATTGATGGAGGAATCACTGAGATGTGACTTGAGGTTTGAGGACCTTACAAACCTTACGGTAGAACCAGACTGTAGTGTAACAGATGAGCTATGGGAGCTTCTGACTCGCCTTTGGCCCACAGCTATGTTGGGCGTTGGCACTGTTATAGCAGTGGGGCTTGGGCAAGCTCTGGCCACCAACTGATTAAGAGGCTGAAGTAGACATTCCATAGCATCAAGTCATGCAATAATCGGTGAGACTACTGCCTGTAGTATATCTTCAAATTTCATAAAGCAATCCTCCAATAACTGTACCCCCTCCGAAGGTTTAAGGACTGTATTGGAGACAATATCTTCCTCTACCAAAGGAATAAACTGGTCACAAGTAGGAGCTTCATTTGGGGCAGGGTTTGGTGTTAAATCTTGCGTCTGTGTAGATATTCCCCTTTTAATCAACCGTTTTGAGCGTTTTGTGACCGGCATAGGACTGGGACTGGAAACAGTCCTTTTCTTGACTAGGGATGGTAACTGGGCCGAGTAGTTCAGTGGCCTTCCATCAACAGGTGAAGCCTGGTCACTAGCAGCAGAAGGATGGACAAGGGGTAGGGCCAAGTTCATCAAATTAAGGGAGTCTTCTCTCAGTAAGATCTATTTCATTACTAATGCCACTCACCGTCCTCTGTAACATTCTATCGATTGACGTTGAAGTAGAGGGGGTGTGGCCAGATGTAAAGAGCCCCCAACCTTCTTCTTCCCCATAATATTAAGTTGTACGTGCCACAAGTCCAATAAATGGTAACTGGGGAGTGTAAAAGAAAAAAACTGCAAATAAGAATAAAACCAGGCGTACCTCTAAAAAAAAGACCAAGAGGAGTGGCCCAGACCAGCCTCCTCTGGGCTCTGGCCGGCACCATGCCTAGGCACGAGGCGCATGCGTCCCACGCAGCGGGATGCTTCTGGCTTGCTTTATGGTGTTCTAGCACCCAAACAGGATGTTGTGGCCCCTCTCGGGCCGAGGATGCCAAGAAGTGTGGTCTCTCCCAAGTGTGAGCAGCTGGTACTGGCGTCCTGCGCAGCGGGATGCCTCTGGCTTGCTTTATGGTGCTCTGGCACCAAAACTGGACGCTGCGACCCCCCTCCGGTCCGAGGATGCCGGGAAGTGTGGTCTCCCCCAGCTGTGAGCAGCTGGTACTGGCATACCAAATTATTGTTAGGCCGACTGCTTTACACTACATGACATTGCAGCACAAGCTACCACTAAGCAACCTTACCAAATCAACCTAAAACCATAACCCACACTAACTAAAACTACCTGCATGCCCAAACCCTGTCGAACAGCAGCAGTGAACCGGGACCGACATGCACAAAATCTACCCCAAAATAACACTAATAGAATAGAAAACACAGTCTATTTTCCTTTAGGAATCAGTAGGAATGTTACAAAAACATACTGAAATGTTTTAAAGATGTATGTAAAAATTGTATTAACATGTTTAAAAAATGTTAAACAATGTATTGAACAAATACAAAGGTATATGTACAGTTTAATTAAATAACTATATTAAATAGAACAAATTCATGTATACTAAATGCAGAGTAAAAATTTAAAAATGCAATGTAGTAATATATTAAAAATACATGTATGAAAAATAATTATGTACCATTTGCGTATAAACATTGAATATGTCTTAGAAGTTTGTAAAGATGTGCTCAGCTTCTAGTCACCTAAACACATCTCATGGTAGGGAAGACTTCTAACTCTCAAGATGATGATCACACCAATAGTAAACATTTTATCCTCCATGCAACCCTTGAAACTATCCTCCTCCTTTTTCCACGAAATCAATAAAATAACATCAAACTTTCTTTGGAATGGTAAGAGAGCAAAGAGTTGATATAAGGCACTCAGACAAAAAATTTCAGAAGGAGGATGTAAGCTTCCGAGTTGGAGCCTCTACCAATCCTCTTTTCTAGCAGCAAAGGGCCATTTTGGTTACTCCCAGACACCCAAAACCGCTCGTGCTGGATTGATAAAGAACACACACTATGCATTCCCTTTAGCATATCCTCCTTCATTACAATGTCAAAATCTAAATCTCCTCATTCCCAACGTATACTTACAAGTCACTGCGAATGTTCTAAAACTACTAGACAAACATATGGTGGAATCTATCTATAACTCCACAATGCCGTCACTTTGGCACAATCCAAAAAGTAAGGTCAAGGACACTACTAATATAGCCCACTAGTGGGCCTACAAAGACATCAGTCTAATCCAAGATCTATATGATAACAATAATGACCCACGTCCCTTTTCAAACTGGCAAAAATATATAATCTCTCTAACTTAGAATTTTACAGCTTCCTAGAACTGTCCAAACTCAATCATACAAAGCACCAGATTTTAACTTCTTGCCTAGGGACATGGCACTACTCAGGTCATATAGCTTAAAACATTTATAAAACTTTATCTGGCTGTCACACAGCACCAAAGTCTATATTGCACTCAAAATGGGCCAAATATCTTGACACAGACATCTTTGATGACATTACAGAGGAAAATTGGCAACAAATTTGCAAATCCTCCCTATGCAACAAAATTGCCCCATCACTACTACAATCCAAATGCTTTAGAATGAACCTTCTACATTGGACCCGTCCAGGCTACACAAAGTAAACCTGCGAGGGAATGACACCTGCTGCAACCTAGACCCGGGCACTCATGAACACATGTTCTTTAACTGCCAACTCCTCAACTCATACTGGGCCTCAATCCAGAACCATCTAAAATCTTTATTCAGCACACTCATATCCTTGAACTTCTCTATGATAGCACTAGGCCTTTGGACCTCCGTGACCACACTAAACCTCAAAGCCAATGACATGGCTTTGCTTGATCTTTTTTTGACGATTGCTGTTAAAGTCATCCTTTCCGAATGGAAGTCATTTAATCATTTATCTCATCACACCTGGTGGGCATGGGTCTCATATCTTAGAGGAGCACATAGTTTCCAAATAAAACACCCATTCTCCCCTAAATTTCAGTGTGGTATGGCAAACGTTGGATAATTAGAACATACTCGCTTCTTAGTGACAGACAGATCTCAGACCCTTAGCACATTCATGAATCATAAATCCCACTGGCTTCCCTCCGCACGCCACATGCACTCTCTCCGGAGTAACAGTGTTCTATACAAATGCCCTTTCATTCATTCAAATGCCCTTTCATTCCCAGTTTTTGACCTCTGAGGCGATACACTCATATAGTATACATCACATTGGAATTATACACTCATTACATACTAGAGACACACTCATCACATGTTTTATCCCAAATTCTATGTGACAAATCCTTAATCACAAGACACTTCACCGGATTGTAGTAATCAGACTTAACATCAATCTCAAGTATGTTGCCTGTATATCATATGCTCTGCATTTTCATTTTGTTTGTCCAATATGAATATGTATCACAAGTTCAAATATACTAACTTGTATGCTTGTATGTTTGATTATAAAGCAAATAAAATTATTTGGAACATAAAAAGTAGTTTGTAAAGAATATAGTCCATGAGGTTTATTATATGTAAAAGGGAAAAGAAAATGTTGTACCACTGTAATGTGAAAATGATATATTTTATTCTTTGCAATAAAGTATGTATTGGAAATATAATACTAAAAGTGTACATTAAACAGAATAAATTAAATACATAATACATACAGAAAAAACATATGTAAAAAAACTTGACATGTATTGGTTATGACTCTAAAAAACTACACACTATACAAAAGAACAAACTAAAAGCCCTTTTGATGAAGGTGGTTGACATTAAAAGGATTATATTTTCTATTACCACTCCAAGGTAAATCATTTTGGGGAAGGTGTTGGATACTAAATAGGTATGATATACTAATCGTACTCCATTATAAACCATTTGGGAGAAGGTGTTGGTCACAAAAGTGATCACATTTACTATTCCCACTCGAATATAAACCATTTTGGGAAGGTGTTGGTCATTAAAGGGGTTACATTTACTATTCCCACTGCAATCTACATTATTTTAGGGAAGGTGCTGGACACTAAAGGGTAACATTTTCTATTCCTTCTTCAATCTAATCTATTTTGGGGTAGAAGTTGGACACTGAAAGGGCAAGATTAACCATTCCCACTCCAATCTAAACCATTTTGGAGAAGGTGTTGGACACTAAGGGGCCGATTCCGATCTCGGTCGGAGGCGCACCTAACACCATTCGGTCGGGAAAAAAGCCATGCGAATGGCTGTTTCCCGACCGATCCGCACATTATTCCGAACGAGCAAGTACGATGCGCACAACAGTGTAGACTCCGACCCAGTCGTACTCACCCAATCCAGGTCCTGTTCCCCGACCGAGCCGGATCCGTAAACGCAGAATCGAGTCGCACGGAAGCCAAAATGCAGCTCCGTCCGGCCGGACAAGTACGATGCGCTTCCCGTACGGGCCGAACCCGTCGCTACGCACGGCACATCAAAGCATCCGGGAGAGGCGCACATAAGCTCCGATTCGCGCCACAACACGATCCACGGCTACGAGACGAACACGCCAGCGACGAGGACGAGGCGAAGCAACGAGAAAGACGAACGAGACGAACCAACCATGAATCCCATCGTGCCGATCCTACCAATATTCTACATCTACTACCACCTCTACCCATGGGAGGCTGGATGCCTGTCACTACTACCACCTCTACCCATGGGGGTGCCAGATGCCTACCACTACGACCACCCTTACCCAGGGGGTGCCAGATGCCTACCACTACTACCACCCTTACCCAGGGGGTTCCAGATGCCTACCACTACTACCACCTCTACCCAGGGAGTGCCAGATGCCTACCACTACTACCACCTCTACCCAGGGGGTGCCAGATGCCTACCACTACTACCACCTCTACCCATGGGGGGCTGGATGCCTACCACTACTACCACCCTTACCCAGGGGGTGCCAGATGCCTACCACTACTACCACCTCTACCCAGGGGTGCCAGATGCCTACCACTACTACCACCACTACCCAGGGGTGCCAGATGCCTACCACTACTACCACCTCTACCCATGGGGGTGCCAGATGCCTACCACTACTACCACCCTTACCCAGGGGGTGCCAGATGCCTACCACTACTACCACCTCTACCCATGGGGGTGCCAGATGCCTACCACTACTACCACCCTTACCCAGGGGTGCCAGATGCCTACCACTACTACCACCCTTACCCAGGGGTGCCAGATGCCTACCACTACTACCACCACTACCCAGGGGTGCCAGATGCCTACCACTACTACCACCTCTACCCATGGGGGGCTAGATGCCTACCACTACTACCACCTCTACCCATGGGGGGCTGGATGCCTACCACTACTACCACCTCTACCCAGGGGGTGCCAGATGCCTACCACTACTACCACCCTTACCCAGGGGGTGCCAGATGCCTACCACTACTACCACCACTACCCAGTGGGTGCCAGATGCCTACCACTACTACCGCCTCTACCCATGGGGGCTGGATGCCTACCACTACTACCACCTCTACCCATGGGGGCTGGATGCCTACCACTACTACCACCTCTACCCATGGGGAGCTGGATGCCTGTCACTACTACCACCCTTACCCAGGGGTGCCAGATGCCTACCACTACTACCACCTCTACCCAGGGGGTACCAGATGCCTACCACTACTACCACCTCTACCCAGGGGGTGCCAGATGCCTACCACTACTACCACCACTACCCAGGGGGTGCCAGATGCCTACCACTACTACCACCCTTACCCAGGGGGTGCCAGATGCCTACCACTATGACCACCCTTACCCAGGGGGTGCCAGATGCCTACCACTACTACCACCCTTACCCAGGGGGTTCCAGATGCCTACCACTACTACCACCTCTACCCAGGGAGTGCCAGATGCCTACCACTACTACCACCTCTACCCAGGGGGTGCCAGATGCCTACCACTACTACCACCTCTACCCATGGGGGGCTGGATGCCTACCACTACTACCACCCTTACCCAGGGGGTGCCAGATGCCTACCACTACTACCACCTCTACCCAGGGGGTGCCAGATGCCTACCACTACTACCACCACTACCCAGGGGGTGCCAGATGCCTACCACTACTACCACCTCTACCCATGGGGGTGCCAGATGCCTACCACTACTACCACCCTTACCCAGGGGGTGCCAGATGCCTACCACTACTACCACCTCTACCCATGGGGGTACCAGATGCCTACCACTACTACCACCCTTACCCAGGGGGTGCCAGATGCCTACCACTACTACCACCCTTACCCAGGGGGTGCCAGATGCCTACCACTACTACCACCACTACCCAGGGGGTGCCAGATGCCTACCACTACTACCACCTCTACCCATGGGGTGCCAGATGCCTACCACTACTACCACCTCTACCCATGGGGGGCTGGATGCCTACCACTACTACCACCTCTACCCAGGGGGTGCCAGATGCCTACCACTACTACCACCCTTACCCAGGGGGTGCCAGATGCCTACCACTACTACCACCACTACCCAGTGGGTGCCAGATGCCTACCACTACTACCGCCTCTACCCATGGGGGGCTGGATGCCTACCACTACTACCACCTCTACCCATGGGGGGCTGGATGCCTACCACTACTACCACCTCTACCCATGGGGGGCTGGATGCCTGTCACTACTACCACCCTTACCCAGGGGGTGCCAGATGCCTACCACTACTACCACCTCTACCCAGGGGGTGCCAGATGCCTACCACTACTACCACCTCTACCCAGGGGGTGCCAGATGCCTACCACTACTACCACCACTACCCAGGGGGTGCCAGATGCCTACCACTACTACCACCCTTACCCAGGGGGTGCCAGATGCCTACCACTACTACCACCACTACCCAGGGGGTGCCAGATGCCTACCACTACTACCACCCTTACCCAGGGGGTGCCAGATGCCTACCACTACTACCACCACTACCCAGTGGGTGCCAGATGCCTACCACTACTACCGCCTCTACCCATGGGGGGCTGGATGCCTACCACTACTACCACCTCTACCCATGGGGGGCTGGATGCCTACCACTACTACCACCTCTACCGAGGGGGTGCCAGATGCCTACCACTACTACCACCTCTACCCAGGGGGTGCCAGATGCCTACCACTACTACCACCACTACCCATGGGGGGCTGGATGCCTACCACTACTACCACCTCTACCCAGGGGGTGCCAGATGCCTACCACTACTACCACCCTTACCCAGGGGTGCCAGATGCCTACCACTACTACCACCACTACCCAGTGGGTGCCAGATGCCTACCACTACTACCGCCTCTACCCATGGGGGGCTGGATGCCTACCACTACTACCACCTCTACCCATGGGGGCTGGATGCCTACCACTACTACCACCTCTACCCATGGGGGGCTGGATGCCTGTCACTACTACCACCCTTACCCAGGGGTGCCAGATGCCTACCACTACTACCACCTCTACCCAGGGGTGCCAGATGCCTACCACTACTACCACCTCTACCCAGGGGGTGCCAGATGCCTACCACTACTACCACCACTACCCAGGGGGTGCCAGATGCCTACCACTACTACCACCCTTACCCAGGGGGTGCCAGATGCCTACCACTACTACCACCACTACCTAGGGGGTGCCAGATGCCTACCACTACTACCACCCTTACCCAGGGGGTGCCAGATGCCTACCACTACTACCACCACTACCCAGTGGGTGCCAGATGCCTACCACTACTACCGCCTCTACCCATGGGGGGCTGGATGCCTACCACTACTACCACCTCTACCCATGGGGGGCTGGATGCCTACCACTACTACCACCTCTACCGAGGGGGTGCCAGATGCCTACCACTACTACCACCCTTACCCAGGGGGTGCCAGATGCCTACCACTACTACCACCACTACCCAGGGGGTGCCAGATGCCTACCACTACTACCACCTCTACCCATGGGGGGCTGGATGCCTACCACTACTACCACCTCTACCCATGGGGGGCTGGATGCCTGTCACTACTACCACCTCTACCCAGGGGTGCCAGATGCCTACCACTACTACCACCTCTACCCATGGGGGGCTGGATGCCTACCACTACTACCACCCTTACCCAGGGGGTGCCAGATGCCTACCACTACTACCACCCTTACCCAGGGGGAGCCAGATGCCTACCACTACTACCACCACTATCCAGGGGGTGCCAGATGCCTACCACTACTACCACCTCTACCCATGGGGGGCTGGATGCCTACCACTACTACCACCCTTACCCAGGGGTGCCAGATGCCTACCACTACTACCACCCTTACCCAGGGGTGCCAGATGCCTACCACTACTACCACCTCTACCCAGGGGTGCCAGATGCCTACCACTACTACCACCTCTACCCATGGGGGCTGGATGCCTACCACTACTACCACCTCTACCCAGGGGGTGCCAGATGCCTACCACTACTACCACCTCTACCCATGGGGGACTGGATGCCTGTCACTACTACCACCCTTACCCAGGGGGTGCCAGATGCCTACCACTACTACCACCTCTACCCAGGGGGTGCCAGATGCCTACCACTACTACCACCTCTACCCAGGGGGTGCCAGATGCCTACCACTACTACCACCTCTACCGAGGGGGTGCCAGATGCCTACCACTACTACCACCACTACCCAGGGGGTGCCAGATGCCTACCACTACTACCAGCCCTACCCAGGGGGTGCCAGATGCCTACCACTACTACCACCCCTACCCATGGGGGGCTGGATGCCTACCACCAACAACACCCCCACTCACAGGATGGCTAATACATGACACAACAAGCACACACCAACATAAAGAATGCAGCATAAAGACATCCCCCCCAACACCATGACAAGCGTGTGTAGACTGTGTCAAATGCCTACAACACTGAACATGACTTTGAACATACAATGTGACCCCCTATCACATGTGCCACACATAAATGTGTGTGGCCCCCACAATGCAAGCACGCCATGACCATTGTGGCAATGGGGTCCAAAACCCCATCATCACAGTGACCAAAATGTAAGTGTGGGGTCCATAGCTGAAGCACATCTTGAACATTGTGGCAATGGGGTCCAAACCCCCATCATCACAGTGACCAAAATGTAAGTGTGGGGTCCATAGCTGAAGCACATTTTGAACATTGTGGCAATGGGGTCCAAACCCCCATCATCACAGTGACCAAAATGTAAGTGTCGGGTCCATAGCTGAAGCACATTTTGAACATTGTGGCAATGGGGTCCAAACCCCTATCATCACAGTGACCAAAATGTAAGTGTGGGGTCCATAGCTGAAGCACATTTTGAACATTGTGGCAATGGGGTCCAAACCCCCATCATCACAGTGACCAAAATGTAAGTGTTGACAAAGAAAAAGCTGCAACTGCCAAACTGCATGGATGATTCCTGGTCACAGAACAACAAACACATCAGTGGCAAAGTAGTGCTTGTGTCCCATAGCAACATAGATTGGGGGAGGCAAACAGTGCAGTGCAAATAAGACATACCTTTGGCCATGTGCAGACAAACATCACCCATGGGGGCTGACACTGTCAACATTCATCAATGACACAATGACAGAAGTGACCATCAGAATGCAGACCCACATATTTGCACCAATGGGCACACAAATGCAGATACCCTGTGGAGACTGTAGGTGTGAGGTGAACAGATACCATACCATGGCAGAATGGGACACACAAACAATGATCATTGTGCTGACTGATGACCTAGGAGTCCCAGGGACAGCAGGGGAAACACACCAAACAACATACAGCCAATGGCACACTAAAGATATTCCAATGCAGTGGTGCAGATGCACATACACAAACAGGCAGACCCACACTGCACATCAAACACAACAGGTGAGGGGGGGTGCCAGTGTCCCCAGGCAACCACACAACACATGAGGAGGCCTGAATACCAATTACACAGATGTGCATACAGTGCCACACAAAGGTAACTCATGAATCCAAATCCCCTATGTGGGCAATCAGGCATTGTCAGATGAGAGGGAGCACAAATCACACATGTCACACAAGCATGTAGGAACAGCAACTGACACAGCAAGACACAGAGACACCACAGCACTACCCCCAGGGCCCCCACAATGTGGTGACCCTGGTCTGCATTACAATACCACTGTGATGACAAAGCTAGATGTCTTTCACACTGTGAACCACAGTCATGTGTCCTGAGCAACAAACTACCATCACACCTACACAAGCACAAATCAATCAGCACGGCCAGTAAGCCAAGGCCAACATGGAGGCAGGGGTCTAGCCGGGCAACAACTCTCATCTGCACACACTCAACACCACACACCTCGACCTCCAACAATGTGCAGCAGTGAAGCTCACATGCACTGGTGACATTGCACATGCACCCATGACAATCCCAGGGGGGGTGGTGGGAAGCAAGGTGCAGACACACATCACACATGGCCACTCAACAAGACTCCTGAATGTCTGACACACTGCACACTACGCTGTACATGGACCTGACGACAATACCACACCAACCAATGGGATCCCAGCCACAGTCACACACCAATGAAGAAGCCAAGGTCACCCACAAAGAACACACATAGACAACTACCAACATTGCAGCCCTGACCCTGAGGAGTGACAGCAGTCACACACACAACGTGTCACAACCAATGAAAGCTAACACAAACCGGAAATCACATGACAGGTGTAAACAACAAGTGCCAAGGGCAATCCTGACTGTGACCCATCAGCGTCTGCCCACAAACTCAGCACTGACAGCAAACACACCTATGGGTGACACCCTGATGACCAGTAATGTGCCATGCACCCACATCACAGAGAACCCAGGGAGAAGACTTTGGGGGAACATAGGTCAACTCAGCAAGCATCACAAACAGGAACATCACTAGGGATCCCAGCATGCACAGCAAAATGGAAGTGAACACACAGACATGCTCATACAACACACACCTTTGGCGCAGGCAATGTCACAGGAGTACACACTGCCATGAGGGGACTCCACTCCTGTGTGAGGAAAGCTGTGCCATATGTTGCCTCAGTAGGGCTCCATCATGTCAGCAGAACACTTGGTCACACAGTCAACAATTAGCACCAAATGAAGGCTCCCGTCACATCAGCCTGGTCATGGGAGTGTCAACGAAATCATCAGCACAGATCCAACACACATGTATAGCAAGTTGCACTGACAACACAGATGAGTCCTTCCCCATTGATGCCCAAACCTGCATGTCCAGTGGAGATGGCCACACGGTCAGGGAAGTAGACTAATTGAACAATGGCAAGCACAACAGATGTGCAGGGGTGGAAGCCACAGATGTGACATTGCTAATGTAAGTAGGAAATCCCATTGCCAAATATTGAAAACATTACACCCTCAGATGCTGCTAAGGATGTCATGGATACACCACAGGATAGGACACAGTTCCCCTGGACCACATGGGTTCCTGCACAGTAACACTTCATTTTCATGAGACCAAATATCACCATCACTGCAGCAAGGGCATGCTTAGCATCATCAACATCATGTACATCAGAAGCAAAAGCACTAGAGAACAGAAAGTTGCTTTATTCAGCATATGTGGGTTCAAAAGTTGAAGTCATGTAAAAAATAAACAAAGGCCAATGGCCAGTCCATCATGAAAGTCAAAACAGGGTGACAGTGGCAGATGTCACCCTACGCATGCCTGCACTGATAAAAACCAGGGACAATCCCCTCGGAGGGGCATACGGGGGGGCAGGCCAGGCACCGCAGGGACAGGATCAGGGCTCACCAGAAGGAGGCAGGGAAGGGGTGGTGGGTGCAGGAGAGCCACTGACAACTGCAGTGGAGGTGTCTGACATGGTGGGTGCCGGCACAACTGGGGGGCATGACTCAGATGGTGTGGGTGCCGGCACGACTGCAGTGGACTGTGCAGATGGAGTGGACAGGTTCGCCACTGCAGTGCCAAGTCAGACAGGGTGGTAGTGGACTCCACTGCAGTGCCTACCTCCAGGGGAGGAGAATGGGGATCAGGTAAGGTGGGCAGGACAGAGGGGGAGGACACCCTCACCACACCAGTGGCAAAGACAAGCGCAGCGGGGGGTGTGGGGCCGGAAGAGCAAGTGGCAGGGGGAGAAGGTCTGATCCTTTTGGGGACGGTGTAACTGTGGGTGGGGGAACCTGGGGCAGGGTGTGGTGGGGGCACCTGTGGAGTGGGGGCCTGAGGGATGGAGGAAGGAGACTTGGTGCCTGAGCTGCAGGGCGGCGGCGGAGTCTTGCTCTTCCGGGTCCGGGGGGACTTGCGGGTGGGGGCGTCAGTCGGTCTGCGCCTGGGGGAGGGTGTCCGGGGGCGAGGGGCACTCCGTTCCGTGTGGGTGGGCTTCCTCTTCCCCCTGAATGCTGTATCAGCTGGATCAGAGGGGAAGAGGCCGAGGTCACTGAGGAAGAGCCGCTGTGTCTTTGTGGTTGCAGGTGAGGCAAGGGAGGGGGCTTTGGAGGGAGAGGCAACTGAGGACTGCGCAGTGCTCGTGGATGCGTGTGTGTGTGCCTGTGCCCCATCCCCTGTGAGTGTGGTTTCAGTCCCCTGACTGTGCGTGCGTGTGCGTCTTGTTTGTGGCGTGTGTGTCTGTGTGCTGCTCGTGTCTGTGCTGGTGTGTGCCTGTGCCGGTGTGTGTGTGCTTGGGACAGGTAAGGTGCTGGGGAGTGTGGATGGGGCAGAGGCAGGAGGGGTGAGGGACTGTCGGAGGAGGGACACTGCTGCCGTCAGGGAGGAGTCCATGGACCTATTGCCCCTCTGTAGGGCAGACATGCCCGATGAGATGCCCTCCATGAACGACACCAGCTGAGTCAACAGAGTGGTGTGTGCATGGAGGACACTCAGCATCGCTGTCTGCCCTACATGGAGCTGGCGAAGGAGGTACACAGACTCCTCACTCAGGGCAGCAGGGGACACAGGGGCAGGGGGTGCGGTGCCTGGCCCAAAGGAGACACGCTCCCGAACATGGGAGCCTCCACAGACCTCGGGAATGGGAGCCGATGGGAGGGCGGTGGTGGTGGTGGCGGGGTCAGCAACACTAGCTGGAGTGTGGTGGCTGCTGACACCCGCCTCCATAAGGGAGTCATCCTCCGAGCTGCTGTGGTCCTCAGCTGAGGTGGATGGTGCTGAGGACTCCTCGGTGTGGCTCCCCTCGCCCTCCGTGCCACTGGGTCCCTCCGACCACTCCTCGGCTGCTGACCCAGTCTGGCTCTGCGGCTCCTCCTGGTCCATGGAGCTGTCCCCTCCTGTGGCCGTGGATGTATCTGCAATCAATAGGGAAACAGACAGACATCAGTCACCTGCACCGAACGCACACACCACAGTAAGTACAGCACATTACAGAGCAAGCCCTGGCATCCTTAGTTGAACATTGCTAAAAGTGCCCAAACAGAACAGGAGAAGCCAATTGTCAGTCTGATGGTCAACCATGGCACTCACATCCCACCTGGCCTTGCACCCATCTGTCTGGTGTCTGTTGGATGGCAATACCCCAGTGTGGACACATGCACCACCTACACAGTAGTTGGACAGTGCACAAAAAACGGTGAAGCATGTGAACATGCACACATCACGACTCTTGCCACTGAGTCAGTACAGGTGTCCAGATGAAAGGGATGCCCAGAGTCAAATAGGAAATGCATGTGATGCATACCAGCGACAGACACCATGATGCACCCATGTCCTGATAGCCATTGCCACAATGGTGTGCATGTAGCACATGTCACTCCCCTGCAGGATCACTCATAGGAAGTCACATGCCATGGCACAGGCATGCCTGCTAAGTCATGCATCACTGTCTCCAGTCACATGGGCAGGGCAGCCAGACAACAACACTCTGCACTGTGTCACAATAGTAGGTCATGTGGAATGCAAGTCCTGGAGCTGAACAAGTGCACATGTACATCCCCCACACACCACATCATCTGAACCCTTATCTGTCCAGGTCATACCGATTGGACATATGGGAGACCTGTAACACAACCCTCTGAACCTGAGCACCTCACAATCTGCTGTGAATGGGAAACAGCTGCCTAAACTTCACATTCGCATACCCCAAGCTGCACGGTCAGTTGATCAAACACCTATGTGTCACACAAGTATCGTCTCCTATGGTCACATCTCCGGTGGCATGCTGAGCCCCAACCGAGAAACACCCCAGCAGTCCTGACAACGAAGCCACAGCACACTGACACAGAGGCAGACACCTGAGGGGACATATCACTGAGCACAACGTGTCAGCTGATACACGGAAGTGGGAGTACAGAGTGTATTGTATGGCCTGGAGTAGGCATGACTGTCCTGCCCCACGTGAATGAGGGATGAGCCCTGGACAGTAGGCAGGTGGCTAAGTATGTGTGACACACGTAATATACACACTCCTGGGGCCCAAACATTGTTCCCACCCGCAGCATGGGTGTGTGCCAGATACCCCAGGCACATGTGGTGGATCAGCTCAGCAATTGGACCACATATCAAAGTAACACGCAGATTACATGTCAGAACACAGGCATTGTGTAAGCAATGGGCCCACCCATGATGCCCACCACAGAGTTAGGGAAACTGATGCTGTCCCCCACCTTGAGTCAAGCAAACTGCAAGAACACAGTACCCAAGTGACACAATTCCCTGACTGTAAGGGCCACACCTGGGTATCAGATGAGGAGTGGGCAGTGCACAATTGAGGATCATGGGTCCTGGACCACATGACTGATGTACTGTGGAAGTTTAACCAGGCCAGAGGAGGGCACATAGCATGGCAGACAAAGTTCACAATGCAGTCATGGACTCACCCCCTCCTTGCTGCTCTCTGGCCTTCAGCTGCCCATCCAGATCAGGGAAGACCACCGCCAGGATCCTGAGCATGTGGGGGGTCAGGGTCCGGTGTCCGCCCCTCCTGCGAGGAGGCGACAGCTTCAGCTGGCCCTGTGCGATCCTCCGGGTCCAGCCCCGAAGGTCCTGCCACCTCTTCTGGCAGTTGCGGATCCGGCGCTTGTAGACCCCCACGGATCTCACTGCCCGGACGATGGTCAGCCATATCTGCTGCTTCTGGTGGGCATCAACCTGTGAGGATGACAAAGTGAGAATGCCATTACTACACATGCAACATATCCGTGCATTACACAGTTGGATATACATGTCTCAATCACAGGGGCACATGATGTACACAGGCAGTGCAACGATGGCCATGGACAGTATGCCAGCAGTTACTACATGGTATCATTGCCTGGGAAGTAAAACCTTTCTTTAAATGCACTGTCACTGCACTATACCTGTTCAGTGCATGTAACTACACACTATGGGGGTGACAACTACTCAGTGAGCCTGCTAGCCAGTGGCGTGCAGACTGTTAGCCTTGCTAGTCAGACAACATGCACATTTAGAAAGGCAGTGGACAGAACACTCACCTGCTCCCCTGCTTTCCCATACAGCTTGCTGTACTGTGGAAGGAGGCTGTCCAGCAGGGCCTGGTTCTCCTCAGTGCTGAAGGCTGGGGCTCTCGCCACAGTACGTGCCATTGCAGGGTCCAGAGGGTGCAGTTACAGCAGCAGTGGTGGTGGCAGATGTCGTCCTGGAGCATGTAGTGCAGGCAAGTGAGCTCTCAGGGGAACAGCCAGCATTATATGTGTGCTGCAGAGGCAGATACTGTCCCATGTGTCCAAAGTGATAGGTCCAAGTCGTTTGCATCTTCTGAATCTGGCCAATCCATGGAATTGCACCACTTACACACGCCCACAGCATCCTTCAAAAGTTCAACTTCATGACACCCATGAATTTGCAACATTGTTGTGGGTGACCAACTGAATTTACAGCATCAGACTCGTTCAAAATTTGAAAACGCGTCCGTTGCCAGGCCAGGCCATAGCCAATGGGTGCGCACCGATCGGTCCATTGCTGTTCAACCCGTACCCAGGATACAACGCGTACCCGCACACATTGAATGCAATGGGCCGGCCGGGCACACCGATCGGTCCATTGCTGTTCAACGCGTACCCAGGATACAACGCGTACCCGCACACATTGAATGCAATGGGCCGGCCGGGCACACCGATCGGTCCATTGCTGTTCAACGCGTACCCAGGATACAACGCGTACCCGCACACATTGAATGCAATGGGCCGGCCGGGCACACCGATCGGTCCATTGCTGATCAACGCGTACCCAGGATACAACGCGTACCCGCACACATTGAATGCAATGGGCCGGCCGGGCACACCGATCGGTCCATTGCTGATCAACGCGTACCCAGGATACAACGCGTACCCGCACACATTGAATGCAATGGGCCGGCCGGGCACACCGATCGGTCCATTGCTGATCAACGCGTACCCAGGATACAACGCGTACCCGCACACATTGAATGCAATGGGCCGGCCGGGCACACCGATCGGTCCATTGCTGTTCAACGCGTACCCAGGATACAACGCGTACCCGCACACATTGAATGCAATGGGCCGGCCGGGCACACCGATCGGTCCATTGCTGTTCAACGCGTACCCAGGATACAACGCGTACCCGCACACATTGAATGCAATGGGCCGGCCGGGCACACGGATCGGTCCATTGCTGATCAATGCGTACCCAGGATACAACGCGTACCCGCACACATTGAATGCAATGGGCCGGCCGGGCACACCGATCGGTCCATTGCTGTTCAACGCATACCCAGGATACAACGCGTACCAGCACACATTGAATGCAATGGCCAATGTGTGCGCACCGATCGGTCCATTGCTGTCCAACGCGTATTGCGAATACAACGCGTACCAGCACACATTGAATGCAATGGCCAATGTGTGCGCACCGATTGGTCCATTGCTGTCCAACGCGTATTGCGAATACAACGCGTCCCAGCACACATTGAATGCAATGGCCAATGTGTGCGCACCGATCGGTCCATTGCTGTCCAACGCGTCCCTGTACAAGTCACTGGCATATGTCACCATGCCTGTCTCAGGTGAACATATGCCAGCCACATATACTTCCCAGGGAGTGAGGGGCACACCTACAACACCACAGCCTGTACAAACTGTATCCTAAGGCATGTAAGGCTGCATTACCTATTCCGTGTATGGGGGTGAACATGTTGTTCTGTGGGTGTCACTTGGGGGCAGCCACCCCCAGGCTGTGCACGTGTTCATGGGGACAGAATCCTTGGTGTTTCGTGTACATGACCACTGTGATGTGCAACTGTTCATATCTGAGCATGTGGCATGGTCACATTTCACGGTGGTGTATGTGTATGTCATGTCACATACCCCCTGAGTCCCATGTGGGACGGTATGTTTAACCCAGGGTGACCCATTGGCACAATAGTGATGGTCCTCCACAGTCTGTGTGTATGTTGTGTTTACAATGTCTCTGATTTCATGTGCACAATGGGAGACAGTCTCCACATCCACGTTGTTTGTGCATGGACTTTGATGTTGTGCGTGTGTGTGTCACAGACGTCCATGTCTGTCCTGCCGAGGCAACAGGGACCACTACCTGTGTGGGTCATGGTTGTTTTGCTGTGGTGTATACATGATACACCATGTCATGCCAGTGTCCATGTGGCAATACAGGGTCCCTGGGAATCTACCTGTCGTTGATCTGTGATGGCTGGGGCACATCTGTCCTCACATGTCACTGTGGGGTGTGTTTGTAATGTGGCAGCAGGAGATGGGAAATGTGACACGTCCTCATGATACCCAATGGCACAACCTGGGACTTATTGATGCCACTTGTTGAACTGTGATGTTGGATGTTGGCCATGTATGTGCCATACATGTCCTTACGGAACTGCACACATCATGTACTTGTGCCTCATAATGATGTATCATGTGATATTGAGTGTGTTCAATGCCACATATGTGGGTGACTGACAATCTTTCTTTCTTCACCTATGCACTGCAGGGCACCAGCTGTCCATAGACCATTCCCTGACCTGGCAACGATGGTGGAACGTGACAGCATCCGAAGGTACCGCTTCACAAGGCAGCTGATTGATGATTTGGCAGTGCGCTTGGCACCACACCTGCAACCTGGCCGGCCGTATCCTACAGCGCTGACCCCCAAGGTGAAGGTGATGGCAGCCCTACACTTCTTTGCCACCGGTACCTTTCAACACACTCTGGCGACTGCTGGTGGGATGTCACAGACCATGTTCAGCCATGTGCTCCGCGATGTTTTGGAGGCTATGTTGATATACCTGAACCAGTACATCTATTTCCCTAGACTCCAACAACTCACTGACGTGAAGAGTGACTTCTATGCCCTGGGGAGGATGCCGCATGTCATTGGCTCCATTGATGGGACACATGTGGCTTTGGTACCACCACAGGCCCAAGAGCAGGCATACAGGAACCGCAAACACTACCACTCGGTCAATGCACTGGTGGTCTGTCTTGCAGATATGAGCATCTCACACGTGTGTGCCTGTTTCCCCGGTTCTGCACACGATGCCTACGTGATGAGGAGTAGTCGCATCCTGAGGATGATGTCACAGATGCCGAACCAGCGTGCCTGGCTTGTTGGTGTGTACTGACTTTGTACCATTGTGTGTGTTCTGCAATGTAGTGTTCCACCCTCTTTTCCAACTCAGCTAATGTGCAATTGTCTGTATGTAGGTGACTCCGGATACCCCAACATGCCGTGGTTGCTGACGCCCCTCAGGAACCCTGTGACACCAGCCCAGATGCGCTACAATGAGGCACATGGTCGGACAAGGAGAGTGATTGAGCGGACATTTGGTCTCCTGAAGAGCCGCTTCCGCTGCCTGGACAAGACAGGAGGGGCCCTCCCATATGCCCCAGCAAAGGTGTGCAAGATTGTCATCGTCTGCTGCATGCTACACAACCTGGCAGTGCGGAAGGAGTTGCCTCTCATCCTGGATGACGATGACCAACATCCGCCACCTGTGGAGGATCCTGGCCTGGACCACGATGCCAGTGATGATGATGATGATGGTGATGGTGATGTCCGCACACAGCTCATCACCAACTTCTTCAGCTGAATGTGAGTATCCAGAGATGTCATGTCAATGATGTGAGTTTGCATGATATGTGTTGGTGGTGCTCTGGTGCTGTTTGAGTGTGTCCATGGGCTACATGACTGTATGCGTGTAGCGATGTGTCCTTACAGGTAGTCTGTACTCCCCAACAGTGTTGACATGCTAACTTGGTTCTGGGTGGCTATCTTGTGACATGTATTGGGCATGCGTAGTGCAGTTCTGTCCTGTTCTTCAGTGCTTTTGACTGTGTGTCATTTCTGTCCTTCACAGGGTACTTTCTGAGTCGTTTGGTCAACTGTGATCCCCGACACCGTGATTCGACTTCCAGGGTGGTAGCTGTCGTGTCCCTACAGGTGATGTGCGCCACACCCATGGACTTCCTTCCTTCTACACTTGTTGACTGTGTGCCCGCTGCCAGGTGGGATTACCTTGCATCTGTATTGGTTACAACATGTAGCAAATGTGTAATAAACCTGTGCTTCACTTTGTGATGTGCGTTGTCTGTGGTCACACATTTGACTGGCAGTTGCTTACTGCACCAGTGGGCTAGTTGACAAAGACTGTGAATAGGTGTTGTGTCTGTGCATTGCACCGTATTTCCTGGCAACATCAGTGTAGGCAATGAGTCAGATGGCCTAGGTGTGCATTTGTTGTGTAGCCCTGGTGGTGTGTCTCCCTCATATGTGTCACGTTGCCATGACTCACATGCCTGTGTTGTACTAGCTGTAGCAGTTAGCATGCACAGTGTAATTTTGCTGGTCATCATCTCCATGACAGAAACCACGTTGGAATCACGACAGAGGCAGGTATGGTGTATTAGTGTGTTTATTGTCATACATGTGTGTGAATAGTGCACAGGATGGTGAGTGCTGTACATTTTGATTGCAATCCAAAGTTCCTAGATGAATTGGAAGTCCTGGTAGCAGAAATGTCCTGTATCAAGTCCACAGTCATCTGAGACATTGGTCCAACTTGTACTCCCCATGTCATGTGGGGGAGTTGTGTTGCAGTCAACAGGGTGAACAGTTTGCGCACAAAGGTGATTATCCAGAACATGTTTTGGCTTCCTGGGGGTTGCACATGGCCATCGGCCTCTCAGTTGCCCCTCCTCGGACGACCCCTCTTCTTTGGGGGGGAGACCCTCAAGTGCAGGCTGCTGCGGTGCAGGGGACTCTCCGCCAGAGTCATCCTCCCTCCCTGTGGCAGTTGTAGTTGTTTCAGCACCAGATGTTGTGGGCACACAGGGAGGTGTTGACTGGTTGCTGCTCATCTGGCGGAGGCATTGTAATATGTCCCTATGCACCGCCGTCATCTCTTGCAGTGTGTCCCACTTGGACTCCACGCGGAACATGTGTGAGTCCAAGCGGGCATGATGGGCAGCCTGCTGCTGTTTAATGTCCCTGAGGAGCCCCACTACCTGGCTGAGCTCTCCGGTGCTGGACTGGTACGCATCGGCTATGTGTGCCAGTTGTGGGTCATCATGCAGTCCAGACTCCTCTGCGATCAGCGACCTATGTCTCCCACCCCTCCCACCACCCCTGGCGACACGTGCAGTACCTGAGGTGGCACGCACAGGTGACCCTGGGCCCCCTTGGGGGTTGTTGGTGGTGTTGGTGTCCATGGCCCCACGTTGGTCCAGGGTCCCTGTGCTGGTGGTGGTGGTGCTCCTTGGTCTGTCCATGTCGGCAGGGGTGGTATGTGTGTTGACAGTCGTTGGAGGGGTGGGTGCAGGGGGTGCAGCTGGTGGTCCTGCTGGTGCTGCATGATGACTTGCTCCGGAGGTGCCAGGTAGGTCTTCTTCATCCGAGGAGGGCAGAGGCTGTTCCACACCAGTGAGCTCCGAATCCTCTTGAGCCTGGGACAGGGAGTCCTCAGCGTCTGCTGCTGTGTCCCCATCATCACCTGTTTTTGGGAGACACACACATTGTATGTTATATTTCTGTAGGCATCAATGGTTGACACACCTGACAGTTGTGACTGTGCCTCTGGATGCGGGCCTGTACATTGCATTGTCCTAAGTTGTCACAGTCAGAGGTTGATATTGGTGTAGCACATTGTCCTGCTTTATTTGGGCATTTCTATGTGAATGTTGGGGTGTGTACATGGTCTGCATTGGTTGTATTTGGTTGACATCCGGCCCTCCTTCCCACCCAGTCAGATATTCCACCATGGAACGTGCTTCCATTGCAGGGAGTGCAAGTTGTCTTTCAGGATGTCAGTCAGTGGTGTCCTGCTGTTGGTTGGTGCACAGTTGCCAGCAGGGCCTTGTGCTCCCCACAGCAGTAGCCAGTGTCAGCCATCTTGTCAGTTGTTTTCCACTCCCTGTGATGTGCGCATGGTTCAGGGTGGTGTTGATGGGACAGTTGTGGGGGTGACCAATATCTGTGACTACCACTCCCATCATGCTATTGCCTCCACCCCACTTCCCAGCATGCCCATACTTACTTGCTTTTGGGTGGACTTCACTGTGTGTGAGTGTGAGAGCAATGGCAAGATGGCTGACAGTGGTGTCCTGCTGTTAGTTGGTGGCCAGTTCCCAGCATGGCCTTGTGCTCCCCACAACAGAGCACCAGTGTCAGACATCTTTGATGGGGCTTTCCACTCCCTGTGATGTGAGCATGGTTCAGGGTGGTGTTGATGGGCCAATTGTGAGGGTGACCAATATCTGTGACTCCAACTCCCATCATGCTATTGCCTACACCCCCTTCCCAGCATGCCCATACTTCCTTCCTTTTGAGTGGACTTCACTGTGTGTGAGTGTGACAGCAATGGCAAGATGGCTGACGATGTGGTCCTGTTGTTTGTTGGTGCCCAGTTCCCAGCAGGGCCTTGTGCTCCACACAGCTGAGGCCAGTGTCAGACATCTTTGAAGTGGCTTTTCACTCCCTGTGAGGTGTGCATGCTTCAGTGCTAGCTTGCTGGGCCATGTGGGTGGGGGATGTTGAGCTGTGACTACCACTCCCATCATGCTATTGCCTACACCCCCCTTCCCAGCATGCCCATACTTCCTTCCTTTTGACTCTGCTTCCCTGTGGGGTAGTGTGCCTGTGCTGGCAGGATGGCTGACAGTGTTTTCCTGGCAGTTGTTTGGCTACAAGTCCCAAGAGTGTCCCTGTGCTTCACACAGCATTACCCAGGGTGGTGGTTCTTTGTGGGATATTCAATTAGAGTGTGAGGCTTTGCATTCTCCCAGGTGGGTTATGTGGAGTTAGTGTTGAGGGGGTGTGTGAGGAGAACTGCTTGTAACTATGGTCAGTGCTGTGAGTCCTCCTTCCCACCCAGCCAGATATCCCACCATGGAACGTGCTTCCATTGCAGGGAGTGCAAGTTGGCTTTCAGGATGTCAGTCAGTGGTGTCCTGCTGTTGGTTGGTGCACAGTTCCCAGCAGGGCCTTGTGCTCACAACAGAGCACCATTGTCAGACATCTTTGAAGTGGCTTTTTACTCCCTGTGAGGTGTGCATGCTTGAGTGTGATCTTGCTGGGCCATGTGGGTGGGGGATGTTGAGCTGTGACTACCACTCCCATCATGCTATTGCCTCCACCCCACTTCCCAGCATGCCCATACTTACTTGCTTTTGTGTGGACTTCACTGTGTGTGAGTGTGAGGGCAATGGCAAGATGGCTGACAGTGGTGTCCTGCTGTTGGTTGGTGGCCAGTTCCCAGCATGGCCTTGTGCTCCCCACAACAGAGCACCAGTGTCAGACATCTTTGATAGGGCTTTCCACTCTCTGTGGGGTGTGCATGCTTGAGTGTGAGCTTGCTGGGCCATGTGGGTGGGGGATGTTGAGCTGTGACTACCACTCCCATCATGTTATTGCCTCCACCCCACTTCCCAGCATGCCCATACTTACTTGCTTTTGGGTGGACTTCACTGTGTGTGAGTGTGAGAGCAATGGCAAGATGGCTGACAGTGGTGTCCTGCTGTTGGTTGGTGGCCAGTTCCCAGCAGGGCCTTGTGCTCCCCACAACAGAGCACCATTGTCAGACATCTTTGAAGTGGCTTTTCACTCCCTGTGAGGTGTGCATGCTTGAGTGTGATCTTGCTGGGTCATGTGGGTGGGAGATGTTGAGCTGTGACTACCACTCCCATCATGCTATTGCCTCCACCCCACTTCCCAGCATGCCCATACTTACTTGCTTTTGGGTGGACTTCACTGTGTGTGAGTGTGAGAGCAATGGCAATATGGCTGACAGTGGTGTCCTGCTGTTGGTTGGTGGCCAGTTCCCAGCATGGCCTTGTGCTCCCCACAACAGAGCACCAGTGTCAGACATCTTTGATGGGGCTTCCCACTCTCTGTGAGGTGTGCATGCTTGAGTGTGAGCTTGCTGGGCCATGTGGGTGGGGGATGTTGAGCTGTGACTACCACTCCCATCATGCTATTGCCTCCACCCCCTTCCCAGCATGCCCATGCTTCCTTCCTTTTGACTCTGCTTCCCTGTGGGGTTGTGTGCCTGTGCTGACAAGATGGCTGACAGTGTTATCCTGGGGTTAGTTTTGCTACAAGTCCCATGTGTGTCCCTGTGCTTCACTCAGCATGACCCAGGGTTGTGGTTCTTTGTGGGATATTTGATTGGAGTGTGAGGCAATGCATTCTCCCAGGTGAGTTGTGTGGAGTTTGTGTTAGGGGTGTGTGTGAGTGGAGCTGCTGGTAACTATGGTCAGGGCTGGGAGTCCTCCTTCCCACCCAGCCAGATATCCCACCATGGAACGTGCTTCCATTGCAGGGAGTGCAAGTTGTCTTTCAGGATGTCAGTCAGTGGTGTCCTGCTGTTGGTTGGTGCACAGTTGCCAGCAGGGCCTTGTGCTCCCCACAGCAGTAGCCAGTGTCAGCCATCTTGTCAGTCCTTTTCCACTCCCTGTGATGTGCACATGGTTCAGGGTGGTGTTGATGGGACAGTTGTGAGGGTGAGCAATATCTGTGACTACCACTCCCATCATGCTATTGCCTCCACCCCCTTCCCAGCATGCCCATACTTCCTTCCTTTTGAGTGTACTTCACTGTGTGTGAGTGTGACAGCAATGGCAAGCTGGCTGACAGTGGTTTCCTGCTGTTGGTTGGTGCCCATTTCCCAGCAGGGCCTTGTGCTCCCCACAACATTGCACCAGTGTCAGACATCTTTGATGTGGCTTTTGACTCCCTGTGAGGTGTGCATGCTTGGGTGTGATCTTGCTGGGCCATGTGGGTGGGGGATGTTGGGCTGTGACTACCACTCCCATCATGCTTTTGCCTCCACCCCCTTCCCAGCATGCCCATGCTTCCTTCCTTTTGACTCTGCTTCCCTGTGGGGTTGTGTGCCTGTGCTGACAAGATGGCTGACAGTGTTATCCTGGGGTTAGTTTTGCTACAAGTCCCATGTGTGTCCCTGTGCTTCACACAGCATGACCCAGGGTTGTGGTTCTTTGTGGGATATTTGATTTGTGTGTTTGAGGCAATGCACTCTCCCAGGTGAGTTGTGTGTAGTTTGTGTTAAGGGGGTGTGTGTGAAAAGCTGCTTGTTCATATGGTCTGAGGTGTCAGTCCTCCTTCCCACCCAGCCAGATATCCCACCATGGAAAGTGCTTCTATTGCAGGGAGTGCAAGTTGTCTTTCAGGATGTCAGTCAGTGGTGTCCTGCTGTTGGTTGGTGCACAGTTCCCGGCAGGGCCTTGTGCTCCCCACAGCAGTAGCCAGTGTCAGCCATCTTGTCAGTTGTTTTCCACTCCCTGTGATGTGGGCATGGTTCATGGTGGTGTTGATGTGCGCATTGTGAGGGTGGGCAATATCTGTGACTACGACTCCCATGAAGCTATTGGCTACACTGACTTGCCCAGCATAAACAGAATTCCTTCCTTTCAGTGGGCTTCACTGTGAGGTGGTGTTGTAGTGGTGGCTACATGTCTGGATGTGTTTGTTAGTTATATTTGTGCCACTGCCTAGCTGTAGTTGTAGTTGTGTTTGTACATGTGATGACACAGTTACATATCACTATGAGATGGCATGTGTTGTGTTTATCTGACTGACATACTGTTCTGGTTGGTGTGTATTTGCTAAGGGTGCATGGTTTGACTCTCCCCTTGACAGTGATGTGTGTGTATTGTCGCACAATATTGTGTACATTTGTTGTGTACTCACCAGGCTCTGGGATGTTTTCTAGTCCATATACGCTCGCTGGTGGTAGGATGGCCCGCACCTTCTCCTCCCAGGGCCTGAGGTATACTGGTTTGGCAGGAGGGCCACTGCCGGTGTGTTGGCTCAAGAGGTAGTCCTTCTTCAACAGCTCCCTGACCCTCCTGCGCACGTCATACCACCTGTTCTGGATGTCTACCTTTGTGCGCAAACATGGTGATTGTGCGTTCACCCTGTCGACGATCCTCTCCCACATCTTGGTTTTCTGCGACATGGGTGTCTGTTGGACCAGAGTACCAAACAGCTGTGGCTCTACCCTGAGGATCTCATCTCCCAGGACTTCCAATTCACTATCTAGGAACTTATGATTCTTCTTTGGGGGCATGGTGATGGGTGGTGATGGTGAGTGATGTGTGTGTTGGTGTGCAGGTGAAGGTGTGTGAGTGTGTGTTTTGCTGGGTGTATGTGAGGGTGCTATTTGTTGAGGTGCTGATGGTGTGTGGCTTGTGTGATGGATGAGCTGTGGGTGTGTGGTTGCTGTCTGTTGAGTGCTGGCAGGTAATTTGAATTTGCAAAGGATCATGGTAGGGATTTGTGTCCTTTATATGGGTGGAGTTGTGGGTGTGTCTTTGTTCCCTGCCCCCCCAGTATTTATTGGCTTTGTAATTGCTTGTTTGGCCTTTTTTTGTGTATTTTCCCTTTGTACTTTTTGTGCATGTAGGAGACGTTCTTGTGACCGAGTCGGACCCTGCAGTTGTCTCGTACGAGCTTCTCCGAGTCGTTCACGCTGTGTTTGTGCTGTTTTCTATGCTGCGTACGCGTCGGTCGCCCTGTTTTGGGTTGCTTAGGCTCGCAGTTTTGTATGCGTGTCGGTCGTACGGCTTGTCCTCCGTGCGACTCGGTCGTGTTTTCCACGCGTTGCATCGTACTTGGCGGGTAGGAGTTCGCGGGTACGTTTCGTTCGGGATTGTTCCGGGTGCGTGTCGGTCGGTTCGATTCGCGTGTTTTTCCGGCCGGATTGCTGTTTTCCGCGCGGCTCGGTCGTTCGGCTTGTGTTCCGTACGAGTCGGTCGGGTTTTGCACGCTTCTCATCGTACTTTGCGGGTCGGGCTGCACCGGTACGTGTCGGTCGGATAGAATTCCGGCTCCGAGTCGGTCGGTACGTTTTCCGGCCCGAATCGCAATCGACCCCTAAAGCGGTAAGATTTACTTTACCCACTCTAACTTAAACTATTTTGGGGAAGGTGTTGGATAGTAAAAGGATAAAATGTGCTATTCCAAC
Source organism: Calotriton arnoldi (assembly GCA_963921515.1). Taxonomy (NCBI): domain Eukaryota; kingdom Metazoa; phylum Chordata; class Amphibia; order Caudata; family Salamandridae; genus Calotriton; species Calotriton arnoldi. The sequence continues at coordinate 69,261 of CAWUFW010012706.1, forward strand.
TCAAATCTAATCCATTTTGAGGAAGGTGTTGGACACTAAAGAGGTAAGATTTACTATTTCGAATCCAATGTAAACTATGTTGGGTAAAGTGTTGGACAGTAAATATACTATATTAACTCCAAACTAAACCATTTCAAGGAAGGTGTTGGTCACTAAAGGGATTAGATTTACTATTGCTACTGTAATGTAAAACAATTTGGAGAAGGTGTTGGACACTTAAGGGGTAAGATTTAGTATTCCTACAAGGTGATACATTATTTTCCCAATCCATAAATGGCAATAAAATAAAATAAATATAATTGACAATGCATATTTATAATTTGTATCAATACATAAAACAATATACATAAAACAATGTATAAGAAAACATAACAAAAAATATGAACACTTGAAAAAAATATTTAAAAATTATACATAATTAACATTTTAAAAATGAGTAATTAATAAAAATATAAGTGAAATATCTATCATATACATTTTAAATTCCTGAAACAACTGTACAAGCAATATAGATATTATAAAAATTAAAACCAACAAAAAATTAAATAAAACAATATATATATAGTTTAAAAAAACTTAATATATGATATTTGATATAATTGAATAAAAAATTAATACACTTTATACATACAGTACAACACATACACACAATTCATATATAATTTAGATACATATAAAAATAATTTAATATAAAAAATATGTGCTAATTTAAAAATTGTAATATGAAATCTTACATTTAAAAATGTAACATTTAAAACAATTACAAATGCAATATTTGTATTAATATATTAAATAAAATATAAATGTAATAATAAATACTACAAACATAATTTATCACCAACACAAAGCATACATAAACGTATGTAACATAAACATAAAATTAAATAAGTAATAACTACATTTAAAAAATTGTAGAAATAATATTTAAAACTTAAATGTATAACTTAAATTTTAATAAATAAAAAAATATAAAACATGAGAGGCATGACTTACAAGCCAATCAAGATGGCGGCGATTGTTTTAGCTCTGTCGCATTGCGGGGTATTTTCCTGCTTCCAGCCATGACAAGGAGGTGGAATCCTCCTCTTCAAACCACTGCAGATGTTCGTCACAGTTTCCTGAATGCAGAGGTCTTCCTGCATCATATTTTCTCTGCGGTTCTCATGGACCCGGAGCTGTGACAGTGATATCGGGTAACATCGCGGGAGGCTGCCATTTTGTGTAAGTGCGGCCCGCGCTCAGTGATATTTCACCACATAAAATCAGCCATTTTTTAAAAAATAAACAGAAATATGGCTATTGAAACACCTTTTTAACACAGATACTAGCCCTTTTTCTCCTTTATGCATTACACTTTTTGGTTCCCTTCTGTGCACATTAAGCCTTTCCTGGCTGAAGCCAATGTGATGCTATATGGGGATAGCATTATTATTTTTGACCATGATGCTAAATTTGATCTTTTTATGATATTAGCAGTTTCTTACATCACAAATTAGCTTATATGCTTTGCTGCATTTCTCTCTTAAGACTTATTCTTTCTCCATTTGTTTGGGATGTGGCATAAATGCTGTGGAAGTGCCTTTTTGGCAATTTGTGTAATATTTTCTCGACGGTGTGATCTCCTGGTGCCTCCCAAGTTTGTACTTTAGTGTTTAAACTTTATAACTGTAATTGTGCACTTTTAGTGCTTGCTTTCAAGTGTCTCCTTCATTTATCATCTGCCTTCAATCTGCGCTCCTAATATAGTTACTCATTTTATGGGCAGAATGAGACACATTACGAACATTCTTAATCGTAATACACATTACGCAAAGATGGCCAGTGACCTTCTTGCATCTGCTAAAACCATGTCCCCCAGCACAAAACCAAAGAGAGTGAAATATGATCCCTCATCGCCTATCATGTCCTCTCATAACCCAGTCTTAGACACCACCCTAGATGAAATAAGTGGTTTAAAACCTTTTATGTGCACTACCAATGAAATAACTACAACAAATTAAGGACATATGGATTGTTATGGAAAATAAAATATTTGAGATGGAGCAACGTGTTAGCTCGCTCCAGGATGCCACCAATAACATTTGTTTGCTGGAGCAGGAAATCTTAAAACTCAAATTACACACAAAAGATCTTGAAATCGATGAAATAACCTTCACCTATATGGTCTAACGGTCTAACAGAGTCTCTGGAAGGTCCTAATTTGCTTGACTTCCTGAAGCGGATTCTTTCTGATCTTCTTGGTATTTCTACTACTCCTCCTCTCAACATCCAGCATGCACATTGTCTAGGTCATACTCATCCTCATTCTTCTAAACCTAGGGGAATTAATATGCTGTTCCTTGAATTTGTGGACCTTCGTGTCTTGAAAGCTGTAAAGGAAAAATGTCATCTCATTTGGTCTGTCCACAATATCTTTATTTCTCAGGACATTTCCACTGTGACTAATGCCAGGAGAAAGGAGGTGCTTGCGTTGCAACCACAGATGAACAGCTGAACATACAATATGGCATCCTTCATCCTTGCACATTCAAAATAGCCCATGAAGGCTCCACAAGATCTTTTGATGAGCCTATTAAATTGAAACTGTTTCTTCAATCTATTTCGTCTCACGTTATGGACACTAATGCTCAGAAGTCTTAAAATTTGCTGGATTGCACTTCCTATCTTTCTCCTTTCTCAACCTTTTCCAATACATGGATTTTCTCTTCATATCTACGTTCATCTTCTCTCCGCTGTTGTTCTTGATATGGTGTTGACATGCCCATTATTACTTCTCTGTTTGTTCTCTTTCTGATCTGGACTACTTTCCTTAATCCGTCTTTTCTTCTATTTCTTTATTTCCTCTATCTCCCCTCTGTTTTATTCCTCTCACTCCTTTCACTTTTTGAGTGCTTATATGTTATTTAATATGGCTTTGTCATTTATCTTATATTTTATGTTGTTGTTAATGTATGGTGTAATTTTGTCCCCTTTTTCGTTTTTGCAGCTTGTTACCCATGTTACAGTACCCTTATCCACATGTCTCCAATATGTTTAATGTTGTTTCATTGAATGTCTATGGACTTGGAAATGCATTTAAAAGATAAAAGGAACTTTTGCGCTTGTCAAAATTTAATTCTCAAATTGTCTTTTTGCAAGAATCTGTAATGATGTTGAATCAGTCAAATTGAAACGACAATAGGTCGTCCAGGGTTTTTCTCTCATGCTATTAATCATAAAGGTGGTATTGCTATTCTTTGTCATAAGGCATTGCAACTCCAGATTTTATCCACCGAATGTGATGATAATGGTTGATGGGTTTTAGTTGATGCCATAATTCAAAATAAACACGTTTCCTTATTCAATATTTATGGTCCAGTTAAACCAGATTCTGATTTTTTAAAGTAAATCCTGCCAATATTAGTACTTTTTTTTTTTTTTAAAGTCTTTATTGTAGACATCCAACACATACAATCCTTTATACACCAGGTTTATCCAAACAATATTTCCAAAACATATGTGGAAGATGTCTAATATATATCTTAATACCCAGCCCCCCTATCCTACCCCTACCTCCCCCCACCCAAACCCAAATGGAGCCCATGGCGGTAACATAAATTGAGCTATAACAGGACCATAATGTACATTTCTTGGTAAAAACCCTTAATATAGTGACAACCTAAATAATACCAACGGTCTAAACATCCTATGCTAATCCCTTAACTTATATCAACACAAATCAGATCAAATCCTGACCTCATTCGTCCAATTCGTTATTGGAAGCCAAATTGCAAGCCCCCTCCTTTTAGCATTAAGCCCCCTTCGTTTATACACCTCTTTCTCCCACCGATATGTGGCCAGAAATTTCCCCAGCCAGCAATAAACTGAGGGGGGGTCCTTGTCCAGCCACCCGCTGGCCAAGGAAAGCCTAAACACTGCCATAGCTATAAATAACAGAGCTCTATTTGGTTCCGGCATGGCTTGATTACTGACCCCCAACATAATTACCTGCGGTGAAAGTTCCACCTCAAACCCCAGGATACCTCTTAGGTATTTGCCCACCTCAGTGATTAAAGGTACAAGTCGAGGGCAAGTTGCAAACATGTGTACACTATCAGCAGCATAACAGTTACATCGAGAGCAAAAAGAACCACGCGAGCCTCCCCATTTTGCTATGCGGGCTGGAGTAATGTACAAATTAAGCTAAGTTTTGAAACACTGCACTTGTAGGTTTGCCGAGAAGCATGCCGTTTGACTTAACAAAAGAGAGTCCTCACATACCTCTATCCCTGCTTGCAACAGATTCTTCCAGCGATTAGTATGTTTAATAAAGTCATCGCTCATTAAATTACTAAGCATTTTGCAGAGGGGAGATAGTGTTAAAGATGTCCCTAATATTGCTTCAAGTAAGGGGATTTTCTGACAACTGGATATTTTTTTAGAAACAAAATCCCTAATTTGTAAATATTTAAAAAATACTTATTACCTAACCCGAATTTGCTCTTAATTGCATCAAAAGAAAGGATATTATCATCCTCCATCATATCTCCAATAAACCTTACTCCTTTATTCATCCAGACTTTCATATAGCCATCTAGTAGAATTTCGGGTAGTAGGTTATTGTCTGCCAGTGGAGAGTATCTATGTATCCTACCTAGTTTAAGTTTCTTCCTGATGGACGTCCATACTTTAAATGATCCCAGTAAAACCTTAAATTTAACTCTTTTAAAATAAGCAAAATCAATATATCGAAGAAGGCAGCCAGCTGAATCCGATCCCAAGAGTAACCTATATATAGAAGGGCTGGATGTTTCCTCTATTGATGTTGGTTCTTTCCCCAATATTGGTGCCATTCGCTGCAAAGCTGCTGCCCAATAATAAACCTGGAGATTAGGTACCGCCCAGCCACCCCGATTTCTAGGTAGGGACATATATCTCAGCGCTCTGCGGGGGCGGTTCCCGGCCCACAAAAACTTGGAAATTGCTTGATCAAATGCCGAAAACCAACTCTTGTTTATTTCCGTTGGAATAGCTCTAAAAAAATAGAGAATAGAGAATTTTTGGTAAAAATAACATCTTGATGACATTGCATCTCCCTAAAAGAGTGAGATGCAAATTATTCATTCTGTTAAAATCTGTTCTAGTCTTGTGTAGCAGAGGTTCTAGATTAATCTGTACGATTTTATCGACATTGGCAGAGATCTCAACCCCCAAATATCTAGTATTTTCCACTACCCGTGTATCAAACATAGCCACATTTGAGTTTTTAACAATCATGGTCTTATCCTCATTAAGATGATACCCCGAAATTTGACCAAAATCTTTTGAGGCTCTTTCAACCTCTCTAATAGCTTCTGATGGATTGGCTGTGATTATTGCGATGTCATCCGCATATGCAAGAATCTTAGTATCCCCTCCCATCGAAGGGATGGCTGAAATCCTATCGTTCCCCACAATTTTCCTGATTAAGGGATCTATATATAGGGCAAATAATAGCGGGGAACAGGGACACCCCTGCCGCGTACCTCTTGTTATTTTGATTGGCTCCGATGTGTACCCCATCATTGCAATTCTAGCCCCGGGATCCTGATATAAACATTTAATTGCTCCAATAAAATCCTTCCCCAAGCCGTATTTCCCCATAACTGCCCATAAGAAGGGCCAGGAGACCCTATCAAATGCTTTCTCCGCATCAAGTAATATTACAGCCATAGGGTCTCCTGACACCTTCGTATAATCAAACAACGTAATTATACGTTGAATATGATCAGTCGTGCCCCTACCTGGAACGAATCCGTGTTGAAACGGGGAAACTAGTCTTTTAATGACCGCTGCCAATCTGGTTGCTAAAATTTTAGAAAAGATTTTCACATCGCTGTTAACCAGCGTGATTGGCCTATATGAACCCAATTCTGAGGGGGGTTTACCTTTTTTAGGAAAGACTATTATATTAGCTGTCTTCCAGGAATCGGGAATCAGCAGTTCTACTTGTGCTCTATGAGAAACTTCCAGCATAAGTGCCACAAGCTGTGTCTTAAATTTTTTATAAAATTCTCCTGGGATCAAATCCGTGCCTGCAGCTTTGCCTGAAGGAGTAGAATCTATTGCTGCTCTGAGTTCATCTAATGTTATTAATGCACTAAGGCTGTTTTTCTCCTCACAGGATACTTGATCAGGTAATAGCCCTTCTAAGTAATCCTCAATATCAACATCTTTGTTTTGAATATCCTCGGTATATAAGTTTTGATAGAATTTTTGAAATGCCATGAGAACTGCATCAGGGCTATTTACCATACCTATGTCTGGATCCCTGATTTCGCTAATTCTAGACTGTACCGTTTTTTCCCTTGTTCGTACAGCAAGTACATGGCCCACTCTCTCATTGTTCTCATATACCCTGCTCCGCCATGCCGTATATTTCCCAGCTGCTTTTTTGGTGGAGATCTCGGAGATTGCAGACCTAGGAATTATAATTTTTGATTGAGCCGTCCCCGCGTCTCCCCTTCGGCCAGAACCCTTACTAGATCGGCCTCCTCTTTACTCAAATCCTCATACAGGGTATGTACCAAGATGTTATCCTTCTTCTGTGATTCCCATCCATATTTCGATGTTTCCCCTCTAATCCCAGCCTTCAAAGCATCCCAAACTATACCTACGTCTGTACTCCCTAAGTTCTCTGCTATAAACCTAGGGATCCATTCATTAAGGTGTTGTTGATACCCCTCCTCGCTTAATAAGGCCCTGTTAAATGTCCATCGTGTCTGTGGGGATTCTAGTCTGATATCAATTTCTATTACCAGGGGGTTATGATCAGACATAACTTTTGGAAATTTACTAATCTTACAGCCTAATAGCATCTCCTGGGATACAAAGAAATAATCTAATCTCGCATGCACTTGATGTGGTGCGGAGAAAAAGTGAAGCCAGGGTCATCCTCCTTCTGTTCTGCCCATACATCCGCTAACCCATGCAGTGACCTTAATTGCATCAGGGATTTAAAAACCTTTGGTTTACGACCATGGTACATCACCCCTCTATTCCTAGATACCTGACAGCTCATATTAATGTTCATATCCCCACATATAATCAAAGGTAAAGGCCAACCCACTAATTCAACATTTAGCCATTCGAACAAAGCCGGGTCATCCAAAATGGAACCATAAATTGAGCAAAGAGTAAATATCTTATGGTCCAAACAGCATTGTGTTATTACCCATCTCCCCAATTTATCAGCAGAAGAGCGCGGGAAACGACCCAACCCTTTCCTTGCCAAAATTGCCACCCCTCTTGTCTTTGTAGTTTGTGTTGTGGAAGCTACAATTTGATAGCCCACCATCCCCAGTGCCCCCTTGTTACAAGCTTCCACATGAGTCTCTTGAAGACAAATAATGTCTGCCTTTAGGAATTGAACCTCCAAGCTGATTCTCCTTCTTTTAACAGGATTATTCAACCCGCATATATTAATAGAGACTATTCTTAACTTCCTAATTGAAAAAAATAAGATAGTTCCAAACCAGATAAAGATGCAATTAGTGAGATAACCGTCTCCAACTCATACCAGTGCCCAAAGAAAAACCCGCCCAAGATACCACCCCTCACCCACAGGCTCCAACCCATCCCCCCTCCCCACCCTGATCAAAAAGGCAAAAAAGGTCCAAGGACCCTTGTGATGCCTCCTGCATGATGTGTGCCCCTAGCCGCCTCCTACAATAAAAACAGAATCATTAAAGAGAGAGAGAGAAAAAAAAAAAAAAGACACAGCACCCAATTACCCCACTCTAGAGTCAAGTCTTATTTTTAGTAAGTTCTTGCAGAAACTCCTGTGCCTGGATCTCAGAAGAAAAAACTCTAATCGCCCCCTTGCAAATGACTTTGAGCCTGGCAGGATTCATAAGATAGACTTCGCAGCCCAGTTTCTGGAATGGGGAGATCAGCAGACGCAGTCTCCAGCGCCTCTCTACCGTAGCATGACAAAAGTCAGGCCGAACAAAGAAGGAGTGCCCCGAAACTATCCTCCTAGCATCAGGTCTTGCTTTTTCAAATATAGATTGTCGAAGGAGGAAATTACCGAAAAAAATAAGAATGGCTCGTGGTTTGTCATCTTGCCCTGGCTTTTTTTTAAGCATCAAGGGAAATCGATGCACCTGCTGTATTTCAGACTCCCAGTTCCAATGACCAAGGTCAGGAAAGGCCTCCTTGAATAGCGTCAATACAAACCCCCGGATGTCATCGCCTTCTGCTTTCTCTGCAATCCCAAGTAAACGGAGGTTGTTACGGCATTGTCTATTTTCAAAATCTTCCAGCTTCCAAAAACATCAGACATCTTACTATCATTAGATTCAGTTAATCGGGTGGAGGTTTCAACGTCGCCCTCCAGTTGCACAACGCGTTCTTCCAAAGCTGTGGTGCGTACTGAAGTCTCGGTACAGGCTTTGCTAATTTTGCGCACAGCACCATGTAATTTTCTAGTGGCTAAATGAGCCCTTTTATGTTCAAGACGTGCCTCAATCTGCATCTGCTTCAATGTTGAATATGTCAGATCCATTGTCGGTTGTTGAGTTTGTAGTTCCATTATACCATGATCTTTCGTCATACCCTCTGGGGCTCCGAGCTCATCCTCTAGACTCCTCCCAAACTGAGTGGCAGAGTAGTCCCACTTTAGCTGGCTAGATTGACTGCAGTCGGACGTAAGCCCCCTGTCTTTATCTGACTCCTTTATACTCTTTTTCTTTTTGCGCACAGGTATGCGTTTTTGAGTGGCAGGGTTGGTGAAGGGGGTGCCGCTGTCCCCCTCTGAGAAATCTTCATCAGAACCACCCTTGCTGCTGAAGTTGGATAAATCCGAATCATCAGTCAATGAATAAAACTTTTCCCCATTATCCGGGATCTTTAGATGTTTGCCAGCTGTTTGGATGGTAGCCTCCGGTTGCTCCTTATGGACAGTAATGTTAATTGCGTCACATACTTCTTTGGAAATAACATCCTGAGGACCAGAATTCTCGGGTTGCCCCACTTTTCCAGAAGTAGTTTGTACTAACATTTCAGAGTGCCCCCCAGATATAGAAGCGGGGCCTGCAATACTCACAGTTAATTCAGGGGAGATCTCTATTAAATTGCTATCATTTTGCATGTCCTCGCTTAGTACCAAACTCTTTGGGCTGTCTGCATGAGTTTTACCTTTAAATACTTTCTTTTCGCCGGATAAATAAGGGGCTCCCCTTCCGGCAAACATCCCAGGGACAGTTGGTTGCTTTGGTCTAGTAACCATAGCACCAAGACGCTCACCACAGTGCCTCCCACTAAGAGTTTCCTTGGACAGCCCCTCTTTGTCCAAATCTGCTTGTAAATTGACTCTCTGACTCAGGCTCTGGTTCAGCCCCTTTCCATCCGCTGCTGCACGCCGATTCACCGATACAGGCTTGACTCCTCCAGTCGCGCTGCCATCTCGCGTCAACCCTTTGGTCTTTGGCGGCATAGCAGCGGATCCTGTCAGCCTCTTCTCCACTGCCACAGAATATCGCTTATCCACGCCGGGGGCAGATACAATCCCTCGTGATACAATGTATCGGCGAGTTGTCCCGGGCCTCCCCGATGCCGCTTGACGAGCGCCGGATGCTGCCAGTACCACTGCAAGTAGAAACCTCGACGCTCGAGCCGTCAGTACACCGATCGCCGACAAAAGCCTCATCAGCTTATACTCCACGACCAAATTTACAGCTGAAGCCCCTGCCAGGTACGTGCTGAGTTGCTTTGCCAATGAATAATGCCGAGTTACATCAACGTATAAAATTTTCTCTCATTCCGTAGCTGAATCGCCGAGGTAGGGAGAGCGGCTCCACACAGCTCTCACACAGCCGCCATCTTGCCTCCCTCTGCTAGTTACTTGTGATGCTAATATTAGTACTTCTAATGTTATTGTGGCGGGTGATTTCAATCAATGGTTAGATCCTTCTCAGATAGAAAGTCTAAATGCAAATTTATCTCAGATAAGTTTCATAAGCCATTTCAATCGGCTATTGCCTCTCAACCATTGTTCGATATTTTGAAAACATTTAATCCTGATATATTGAATTCACTTTTTTTCTCAAATGTACACAACACAATGTCTAAAATTGATTATATTTAATTTACCAAATCCTTACTCTCTTCTATTCAATCATCTGATATAGGTTCTATCTTTATTTCTGACCATACACCAGTAATAGTTCCCTTAGATTTATCCTATGCTGATTCTAAAACTAGCAGATGGAAATGTAATAATTCCCTATTATGTTATGTTATTTTAATTTATTACGTGCATGAATCACCCCGGGAGGGGTATCTCGGCGCGAATACCAGGATAGCAGGCAGAAAGTAATACTGTTAGAATAGGTTACTATTAAGAAATTTCCTGAATTGGAGATGATCTCTGCAGATGTGCATTTGAAGAGGTAACATATTCCAATAAAAAGGTAAAAGAAAAATCTGATACACATTTTATAAATGAGGCTAACACTTTCATTAAGGAATTTTTTCAATTTATCCAACATAGGGATACTTCAGTTTCTAATAATTGGGATGCCTTCAAAAGCTCATTCTGTGCTTTTACTATTGCTTACTCTGCCAGAAGGAAGCAAGAAGTTGAACTCTCAATATTTATCCTTACTTCAACAAATTGAAACACTCTAGCATGCATATTTTACCTCCAAATCCTCCATGATTCTTCATGATTTATTCAAAGCTAAATCCAGTCTTAACAAACTTGCTACTGTTGATGTATGTAACATCTTTCTTAAGGTCAAATCTAAATTTCATGGGGGTCAAAATAAAGCTGGCAAAATGCTTACTAACTATTAAAAAATCAAGACAGAGCTTAAGAATATAGGTCCCATTCTAAATGAATCTACTAATACTACTTCCATTTCTGACTCTGGCATTTCTAGCACATTCCAATCCTATTACACAACACTTTATACGGAAGACACTATACTATCAAACCCTAATTTGCAAAAATATTTAGATGGTCTCCCTAAACTTCGCTCACTTTCCCATTAATTTGAGGAATTACAAGTTGATATTATATTTCAAGAAATCCTGGACACATTCAATGCCCAAAAAAGAACTAAGGGCCTCATTACGATGGCCAAGGGACCGCCACCGACAGGCTGTTGGTGGCGATCCCTCAGCCATCGAAACAGAGATACCCATCCCCCATATTATAATGGCTTCTGGATGGGTGGCAGTCAGAAACACAGACCGCCACGGTCCTGACAGGCGATCTGTATCCGACCGCCTGTCGAACCTCCCTGTAGTCCCAGAATGGCACCGCTGTAGGGATTACAATATCCCTTTCTGCCTGTCGTTCTGCAGTGGTCAACCCCCTGCAAAACGGCAGGCAGAAATGGATTTGGGGGCCCAAAGTTAGCCCCCTTACCGTCTGGGACATGGGCCCTGGAGGGCACCTATGGTGCACCCTACATATCCCTGTACCGAATTGGCCACAACGCATGCCATTACAACACGGTCATTACAATGACTGCATTGTTACATCGCATACCATTACAACGCAAGTCGTTACAACAACTTGGTGTAGGGGGGCGTTGGAGTTTGGAATAGTATAATTTACTATTCCAACTCCAGTCTGTGCAACAGTAGGGAAGATGTTGGATTTTAAATCCAACACCTTCTGCCCCCTACAGCAAGAACTTATAACGACTTGAGTTGTAATGGTATGCGATGTAACAACGCAGTCGTTGTAATGACCGCCTTGTAATGGAATGCGTTGTATCGCATTCATTGTAAACAATGTTTACCCCATGTACCATGAGGCAGGCACCGCAAGGTGCCTGCCACGTAGTGCAGGGATATGTGTGGGGTGGTTGTTTTGTACTGCGGCAGGTGCTGCAGAGCGCAGCCTCACCACAATAGAAAACATGGGCAATGCGATGTCGCATCCAAATTTGCCCTCTGGGACCGCAGCCTTGTAGGCGGGCGGTCTTAAATACGATTGGATGGCAGACAGACGAAAGTCCGTCCGCCATCCTAATGACCCCCACCACCCCCAAGGCACCTGGTCTGGATGGATTCTCAATTGCACTCATTTCCTCCTTTTCTGCATGTTTTGCTCCCAAATTATTAGAACTTTTTAACTTATTTCTTTGAGTTCAAAAGCTACTGGTTCCTTTTTAGTGACCTTAATTGTTCTTATCCCTAAACCTGACAAAGATCACACCCTTAGGAAGAATTATCAACCTATTTCTTTGATCAATTATGATTGCACAATTTATTCCAAAATCCTAGCCTCCGGTCTTGAAACTGTTGTGCCATTCCTTGTCAAATCTGATCAATCTGGATTTATCAAGGGCAGACTTGCTGCAGGCAATGTCAGAATGTTCTCTAATATTCTTGCGCGTGCTCCAAAAAGCACTATACCTTCTAAGAATTTATCCTTGGATGTTGATAAAGCCTTCAACATCATTAATCAACATTTTATGTTTGCCACTCTTCAATGGTTTGGTTTTGGCCCAAAATGTATTTCTGATATAAAATGACCCCCATGCTAGCATTTTCATCAATGGTTGTTTTTCTCCATACCTTACTTTACATAGAGGTACTAGACTAGGTTGCCCCCTTTCTCCTTTATTATTTGTTTTGTGCCTAGAGCCTTTCCTTGAAAGAATATGTTCTAATACACTCATATCAGGGTTCAAACATAATCCCCTTGAGGTTAAACTCTCCACCTATGTGAATGATGTGCTCATATATATGGCCAACCCTTTATCCTCCTGGATCCTTTCATACAGGAGATTACATTATACTCTAATGTCTCTGCATATAAACATAATTTTTTCAAAACTGAAATTTTACCCTTGAACTCCTCTTCTTATCAATATATGTTTACTAATACTCATTTTAAATGGTGTCCCTCAAAAATTTAATATCTTGGTTTATGGTTCTCCTCTAATATATTCCACAACCTTGGATACGATTTTACAGCATTAACATCCAAATTATGAACATTAATTTCACATTTGTCTCATTTACACTTGTCATGGTGGGGAAGACATAACACCATTAAAATGATGATTGTGCCACATGTTCTATACACAATCTCTATGCTACCTGTTAAGATCCCTAAATTACTTTGCACAAATTGACTCTATCTGTACAAAATTGTCATGGAATAATAAACATTCTCGTATTGCCCTTTAAAAACTCAAATGTCCATAAAGTGACGGCGGAGTATGTTTTCCTCATTTTACACTTCATTCACCCTTTTTAATTCAGCAGTTGTATGCCCTAATTAATGACTTTGAAGACTTGCCACCCCCACGATGGATTACATTTGCACAATCCCTAATGAATGGTTTCTCATTCAAAGACATCATTCATATGTCCAACAGTACGTTTATATTTAAGAATCCTATTTTAAAGTATTCTCATTATTTATTACATTCGTTATCTTCCTCTACTCAATGTTTATATCCTCATAAATTTGGTATAGTACATTTGTTAAATTTCGACATACAGCTTTTTACTACAAAAATTGGAAAGAAAAGGGTATTATGTTTGTTCACTAATTTATAAATGATACTTCTGTTGTGCCCTTCCCTCAATTGCAAATACAATATCAATTGCCTAACTCATTTTTAAAAGAATATAAGTTATCTCTTCTGCTCTCCATTCTTTCTTCCACAGTCACTCATTTCCTTCTACCCCTGTTCCCCCCACTCCTCCTCCTATGACACCTCTAGATTTGATCCCTCATGACTCTCTCCCCAAAGCCATTTTTCTATATGAAACTTTGTTGCCACCTACTTCTATTAGAGCTAAACAATTATCTTGAATCCATATCGGCCCCCATTCAAGTCAGGGATAAAATCTGGCTCAAAATATGTAATACCTCCAAAGCTGCTCGCAATACTCAATCACTTGTTTTTATTCATAACAGAGCTGCTATTACCCCAGAATGTATTTTTAAATTCGATCCTTCTGCTTCTCCTTTATGTTGGTATTGTGTTCAACATATAATGGTTCTTTGACACGCAATCTATTGTTCTCATGTTAATAAATTTTGGAACTTGATTTGGTCTAACTGTTTAAAGATTTTTTAATGTGATATAACTCTAACTTTCCTAAAAATTTTCTTAGGTTCCCTAGCACCTAATTTTTAACACCTCTCACCTAAACCTCTGTTATTGGATCTTTTTATTGCACTAGCTTTTAATGTAATGCTTTCTTGTTGGAAAGAAGTTTCTAAATTATCTATGGGCCTGATTACCAGTCTGGCGATCTTCTAACTGCCAGACTTGCAGTGGCGCAGCAGTGGTGGTCCACCGTCTGCCATATTACAACTTCTAAAGTCAATGCGGCCTGTGGATCCTGGTGGTGGCGCAGGAGTGCCACAAAGCAATATGCTGAGTGGGGACTGGCGCAGTCCCGCTCAGCATATTACGAGTTCCTGGACAGCCAGCCTTTTCATGGCATAGCCACTCCTACAGGGCCCCCATGCCCCCCGCCATGGGAATACATTCAGGGGGCACCACTTTTTTTCTGTTCCCACTGGGGTGCCTGTTTTCCAGGCACCACTATAGGAATAGCAAAGGATCACCCGCCGTAATACGAGTTATGCATTTATAACTCGTAATACGGGCAGCGGTGCTTGCGCGGCTTTGGCACAGTGGAGGCAGCATTGCGCCGTCGTGCCAGAGTCTTAATCAGGCCCTTAGTTGCCATGTTTATGTTTATGTTTGTGTTTTGTAAAGCGCATGACTGCCCAAGGGCTTCCCCGCGCTGGTGAGTGCTGAACTGGGTAACTGTGCATGGTAACGGGTTAGTGGGAGAACAACCAGGTTTTGAGTTTTTTCCTAAAAGTGAGTTCATCTTCCAGTGACCTTATACCGAGTGGGAGACCAATTTATAACTTTGGTACCAGGTGTGTGAATGTTCTTCCTTCCCCATATCACCCTTTTGACTCTAGTGGTCCTAAGGAGGTGTTGTTGAGAGGATCTTGGGAGTCTGGCTGGGACATAAGAAGATACCAGACCTGTGAGCTAAGCCTGACCTTTATTCTTTATGGCCTTGTGTGCAATGCAAAGGGATTTGAACTTAATCCTTGCCTCAATCGACAACCAGTGGAGCTGTTTCAAAGATTCTCTTACTGGAACATAGCTTGGGACCTTTACCAGAAGTCTTGCTGCCGCATTTTGCACCACCTGAAGACTTTTTATTACATACTTTTTAGTCTGGTTTGGGTAGCCTAAAAGAAATAAGCCAGTGATCTGACCACGGGACAGGGATCACATTGGATACCATAATCTGAGGGCCATTGGAAAATATGAGATCTAGTATATGCCCTTTCTCATGTGTAGGTGTGGATACGTGTTGGCTAAATTGCAGTGCCTCATGGTCGTGCTGAAGCGTTCTGACGGTGGGGGCATCATGTGCATAAAAATGTAGGTTGAAATACCCTAAAATAGTGGAATGAGTTTTCCTCAACACTAGACTAGCTAGTGCATCCGGGAATGCCTCCACAAATTTGGAGCTTGCATCCGGCGGTCTATAAATAAGTGTGCCTGAAAACGTGCAGGTGGAGGAGAGAGTGATGCGAAATTAAAAACCTTGACACTCCGGGAGAGGTAAGGAGGATGTTATACACCTAAACTCATCTTTTAATATGATGGCAATCCGACTCCCTTTTCTTTCTGCTCGGTCTAATCGGTGTATCTGAAAACCTGTGGGGAGGGCCAAGAGGATGTTGGGACTGGAGCTGTTGTTAAGCCTCGTTTCCGTGATAAACAGCACGTCCAGGTGATCTTCCTCTAGTAATGTCCTGATATCAGTGGCATGTCTTGGGACTGAGCGGCTATTAATCAGACCAATCTTCCAAAATGATTCCGTCTGATGAGGGAATATTAAAAGTGTTTCCCTACTCATTTGGCAATTTAGGTCATAGCTACACTGAGCGCATACTCCTCTATATTCATGCAGGTTATCAGCCCTATGCAACGGGAGGCACCGGGACTCCGGTGGAGGTCTAATTGCCAGCAACTGATTTTTAGAGTATTTATACAGACCTGAACCGGTTTGTGCAGGGTTCCTGGACCCTGGTCCCGTTCGGGCAAGGAGGGGCACAGACAGCTTGCCTTTGGTACGCCATTGGTGCGCCAGCGGCGTGCCCACACCGCAGCCTTCATTTAAAGATGTGGGTGTTAGCTGCTAGAGCACCAACCTTCCGGTCTCTCTTGCGCAGCTCTGTGGTAAAGAAGCAAAAAACCGCTTCTCTATGGTTGCTTAAATGAAGAGTATTGTAAAACAACAGTCCCCCAACCTACACAATGTTTCCCTTGCTGCAGCAATTCAAGTTTAAAGCATTTAATCAAACAATAAATTTACATGAAATTCAAATAGTTAAAATAATGAAAATAGTTAAATGAGCAAATGAAGCAAAACTTCCATGTGCAGCACTCTTACCTACACGCCTACACCGCAGCCTTCATTTAAAGACGTGGGTGTTAGCTGCTAGAGCGCCAACCTTCCAGTCTCTCTTGTGCAGCTCTATGGTATAGAAGGCAAAAGAGTAATATCCTGCTCGTTAAGTCGCCTTTATAAACCTATCGGAGTTAAATCCAATAGGATGGTGTCATCTGCATAAAGTACCCAACTCAATTCCATAGTTCCTAATTTCGGTGAGTCCCCTTTGCAGTTCCCCACCCGGCTCGGCAAGTCATTAATGTACAAAGAGAAAAGGAGAGGGGCTAATAAGCACCCTTGCTTCAACCCATTGTGAGTTTCCACTTTACTTGACAGGCCCTGGTTACCTCCCATCGGCACCTGTGTCCAAGTTAAGGAGTGCAATGCAATGATCAGTCTTAGCACCAGAATCCTCCACAGCATCCTCGGGTCAACCAGGGACAATAAATAATCAACTCACTACCACCACTTAACATGCGAGATTCGCGGAGACTCACAGAGGTTCGCTTTAACTGCATCCACTGATTTGTCCATGGGATATGCAGGCTTGACGTTAGGTGCCTCAGAAGGACAGAACAGAACAGGACTCCGGTGGTGGCACGAGCGGAGCCAACTGACACACCCCAGCAAGCCGCGCCCAGTACTAACTGGGCCACTTCCGCGGGAGTCACAGGGCACGCTCCCTGCAGCCGACTGCGGTCGCAGCGCTCGTGCCAACTTACAGCCCCAGAGGGAGTGGAGGAGGGAGGACGGATGGCTCTCAAGGCCTCTCTAGGTTGGGGCGAGGCCCTAGGTCGCTTACCTCCCTCAACACTCCCTGGCTCTCTCTCCGCAATTCTGCCTCTCTCTATGATGGGCCCCGAAGGGCTCCCGGGCTCACCGTTCATCGTTCACGCGGTCCCGTGGCATGCCCGCACCACCACAACAACAAACGTGATAAGGTTGAAAATCAATCCGGGCCAAAGACCAGGAACCCGGAGCCTCGGAGAAACAGTGATTGTCGCTCAGCTCAGCCGCTCCGTAATCTTGGCGTGTGACGTCAGCGCATTACAGCTCTCAGTACATCAGCACGTTATGGCTCTCCAGATGTCTGTGAACATCCACCTCTTATCCCTAGGGTGTCCTTCACAGGTCTGTAAAGGTAAATTGCCACTTTAGTGAGGTTAGCATAACTTTCCATGTGACATACCGCCAACCGCGGTGTTCAGTGCTCTGCAAATATTTTATTTATTTTGTACTGTAATGCACTATACAGATACAATTTTGTACTGAACCTGACATGGGAATGGAGTATTTCAGATGCAAACATGTTTGTCCTCATTTGTAGTGGTGGTGACGCAGTTAACGGTCACCAATACAATGTTCCCAACCGCTAACATGGCAAATGCCAGACCTCGCTAATAGAACAGTAGTCAAGCACGCAGTAGGCGGTCACATGCATGGTGGTCACAGCCATAGGCTAATGTTGATGACCGCGTATGTGGCGTACATCTGCTCAGCGGTTGAAAAAAAACTCTCACTTGCCTCCTGACACTGCTGCTATCAACATCTCCTGCATTTTAGCTGCTGTTTGCCAACTCTGAGAGCAATAATGGCACGCACTACAGGGTACCTTCACTCCAGAGGAGCTGGGTACCATGGTGGATGAGGTCCTTTCCCTGTTTGTCAAGCTCTAAGGCTCACCAGAGGAATAGGTAAGTTTCACAAATACATGTTGTACCCCATTTCACTGCTTCCTTTCTAATTCCATAGGCTACAATGTGCCTCTGAGTGTCAGAGTGTAAGCATCATGTTGATTGCATACATTGTGTGGCCCCTACATAGGGCACACATGTGATGGAATATGGGGCCCTGGACTTTGTGAAGAGAAGGCCACCTTTACAATGTGTTATAAGGATGATTTCTACTTGAGTGACAGGCATATCTCTATGCAAGGATCAAGTTCATAGTAGCGGCAATTGGTTCTCAAATCCCATCATGGTATATGTGCATTGTTATATGTAGGCTTTGCACCATGAGCCATGTCTGTATACTGTTGTTGGCATTTGAGGATGATGTTAGCCAAGTCCCACTGATCACTCAGACTACATCAGACTTTGTAAAACAGTTGCCTGGGAGTTAGCTATATCTCACAGACCCCTTTAGAATGTCACACAACTTTATGTACACATATGAAATTGGCAGAAGTTTCACTTTTTTGCATTGAAATCTTGGATACATGAGGTTCATGTGGGATAAGTAGCCTCAACCTGTAGGGAGCAAGGCCTGACTGTGGCAGGAGAACTGTTGCAAAGAGTATTGTCCCTGTAGACCTGCTAATCCAGGGGACTTCCCTGATAGAGTTATCTGTACCACTAGAAGCCCTGATAGCTGTTACATGGACAAGGGGAGAGGAGTTGGCCTAACGGCTAGGGCGGTCGACCTCGAATCTGGGGAACTGTGTTCAAGTCTCGGCAATGACGCTGAACATCCTGTGATTCTGGGCAAATCACTTAATCTCCCTGTGCCTAACAAAAATGAATGTGTCCTCATGTAATGCAACTGGTGCTATGTAAAGCGCTCTGATACCCGATTCGGGTCAAGTTTGCGCTATATAAAACTCTGTAAAATAAAAATTAAAAATAAATGTGAGGCATGGTGACTGAGGTGATCCCCTGACCTGATATTTCTTTCCATTACCCCACAATGTCAATGTGTGTCTGTCAGTAATAACTGTCCCCTTACTCACACAGGTCTGTTGACATGTTTCTTACAGTGTTGCTTACACTGTACACGCCTATTTCACATTGAAGAAATGAACAGTGTAGAGAGTGGGTTACTTTTGAATAGATGTAAAATGTAAATCATCTGCTTGGCTACAGTATTCCCTATCTCACATACAATGATATGTTGACTGTCATCCCAGTTAAGTGTCACATATGGCAAAAGGGGTATCCTGTGATGGCAGGACAAACAACACAAACTCTTTGTGACTTACTAGAATATTCACATGAGTAGTTCACATGCCCACACAGCCCCCAGAGAGGTGTCACACATACCAGCCCTTACCTTGTGACCTTAGTCTTAGGATGTTGTGTATACTATGGTACTTGCCTCTATGGAACATATACCCTACAGATGGTCCAAATGGTCTGCTGTGTGTCATGGGACCTCACATGACAATGCATGTAGGATGGGCCTGGTCTACAAGATATTAGTGGTCCGGCTCAGTCAGTGTAGGTCAGAAGCAGGGTTAGGACTCGGAGTAGACATCACATAACCACATAAGTGTGAATCCATGCTTTATTTGTGCATAGCATGTGGCATGGATACATGTATTGTGTGGACTTTTGATAAATGTTTGTGCTAGGTGTTAAAATAAATGTGTATCAACCATACAGATATTCCTACAGTTCCAGTTACAAACTGTTTCTACATCTATTACATCCATGCAGGTCAACTCCCATCAGAAGAAGGCCATCTGGAATGCCATCGGCCAGAAGGTGTGGACCATGGGGGTTTTCAACTGGCATAGTGCACGCTGCCGAAAGAGGTGGGAGGACCTGCAATGCTTGACCCGGTAGATCGTGGAGATCCAGTTGTGGAAGTCCTCCCAATGTAGAAGGGATGCACGCCGGACCCTGACCCCCCTGATGGCCCGAATACTGGCATTGGCCTACCTGGACCTTGATGGGCAGTTGAGGGCCCAACAGCAGCAACAAGGGGGTGAATCCTGGTCAGAGTCATACATTTCATAGTGCCAGTTTGAGTGTTACAGACAGGCATTTCACCACCCGTATGGGAGGTGGCCCATGTGCCATACATAAGATGAGCCATTGTCAGTGTAAGTGTGGTAGTAGGTGCATGCTGCTGTGCTATGCCTATTGTCTTTCTGACCTGGAAGATAGCAGAGTCCTGTCCACATCCAATTCTCTCCTTTTGAGCAGACACCTGGCTGAGTGAAGTGAGTAATCCTTTCATGTTCTCAGTAAATCTAGGTGACAATTGTACCACTCAGGCAACTGGTCTTGTTTGTGTGAGGGGTGATGTACCCTCAATACTGTCTCTCATCTGATGGTGGCCCTATTGCATGCAACATGACATAGAGTTCACAATACATGTAGTGACTGTACAATAGTTCCCATTGGTAAGTACTGGTTATACAGTGAAAATTGAGTGCAGACATCACTGGTGCCACCAGCAGTAATGCCTACATGAAGACCAGTGTGCATTTGCCAGTTGATGGTTCATCTGCAATAGTGCTTCAAAACCACTCAGTCACTGACTGGTGACATGCATGAGGGAGTGAGATGTAGAACTGTGGGGAACATATGTGAGTGTCTACACTGATCCTTAAAAGGCAATCTGAGTATGCAGTGCCAAAGAGTGGTGTGATGTGCCTGCTCATTGGGACTCTAGGGATCCCACATCTTCATGTCATAGATTTTTATGGACACCCAAAACTTTCAAAGGTGTATTGGCTTGTGGATATATAATCTATGACTGGTGTCATCACCTGTACCAAGCAGGATTGGGGATTCATATTGCTATATGGAGTGTTGTGCTGTGTGAAATCAGAGAAACTGTCTCCCAAATGTTTGGACCTGAATGTTTACATGGACGTTTATCAGCAAAATGTGAGGCATAGCTAAACTACATGTGTACTGATGTAATTTGAATTTTCAGGAAGTGGACATATGATGTAATTAAGTACCAGATGTATCAAAGGGTTTCACCCATTCTGTGTCTATGGGAAATATGTTCGTACATATGGCCCTTAGAGTGCAAAGAGTCATCAGTGTGCAATGAACATTTGCATGTGACATGATGTCTGCCACAACAGTAATTGATGGTACATTGGTGTTCAACTTCACCTTCATGATACCATGATGTGTCATGAGTACTAATTAGATGCATTTGAAATGGGTGCTTGTGTGGGCATTGTGTAAATCTCACACTTGAATTTGTCCTATTTGGTTACATCTCTTTACAATGGTATACAACAGGTGCCAAAGTATGCAAGATGACCAACTATCCTAATATGGCCTTAAGAATGGAGTATAGACAATTCCATCAATGAATTTGTGCCTGTCCGGGGTTATGGCATGACTGGACCCAACTGTTTGCAGGTCATGTAGAATGCATGCATGTGCTCATGCGAAATTAGAAGCCTATGGAGTGGACCGTGAAGGTGGTGTTATATGTGGACTTCTTCAATGTGTTCAGTGGATTTGTGATGGTCAGTTGTGGAAGCGCAGTTACAATAAACCCATGTAATTTCAGATACATCCAGGGCAAGCGGAGGAGAAGGGGCAAATGTCAGTGAGGACACAGCTGGTCACGGCAGTTCTGGATATGAGTCATCAGACACAGAGGGACCCAGTGACCAGGAGGGTGTGGGGAGTACCTCGGAGGGCATTAACTCAAGTTCATCATCTTCTGAGTCTTCCTCCAGTGGACGCTCCCAAGTGGTGGCGGAGCCAACAGAACCAGTTCCACCTTCATCCTTGTCCGCCACCCCCAGTTCTATCGCCACCCTCCATGTTGCCCCCCCCACGAGCTAGCTGTTCCCACTCCCCTAAGAGGGGAGGGGTCTCCTTCTCTCCAGGCACCTCTGCCCCTGCCCCTGTTAACCCCGCTGCCCTGAGTAAGGAGACTATTGACCTCCTGAGGAGCATCTCTGTGGGTCAGACTGCAGTGCTGAATGCCATCCAAGAGCAAGGCAACAAGCTGACCCAGGTGGTTGCCTACCTGGACGGCATTCGCACTGCCCTGCCTGGCCTACAGAGATATTTTCAGACTGGCCTCCTCCCTCACGGCAGCCATCCACCCATCCCAACCTTTCAACCCCCCTCCTGCCCCTTCACCATCCACATTCCCTATTACCCTTCCTATCCCAAGCACACGTACACCTAATCATGCATGCACATCATCAGACACATAAACATAAAACAGCGTCATTTTATACCAAATTCGTGTTATATGCCTTTTCTCTTTCCGACATCTCCTTGCCTTCAATTATTGTGATTGTGCTAATATGTATTAAGGATCATTGACTGATTGTCCACAGGAACCGTTGTTTTCTGTCAAACATCATCAGACACAAGCACCACACACAAACCAGAGACATCTAAAACACTCAAACATGCACGCACACAGCAGAGACTCACCACCCCCAGCATACACCCAAGCACCACAGCAACACATACAAACCCCTCCACAGACACACCCATACCCGCAGACATCACACTCACAGACACAGCCCCATCCACAACACCCATATCTCAGACACCGCACCAACAGGCACAGCCCCCTCCACAACACCCATATCCCCAGACATTGCACTAACAGGCACAGACCCCCTCCATATCACCCAGCACATCCACAACACTCCCACCCAAAAAATGCAAAGGCTTACAGTCACCCACACGACAGATACCAAAACACAGTGCAGACAGCAGACCCACCTCACACTGCCACTCCTACTTCCTCCCAACCCGAACTCCATCCCGAACATCCTGCCCGTTTTCCCCATGAAGATCTGTCTTTTACCCTTGCCCTTAACCCTATGATACCTGACACCTCAATGTCCCAAAAAACCCTCCCACACCCAAACCCATACCTTCTACTTCACACTCGCCCTCTGAAAAACAGCCTCCCCACCCCCTTGATCCCAGCCCAAAACGAAAAAAAAAACTCCAAAACAAAAACCCAGCCCCAAACAGCCCAAACCCAAGAAGCCCCCTCCCAAGGATAACCCCACCCCTACCTACACCTCTGCCCCGCTTCCCAAGTACAATCTTTGAGGTGCCTGCTATGCCCAGTGGAAGTCCCTTTGTGAGGATGTACTGTACACCAGTGCCACAGATAGAGGCAACGCCTCCCTGCAGTGAGTGTCCATTGTGCCCTTTAGAACAGTTCTCACACTGATTCTATGTAATCTCATCGACTGACATTGCCTTTTCATGTGAGTGATGTGTGAGAGTCTAATATAGAGTTGTAGCAGAGCAAGTGTGTTTGACTTTACTGACACATCCATACAGATGTTATTTTTGACATCAAAACAGGACCTGGGATGTGTGCAATGTGGAACACAAAATAATGTACACATCACTATCACTGTATATAATTTGAAACACGTCCATTTGTATACTGTATCCCTGTGCGGTACCAGTATTGTTACCTAAGAGGACATCCTACAGATCTTTTTTTGATGATTGTTTGCAAACAATCTCAGATAGGGTCCCTTTATTTGTGTAAATTACTTAGGAACCCCAACTCCCTTGCCTGGTCCATGGCAGGGCATCGTTTTGCAGAAGAGTCTATGGCAACAGGTAGTTGTATGACTTAGCGCCGATTTTGTCCGTGATGGAGCGGGTTTTAAATGTGATCGAACATGTAGAGCAGTGGCAGGATGGGTCCGGTGGGCTTTATGATCGTAGAGGACGAGTAGAGGTGCATAGAGGAGTTTTGGCATTATATCCCTCCCTTTCCGATGTCTCAGATGTAGTGGTTAGACCGCTACTGTCATGCATGACTGTAAACTAACTAGTAATTGGCCGGCCATTTTCACTAGTGGTCCAAGCCTCCCACAGCCTCATAGGCCTTCTCCTCGGCCACCGCGCCTGGAGTTGGTTGGCGGTGTCTGCGGTTCGGCAGCGGTCTTCGCTAAGCCAATCCGCCCAGCTCATAATATGGCAGGCAAACCGCTGACCTCCCGGTGCTCAGACTGCCACCGCCGGCACGGTGGTCCATGGACCGCCAAACTCATAATATGGCTCTTAGCATATTCTACTGATAACGAAGGAGTTTCTATTGATATTGAATTCTAAATGTTCCCCTGAGTGAACTTTTGGTTCTTTCTCCAGGGATTAGGGCCTTATCAATGATATGTGAGTGAACAAGGACATATTCAGCTAAGGTGGGGGTTGGTCTAAAATTGTCCCATTAAGATCAAGCTACAGATGTGGCAAACAACTTAGCCCAGCAGCATGAAGCCCCAGCATTCTATGATAAGACTTCTACAGCTATAAATACACATGGTGGTTGCCCTCGATGAAGAAGAAAAACTTGAAAAAACTCCAGGTAGGAGAAAAGACCAATGTGAGGTCACTGAATTGTTTTGGTACTGCCTCATATTCCGGTCTTGCTTTGTGGTCTATCTGAAGCTTGGACAGGTTCAGTGGATACATCTAATGAGGTAAAGATTGAAATGGGGTTACAGTAATTCATGCTAGATGGACTTTGCTCCACCATAGCATCTTTCTTGGTCTATTCATCATGATGTTTCCTGGCCTTTTGATGGTCATTCGAAGCAAGAGAATTATTTTCTCTAGTATTTGGGAGGTAGTAATTACCAATTTAGAGTCTTAGGAATCTTTAGGATTTATTTAAGCAATCTCATTCCACTTATTTACAGTTTAAGATCATTGCAAACATACTTTACATGCAGGTACAGAACTCCTCCTCTAGGTTGAGGAGTAAAAGTGCATGGCTCCAGGGGCTCTATCAGGCTTCTGACTCAGGACCATATAACCTCCAACTTGAATTTAAGATTCTAGGAGCTTGACCTGCAGTCAACAAACTAGACACTGAAGATCATTAACACCACTCAGTCTGGGAATCAGACCCTTTTTTGCACAAGATGGATTTAAATTCCATAAAGATCCACAGGGAGCAGAAGTGACAATGAACACACTGTGACTGTCTATTATATCATAGAGTTAATCTCATGCCACACTCATACCCCTTCAACAGCCTCCTGTTTGGTGTTGCTGGGCTGAGGGAAGGACAAGGAGAGAAACCTAAAGAAAATAGGCAGGCTCTTGGAGTCATGGTTACTTTCTTTATCTGCCACTACCTTTTTGACCTTTGAGACTAGATGTAGAAAGAAAACTGTGGTAGGTGCAAAGGACAAGCCTGGGGTAGAAGCTACTACACATAATTGACATCCATGATCTTTGTTTATGCAAGAATAAGCAAGAACGTATGTTGAGATTGTATTAGTAGAGGAATGAGCTGTTAGTTTATAAATGTGTGTTCAAAGCTTAGCAAATTAACCATATCAATGTAAACTAAATTGGTGCCAATTGTTGTCAATCTGTAGCCCACCTCTACCAATCATAAGCTTTCCATGTAATGATGAGCTATCTACTTTCCTGCAATGTGGCATCATTAAATTCTTAGAAAATTGGATTCTAAAAGGCCAAACATCCCAAAACACATCCTGTGGTATCAGCAAAGGTTTTTGTTTAGCGCCAAGAGATCTGCCTTTATTCCGTCTCCCCTCTCCTACAAATGGTATTCTACTAGTGAATTAAAACAATGTGAGGAGCTCACACGTTGAGCTTGAAGTCTGTAAAGCTACCATTTCCTATGAGGGCCATAAATTCAACATTTGAACAATGAATAGCGTCATGGCCCGGCCTGGGTATGTCCAAATGATACATTCCACTGAGGCTGTACAAGATGAAGCTGTTCATTCATGTTACGCAACACTGAATCTTCTTGGCACTGTTGAATAACACAGCAGAAATAAAAGCAAATATTACATAAAGATTAAGAACAAGGGGGCCCATTACGATGGCGGGCGGAAGCACTACCGCCGTGCTGGCGGATGCAAAAACCACCAGTTACCGCCGGCACGCAGCAGTCCACACGCCCGCCCAATTACGATGCGAAAAGCAGGCCAAACACCGCCGGCAAGCCAGCAACACCGTCCGCCATCAAAGTGCGCCCGCACACGTAGCGGCGCAGCACAACTGACACACACCGTCCGACGAAACACGTCCCGCCCGGCGCATAAATTACGATGCCGCAAACAAACGGCTCCCACGGCAAAGAGACACCGCACGTGAAAGAGAGGCGGAAACACGGACGCAGAGCACGGACAACGAAGAAGCGGCACCCCGGGCATGAATCCAGCACTGCAGGCCCTTCCCATGCTTCTGCTGATGCACCACCAAGGACGCAAGGTACCGCGGAGACGCAGGTAGGCACACACACAACAAGTGCACGCAAACAGCGCACACAGTGCAAGGGCGGATAAAGCGGACAACCCCCCACCAGCGCGTGCACACTACACATCCACCATTGCATCCACATATGACACACAGGCCAAATCCTAACATCGCGGAACACATGTGTACACACCACCTGGGACTAGGAACCAACCACCCCGTCACGGCCCCAAAGCGCCGATGACGCCGCCACACATGCGCACAACGCAGAGGCCAACCGCAGCGCCATGCATGCGTCGCACACAGACACAGGGACACAACCAAGCAGCACACACACCAGCCCCACCCCGAACGCACATGACACGTGACAGGCCGGCCACAGACATGTCCCCAACGCCCAATTCACGGACAACACCCAACGCCACACAACCGACGCACACATGTCAGTTAAGTCACGCAACAGCAGGACACACCCCAGTGTAACAAACATGGCGAAGCACACAGCGGCGGCAACACCAACTAGGAGAAGCAGGGCCCCTTCGGGAAGAGGAACGCCAGTACCACACTGAAAAACCCATACCACCCTGCACATATGAACAAGACACATGAAACGGAACACCAAAGAGCCCGGGGACCGACAACAGGTGGCCCAAGAATTACATCCACACACAAGGCCCAACGCAGAGCGGAAAGGCAGCCTGCCGCCCACACAAGGGAGAGCAGACAGCACTGAATGACCTTCCATTCCAACACCGAAACCACAGCCCTACGACAGAAGCCGGTGAATACAGCCATTGTCCAAGAATAGACCAACACAGGCATGCCGAGGAGACCGACCACACGGCAGATAGCGCATATCACAGAAGCACACAACGGACGGGGAGGAAAGAAGAAAACACTCCCCCATGTCGGCCACATGCAAGTTAATTGGAAGGAGTCACACAGCACCGACCTTGAACTGTCTGAGAAGCATGTGGGAAGAGGGCCCGTGTCCTCCAAACAAGCCAACAGAACACAAGTCCTGTCTCCCCACGACTACACAGAGCTCACAGCAACCCCGGAGCGTGCACATTGCAGACTGCACACACAGCCGGAGCACGCCACCTCTACGAACCGCTGCGAAATGGCAACCGCAACACACCTACCCAACTACGCCGAAGAGCTCAAGCTGTACCAAACCAGCACGATACATACATTGGGATGCGATCTCCTGTCCCTGCTGAACGTAAGTTACCGACTGACTTACCGCATCACATTGTTCAGCTGCGTCATGCCCGTCTTCTACTGTCGGAGGTGTCCCTACCAGCATCCCGTCGAGATATGCCTCTCCAACCCGGCATG
Source organism: Calotriton arnoldi (assembly GCA_963921515.1). Lineage (NCBI taxonomy): Eukaryota > Metazoa > Chordata > Amphibia > Caudata > Salamandridae > Calotriton > Calotriton arnoldi. The sequence continues at coordinate 96,971 of CAWUFW010012706.1, forward strand.
TCTGAAGGCGGACCTGCTACCACTACTCCTCCCTCTGGACGCACACGACAGGGCCTGCTCTGCCTATGGGGGCATGGCGTATGTGGCCAACATCGCACGCGCACTGAAATGGAACCACTGTGCCTCCACACGACGGATCATCGAGAACAGCTACATCGAATGTCACCCAGCATGCCCCATCATGGTCCTCCAAGGGACAACCTACGAACAACACCTTGACAGCCACCATCCGCTTCATTGGCTGGCAAACATGTACACCACCAATGACATGGAAGCCCTGCTGGACGGCATCGCATACCTGACAACCTGTAAATACGTCGGACCACAACGCAGGTTCCCCGAGTGACCTCTGAAGTCCAACCCCGCACCCATGCTCAGCTTCCGCACGGACTGGCCAGTCACCACCACAACAGCCATACCAAACGACCGGCAACTGTAACCACACCATCAACGACATCGCCATGACATCGGATATGACCGGGACATGCACACTGTTCCCCATCACATCCAGGAACACCGCATGCATCGTGGGAGGCAGTGGCATGGGCTCTGTGCATCGCACCCACATGGACGGAACTGCACGAACAACCAGGACACGACATGGATCCAGCGCCCATGGACACACACACCGCTCAGTGGACATGAATAGGTCGCCTGGAGTCTGTGGGTGCTGCACCCCTCCCACCCCCGCCCCGGGAATCCCATACCAGGACCTTTGCATGGACGACAAGTGCATACAACAACAACACGACCCCAGTGACTGTGACATGTCCAGTAACCACCACAGTGCAACAACAAGTGGCACGCCGCTGCATGCACGCAAGCACATGCCCTGATGTCATCTCACATGCACGCGTGCATGAGGAACAACCGCAGCAAACCTGTCACATGGAACTGAGATGGACTGTGCCCATGATGCCGAGCGGTCTGGTAGGCTACATGTATACCGTCTGTGTCAAAGTCCGCAGCTCCGCAGCTATACGTAAATGTACATTAGCACAGCCTTGGCCAAGCAGATGTAACCCCACACCCTATCCCATTTGTAATCATGCTCAGTATATCCTCAATATGTATTCCGCTGCCAGTAGTGTCCACTATACTGCATCACAGAGGACAGAAGACTCAATATAATGTTTGAAACCAGAACTGTCTCCGCTGACTCATTTCACAAGTACGAATGAGAGAGGATGAGAGTATGTGAAGTACACGGCAGTCGTGACATGACCATGTAGTCCACTGGTATTGGATGTCAACGCAAATGAGTAGCACTACTGTGGAAGACACACATGTGTCGTGTGAAGTCGTATGGACGCAGTGCTCAGGTGGGTGGGTGCGACGGGTAGATGCGCACATGCCAAGTTGGAGCACGCCGTGTTGGGAGGGCTCATGAACAGTACACCACCGCTTCCCTGGGCATTGTGAGAGGACACCTGTCGGGGGGAGTGAACACGTGTGTGCACAGCAGCCGGGCACACGTACAAAGCGGTACCAGGCGCACCTCAGCCCACCCTCTGTGGACAAGCTGGATCCTGTTGTGCGCCCGCCATGCCCCTTGACAAGGCACACACAGCCCCAGTCGACCAGGTGTAACCCCAACATAGTCAATCCGCACAGGCGATACAGGGCACGGGATGGCAGTGGAGCATGGTGTGTGAGAGGTCTCCTCGCGCTCCTCCTGGTCATATCACGCAGGCAATAGAACCTCAACGTCCAGCATGGCAAAAAGTCAAATGGAAGTGTAGGGGGACGCACCACAGCACGAGCAGCACTGACATCACGGGAGGTGGCTCGCACCATCCCATCCATTGCCCATCATACCAACCACGCCACATGCCATTGCGACTAAGTGCAAGCGCGTGCGCCACCACCCCTGAGCCCTCCCCAGAGAGGCCAAAGAGTGAATGTGTGGGCCAACAGCCACAGACGGACGCGGCATGGCCGCAAGGGCAGCCACAGCCACTGGGTGTCGCAGGTGGCGGATCCGGAAGGCGAAGACTGTGATGCATAGTCCATGCAGGCCGGGTCTCCATTTGGGGCACCACGCAGGTGGACGGCGTCCCGCCACACATCATACCCTGAGACAGCCCACTCGTGCAACTGGACCCACACATACACTCCTTGCCCTCTCTGGTGCGAGCTTGGGGCTGCCTGTGCAAGCGCTAGCCTCGCAGGTGAGCATGCATATTGGGGGGCGAGGGGAGGACATGAGGGCTGGGGCGAAGATGACTGTATCACTGTCAGTTAGTACAAGGGATGACCCAGATGTGGAAAGGAAGAGACGTGTCCCGTGTGTACTGCAACTAGTCGCCAATCCAACTACCCCCCATGTCCGGAATGTAAGCCCGCACCTAGGCCCGCCCATCCGCCACATCGAACATACCACCAGCACGACAACCTTCCCATTCGAAACACTGACTGGGGGTGGCGACCAGTGAACAATCATGTGTAGCCTACCCACGCGTACATGTGGGCCCTCCATGATCCATGTCACCTGCGGCAAAGACATGACATGCGCAATGAGGGAAGTGAGGAGAGCTGTCCGCCCCACGCGCAGAAGGTGCATCAGCTCCACAGACCCAGCAGCGAGTCCAGCAGGGGTCACATGTGCAGGGGCAGCTGTGCCTGGTGTGAAGGCACATGCATATAGACAGCACATCGACCAATGTGTAGTCTGCCCACATCCACAGTCCATCATCATGCGGACATAGGAATTGAACACAGGGCAACACATCTTAGCTGGTGCACCCACCGTGACCAACAATGCGCAATCATCGACGTACCCGCCCTGTGCATGGCCCCCCACCCAACGGAGGCACATCCAGTGCCACCATCCCACACACACAAGCCTTCCACGGAACATGCTGTGTCCAATGGTCAGTACAGAGTCAGCGCCCATCTGGTGGATCCTGAACAGGAGACACATGCACACACATGCCAGCTCCCACTATGTACGACTGCCACCTGGCACGTGCAATGTAACCTCTCACCTGTGACGTGTGACTGCAAGCACACAGCCGTCTTGGCATGGGGCTGTCAATGTGGACACCAGTCAATGTTTCGGGAGCTGTGATCCGTACAGTGCTGTACATAGGGTGCAGTGCTGACACCTACTACTGTCTCATATCCCCTCGTGCCACAGGTCCCACTTGTATTGGCCGCTCAGCCCGTGCCCACATCGTCGTCGTCGTGTGCCATACTCATCCAGCCTCGGAAGCAGTACCATGCTCAGCAGACACTCATGTTGCTGTGGCGTTGCCGCTTGACGAATATGCAGTCAGTCCCCATCAGCACGCCCCGCAAGTCATTGGGGCCTAGATCCCCATGTGCATGCACATGGCAGTGGTATGTCTCACTTGCCATTGCCATTGTTGGGAGACCTGTGTAAGTGTATTGTGGCCGTGCCGTCCCAGCTTGACAGCTGGGCTGCGGCTCATGTGCTTGCTCAGTCATGTCAGTGATGTGTATGCGAAATTGCTATGTGCCGTGTTGCTTTGACATGTGTCCTCTGCCATTTAACCCAGGCGGAGACCGAACATTGACCGCCCATACCAATTGCTGGCGGACATGGACGATACAGAGGTAATCAGGAAGTTTCGGCTGGACAGGCCAACTCTGCATCGACTGTGTGCCATGTTAGAGCCCCATCTCCGTCCCCGCAGGGTGTATCCGACTGCTGTCACCCCCACGGCTAAGGTGATGGCCGCCATGCATTTCTTCGCCACTGGGTCATTCCAGCACACAGTGGGCAGTGGAGGAGGGATGTCCCAGCCCATGTTCAGCAAGGTGCTGAGGGATGTACTGGCAGCCATGATGCTGTACCGGAACAGGTACATCAGATTCCCCAGGGCTCATGAATTGGCGGCAGTGAAGGGTGCATTCTATGCCCTTGGCAGAATCCCACACGTCGTGGGAGCCATTGACTGCACTCATGTTGGCCTTGTTCCACCACAGGCCACTGAGCACCTGTACCGCAACAGGAAGCACACGCACTCCCTGAATGTGCAAGTGGTGTGCCTTGCGGACATGGTGATCACCCACGTGTGTGCAAAGTTTCCAGGCTCGGCCCATGACGCACACATAATGCGCAACAGCATCTTGCCACGATTGATGGCCAATCTGCAACAGGATCGTGGCTGTATTGTCGGTGAGTATGTGGAGTGGTGTAGCGTGCTGGTTGTGCGATGCTGTCCCCTGTCCAGTTGGAATAGCAACGGTTCTCTGTGTCCCTCACACCCAGGTGACTCTGCGTATCCGAATGGGGCATGGCTGCTCAGTCCATTGAGGAATCCTCGCACCCCAGCAGACGATCGATACAATGAGGCACATGGGAGGACCAGACGTGTGGTCGAGCGTACCTTTGGCCTCCTCAAGTCCAGGTTCAGGTGCCTGGACCGCACCGGGGGTGCACTGGCGTACTCCCCACAGAAGGTGTGCCAGATAGTGGTGGCGTGCTGCATGCTGCACAATCTGGCCATTCGGAAGCAGATCCCCCTCATTGTGGATGACGGAGATCAACCAGGGCCCCAGCCCGCAGACCAGGACAGCTCGAGTGAGGTGGACAGCGGAGAGGAGGAAGCTGGGAATGTGCGCCAGCAGCTCATCGCCCGCTACTTCACTTGACGGTGAGTGTCCATGTACGACGGATGATGTGTCTGTATCTATGCAGGTGTGTGTGTGCTGTGTCAGGGTGGCCGTATGTTCACTGCGTGCAGTGTGTCAACGCTCCATGGCCAGGGTAGTATGCCACTGTTGGTGACTGTGGCATTGTGCCCTATTGCTCTGTGCGATGTGTGTACATTGCTTGTAGTTGTTGACATGTACTGTGTGATGGGTGTGTGACACACTCATTGAATGTGCTCCTGTTCTGTCTCCCACCCCTAGGTCCCTACAGGCCCTCCGGATTCCATTTCCATGCCACGCATCAGGTGCCTTTCCGCCCAAGGTGGCCGTTGTATTCCGTACAATAAAGACACAGGGCACAAACAGCAGTTAGTGAAAAAGGTGCATTTATTACAAACTGTGACATGTGATTGTGTGTAAGGTGATGACAAAAGTGGTGCGTGCAGTGACAATGAGCTGTCGGTCATGGCTGCGTGATGATCAGGGTGTACCCACTGGTTCTATGTCCATAGTCCAACACACACATGCCATCCAGATGGCTGTGTGGAGTGGGATCGTAGAGCAAGTCAATGCAGTGGCTGGTCAAGGAAGGCTGGCGGAAGGCTGGCTGGCTGCCTCACTTGCGACTGGAGCGTGCGAAGTCCTCCCGGGAGATCTGTTTCCTCTTCGGACGGCCCCTTCCACGTTTGGGAGGGGGGTGTGGTGGCGACCTGCTGGTGGTGGGTGAGGTGTGCTCACTGGCTGTGGATGCAGGGGAAGTGGACACTGCTGCCCGAGCCTGCGCCCTAGCAGGTGGTGGCGGAGGTGGTGTTGCTGGCCTTGCCTGTGACCCCACCGCCACCACCAGCTGGCCCATGAGGTCCACGAGTTGGTCCATACGGGACACGAATTGGCCCATATGAGCGTCCATGGACCTCAGCACCCCCAGCACCTCCCGCGTGTCAGTAGCAGACCTGGCCCATTGTCCTTGGGCCTCTTCATAGGCCCCAAGGACTCTGTCCATTTGAGGCAGGGCATGGCTCCCAGGGGAGGCTGGCGTTTCCCTGACCCTGCTCCTCCTACCAGTCCTGCTGCCACCGGCCAGCCCACTAGCCACATTGCTCACCACGGTCCTCGCTGTGGCTCCCAGGGTGGATCCAGTCGGCCGGGCCACCACCTGCGCTGGGGCTGGTGCCAGCGAAGACGTGGTGGTGGTGGAGGCGGTGGTGGTCGGTGCGGCGATGGTGGCGGTTGCGGCAGTGGTAGTGGCCGCAATGACCGTGGGTGTGGCCGCAACGACAGTGGCAGCAGGGGACTGGGACTGTTCAGCATCCCTGGATGATGGGTTGGTGGGTAGGAGGGGTCCTGGGGAGCGGCTGGGCCCTGCCACGCCAGATGGGCCAGCTTGGTGGTCCGTGTCCGAAGAGGTGGACAGATCCTCCAGATCCGTGTGTCCTCGTTGGGGGCTTGTAGGCTGGCTGTGCTGGCTGCTGTCTCCATCCCCAGCGTCCAGCAGTTCGTCACCTGTGGAGAGAATGAGATTTGTTATTGTGTTGCACCTGGCGAAGTATGTATTAGTCGTCTGACATTGGCAGTTCGTGCAATCTCGTACATGGGTTTCCCGGAGGCGAGTGTGTGGCTGTGGCATCTGTAGGTGTGTGTGCTAGGCAATGGGACTGTGTGCTGTGCACATGTGGCATGGGACGGATTGGCCATGCCGATGGGTGTGTTGCTTTGCCCCTACTCATTGTGACTCTGGTGTATGCGGGCTCCTGGCCCATCCTGGGTCTGGTTTGTACTTTGCTTTTGGAGTTCAAATGGAACGCTTAGGAACGCATATGGCAACATGGGGGCCATGCCCCAGATTTGCATTTGGGATGGAATATGCTTTTGGGGTTCAAATGGAACGCTTAGGAACGCATATGGCAACATGGGGGCCATGCCCCAGATTCGCATTTGGGATGGAATATGCTTTTGGGGTTCAAATGGAACGCTTAGGAACGCATATGGCAACATGGGGGCCATGCCCCAGATTCGCATTTGGGAGGGAATATGCTTTTGGGGTTCAAATGGAACGCTTAGGAACGCATATGGCAACATGGGGGCCATGCCCCAGATTCGCATTTGGGAGGGAATATGCTTTTGGGGTTCAAATGGAACGCTTAGGAACGCATATGGCAACATGGGGGCCATGCCCCAGATTCGCATTTGGGAGGGTATATGCTTTTGGGGTACATGCTGTGAGCCATGGGTGCCGAACGTGACATGTGTTGTGGCAGCATGACAGTGCATGGTCTGAGGTGTGTGCATGCCTGACATGCCCTGCATATTTGCTGTCTGTTGTGGTTACTGGACATGGCATTGGACGCATCGTTATGAGTGAGTGATAGTTGTGTGCCAGCCAACGTATTGCAGTTGTCCCATCTCCTTGGTGTGCGTGCTGCCCTGTGCCATGTGCATCACTGCAGTGCTCGGGGGAGGTGTGGCCCATGTTGTGTGTTGTTGCTCACAGTGTGTCGTGCGCTTAATTGACTTCTGGCACATGGTTGGTCATGGGCATGTGTCTTAGCGTGACTGCTGTATGTGTGGCAGCTGTGCGGATGACATGCCTTTCATGAGACTGGGGCTGACGGATGGGATGGATGGTATGTTGTATGTGCATGGTGTGTCTGTGTGTTTGATGGGTTCAGTGGTGTTCGTGTGCATTTATGTTGTTCCGCTCTGTTGCGTCTAGTGTTGTTTGTCTTACATAGGCGTAGTTGTGGGGTGTGTGGTTGACAGGCAGTAGGGGCTACATGGACAGGACTTCAATGGTGTTTCGGTTGTGTGTGATGAGTTGCACAGTGGCTGCCGTGTGGGACTATATTCAGTGTGGCTTGTGCATGCAGACGTGGCTCCTTGGGTGTTGCTATGTCTGTGATGGGTCATGTGGGGTGTGAGTCTGCTGTTCATGTCCGTGTGCACATTGTTCACTTGTTCGTGACGGTGGGCGGTGCTGCGTGTTCGTGTGCTACGTGACATGTCCCATGTGTTGGTGGTGTTATGGTCCTCATGCCTCCAGTTATCCAGCCCTGTCCAGTTTCCCACCTGCAAGTTGTTCGTGCGTGCACTGTACTGGATGCCACATGGCTCTTAGCGGGGGGTGCTCCATGTTGCAGGTCTGTGGGGGTGGGGGGTGTAGTGGGTCGTGGGGGTGGCTGTACACCCACTGACACCGATTGCTGTGGACCGTGATGTCTGCCTTTCGGCTGTCGTTGTGCACTGCGGTGGCTGACACGTGGGTGTGGGGTGTGGGGGATGCTCCTCCTTGCTGTGCTGTGGGACTGGGGCCTGGTGTGTGTTGTACTTGGGCTGTCCACCGTCCCACCCACTGCACTTTGTGTTCCTGCCACTTACCTGTTACTTGTCGGTTGGTGCAGCTGTGCCTGACACATGGGTGTGGGGAGTGCTCCACCTTGCTGGTCTGTGGGAGTGGGGGCCTGGTGGGTGTTGTACTTCAGCTGTCCCCCTCCGACCCACTGCACTTTGTGTTCCTGCCACTTACCTGTTACTTGTCGGTTGGTGCAGCTGTGCCTGACACATGGGTGTGGGGAGTGCTCCACCTTGCTGGTCTGTGGGAGTGGGGGCCTGGTGGGTGTTGTACTTCAGCTGTCCCCCTCCGACCCACTGCACTTTGTGTTCCTGCCACTTACCTGTTACTTGTCGGTTGGTGCAGCTGTGCCTGACACATGGGTGTGGGGAGTGCTCCACCTTGCTGGTCTGTGGGAGTGGGGGCCTGGTGGGTGTTGTACTTCAGCTGTCCCCCTCCGACCCACTGCACTTTGTGTTCCTGCCACTTACCTGTTACTTGTCAGTTGGTGCAGCTGTGGCGGACACATGGGTGTGGTGGGTGCTCGTTGTGGCGCTTCTGGCATATTTGTGGACCTGTTGGTGGTTACGTGGCTGGCTTAGTGTACACATGTCCCCACGCATCTTACAGTTGTTCGGTTTGGCCTGTGTGTGGTAGTGTCTGTTGCATGTGCGTGTGATGTGTTGTGTATTGTGTGCTGGACATGGGGGTGTTTGTCCCTGGGAGCTGTGGCATGGTGGTTGCGCATGTGTGTACATAGCAGTGTGCTGGTATACATTAGTTTGTACTTACCAGCCTCCACTCCCCCTGCTAATCCGGCGAGGATCTCCGGATGTATTACGACTCGCACCTTCTCCTCCCACGCTTTGAAGGTCTTAAAGAGCGCGGGATTCCCTCCGCCAGTGACGGCAGCCAGCTCTCTGTTTTTGCCCTCCTTCTTCTTGACCAGGCTCTTTACGTCATTCCAACGTTTGTTTATCTCGGTTCTGTTCCTGGGCAGGGTCCCGACTGCATTGACCTGGTCTACGATCCGGGTCCACATTCTGTTTCTGGTGGCTAGTGGTGTGTGCTGGACCATGTTCCCATAGATTTGTGGGTACACCTTGATGATCTCGTCGACCATGACCGTCAGCTCCATGGGCGTGAACTTGGGCATCCTTTGTGGTGCCATGGTGTTTGTGGTGCTGGTGCGGTGTGTGTTGTGTAATGTGCAGGGGGTTTGTGGTGCCGGTGTTTGGTGGTGGTGGTGGTGGTGGTTGTGATGTGTGCGTTTCTGTGGTGTGCTGCTGTCCTTGCTGTGTCACTGTGTCCTCTCCTCTCCTCTCTGGTTTGCAATGTAGCAAGGGGTTGTGGTCTGTGGGAGTGCTGCTTTTGTACTCACCTATGTGGGTGTGTCCTCATGGTCTGTTGTTTTCAGGTGTGTTGTGTCTGGGGTTCTGGCCTTTGTATTTTTTGTTTGTCCGGGGGGTGTTTTCGGGATGTGTACTGTGCTTGTGTATTTGTGCGTGCCTTGCTGTGTGGACTTGTTGGCCATGTTGTGTGCTATTGGTTTTGTGTGCGGATGGTTTCTGTGCAGGTACGTGGGCGCCATGGCTTCTGCCGTGTCGATTCTCATCGGCGTTGTTTGCGCTGGCGGGCGGTATTTTTGTTGTTTTTCCGCGCTCATGGCGGTGCGATCGTAATTTCACGTGCGGTGTGTCGGCCGTGTGGGCGGGCGGTTTTGTGTTGTCGTGCGTGTTTCCGTCCGTGGCGGGCGGTTTGACTCCGACTCGGACGATGGCGGGCGGTATTTTGTATGATTTTTCCGCCGATGGCGGTTTTCAGTTTGTGTACTCATAATGGCGTGGTCGGTGTTCAGGCGGTGTGTGCGGGCGGATTTTTGCCGCTTCCATGCCTGGCGGATTTTTTTACGCCGGGTATCGTAATGTGCCCCAAGGTTTCCAGAGGAATAGATGTCTCTTATTTTTTTTCAGCAGCTAGATAGTGAAGCAGTCTCCCATAGTTCAGAAAGTTTATTTGTTGTTTGGACAAAATATTGGGAAAAAAATATTGTGATGTAAAAATATTGTCTCAAGAATATCGGGATGTAAAAAATATCATCAACAGGAATATCGAAGGAAAAAATATTAGTTTAAGTATTATTTTTAATATTGTTATAAAATAAATCATTTTAGAAAATATAGGGCCTGATTTAGATTTTGATGGACAGATTACACTGTCACAACAGTGACGGATATCCCGTCTGCCAAAATATAAATCCCATCTTATCTTGAAATCTAAATCAGGCCCACAGTTGCATGTAACATTGTTTGTAAGTGTTAATTAGTATGTAATTTATTACAGGATGTTTTATTCTATAGGTTTATCCATTTTTTTTATTTGTGTTTTTAGTAAGATAATGTATTAGTTATGAATTGTTGAAATTTACATTTTTAGCTGGATTAATGTAGAAAAATAATGGTTTTCTTTTTTTTGAGGCAGGATAGTGGGTCTTTAAGGGATAAAGGTGGGAAGATTTTTAAAAAGTGTATATTTTAAAGTACATTTTATGCTAATCAGTTTATTGATATGCAATTAGTATGGCCTAATTTGTGTATTTATTTGGTTAAATTAATAATGTTAATACATTTTAATTTTTAATTAATTTAAATATATATTAATGATGTTAAAATTAAAATCTTTTATTTAAAAATGTTTAAATGATAACAAAATCTATACATTTAAAATCTATATAAAAATAATATAAATGACGTAAATTAATTTTTATATGAAAGTTTTAAATGTTAGAATTATATATTTTATTATTTTATGATTTTTAATTTTGTATTACAATTTTATTTTTTATTTTATGGTTTAAAGTTTAGGAATGGTAGCAAATATTTCAAAAATATATTCATTATTAATAGTGATACAAATATTTTTTATATGTTAATGCTTAAATATGACTAAATAGTTTTGCAGTTTTGGTTAGTGCGTTTTTAGGTTAAGTTTTAGTTTATTTTATAGACTGAAGTTGTGTGCGAGTATGGAGTATTGATTGTGTATAATAAATGTTTAGTTTGTATTACCTTGCATAAAATGTTTTAGATTGCAATGGAAATAGTAAAGTTCACCTCTTTAGTCTCCAACACCTTCTTTAAATATGCTTAGATTGGAGTGGGAATAGTGAATATCACCACTTGAGTATCCAACACTCTCTTAAAAATGGTTTATATTCGAGTGTGATTATTTAATTTTATAATTTTAGTCTGGAATTTTTTAAAAATTGTATTTGTGTGTAGTAGAAAGAGTTTGTATTGTTTAATTAGTATTGCTGGTGTTTAGAAATATAATCAAAAATAGTTTTATGTTTATAATCAATAATATTTTTATTATATTTTTAGAGAATAACTACATTTAACACATTTTTCACATTTATTTGTGTTTGGAATTTATTTGATGTATATTTTTACATTTATAAACATATATATTTCAACTTAAAAGTAAACATTTATATATATTTACTTAAATAAAACATTTGTAATGATTTATTTATAATTGAATAAAAATGTAAATTATATTCAACTAGTATTGTATGTTGTACATTTTCACTGTTTTTAAATAGTTTAACATGTTTTAAAAAAATTTACATTGTTTTACATACATATTTTTAGCATCATTTTATTATAAATTTTTTCAGTATATGTTAAATAATCGTATATATTTTATACTATTATTTTATTTAACTTTATACAATTGCTTAACATTTTTTACAAATTTTTTTGACAAGTTGTACATGTTTAATAATTTTTTACATTTTTTATAGATTTATTCAACCTTTTTAAATTATATCCTATTTATTTCCATGGGGCGACAGAATTTTATTTAGTTTCATTTAGCATCCATTCTTTTTACCACTATTTTTTTTTGTATTCTATTTGTGTCCTTTTTATTCTAATATCCCGGATCTAGGCTGTGGTAAGGTGCTGCTGTTCGTCGTAACAGGTATGCCCTTTTTTAAGGATTTTTCTAATGGTTTTGAAAGCGAGGGAATGTAGGGGGGAGGTCTGTAGGTTAGTTATAGTGTTGTTAGTGGGTTTTTTGTACATTAAGGGCCTGATTACAATGTTGTTCAGAAACTAAACTGCCTTACTCCTTGTCGGATTCTGTTCCAACTGACTCGCTGTCTGCGGTTCCGCCTGACCGATTATGATGCTTCCAAATACCGTTCGGAAAGACTCCCATTGACGTCAATGGGAGCTTGTGTTCCGACCGACAACACAGGCTCCTATGGGGAAAATGGGCGTCTGCTGAAAACCTTGCACCCTGTCGCGGGCACCCAATGGTGCCTGCCACACTGTGCATGGTTTTACAGGGGGGTCCCTTGGTTACCCCCTCGACCCAAAACCGGAGGACTCAGGATGAAGGGGGGCCTGCTAGGGGCCACCAAAGTCAGTTTCCGACAGCCTTTTCGTGTCAGACAGACTGAGTCGGAAAGGCTATCAGAATCCGACATCGTAATCGGTCGGTCGGAAATGCTGTCTGTAGAGCTGTATGAATTGGCTCCAACTGACTTGGATTCTCCGAGTGCCGGTCGGAACCAATTTGGAATGACCGAACGGTTTCCCTTCCGCCCGCAAGCATTGTAATCAGTCAGAATGGTTCCGACAATCCGATTGTCGGTCGGAGTCTTTCCGACCGACATCGTAATCAGGCCCTTAGTTGTGTTAATAGTAGTGCTTTTCACTAGTTTCTAGTTTTGTGTTTCGTACACTGATTTAGTAATGTTTAATTATGCTATGTTAAATCCCCACCATGAAAAGGCTGACAGAAAGGCAACTCGTAATATGCACAGCGATGCTGGCATCGGTATCGCCTCATTTCCTTGCCACTTTACACACCGCCACCGCCCGGGATCTGGGATTCTGCCAGTGGCAGTATCCTTGTATCGGGCTGGTTGCAGCTCAACCGCCGCACTCATAATATGGTGTTGGGACCTCTGAGGTCGTGGTGGTCAGACCGCCACCGCGGGCTTGGCGATCTCGGAACCGCCGAACTCATAATCAGGCCCTTAGTGCACATTGTTGGAGGTGTCTCCATATTCTTTGATTGAAATTATAGTAGCAGCCTTTTATAGCTGTGTGGGGGTACATTTTTTAAATGGTTTGATCTTGGCTTGCTCAAAGTCTATGATTACTTTTTGAGTGTAGTAGATATTTGTTTTATGTTAAATGTGTTTTAAAAGTTCATAGCAAGTGTTGCTTTTTTTGGTAGTACGGCCTATATAAAAGGGATATTTATGTTTTGATGTTCACCATATATGGTGTATATCTGAATGAATGGTTTGGGACACATTTTGAAGGTCCCATCCATCATCCAATTTTGAAATTGGCTTACTTTTAGTAAGTTATTTGCTGTAGAGAATATTAGGATTCATTTTTTCATTGTTTAGGTTTTCATATAAAATGAAGATACCTCATTACATTTCTTTGTTAAATGTTAAGGTATTTCTATATCTTGGTATATTCTAGGGGAAAGAGGAGTATCGCTGCTGGATTTTTAAGTTAATTCAATTAAATGTTTTAAAGTGGGTATAGGTGGAAGTTGGCCCTTGATCTGTTCACGGACTTTAGGCAGTATATCTTTGAGAATTTTTGTTGTGGACTCCTGGGATCTAGTGCTTGTCTCTCTTATGTCCTGCTATACCTCCTTTACTTCTATTTTTGTCACATTTGAGAGGTGGTTGTGCTCTCTTACAAGAATTACAAAATCATCTTTTGTAGTTGGCATCCTATAGCATGCATTAGAATAATATTTGGTGCATCACTAATTTACATTTTCAGTTGATGCACTTTCCCATGTGACTAAGAGTCTGATTATGAGCTTGGCAGTGTGGGAGCGGGCGGTGGTGTGCCACACCGCCAAACCTTACTGCCGGCTACACACCAGATTATGAGTTTTCTTGTGGTCTGGTGGGTAGTCCTTCGGCATTCCCACGGTAGTGCCTATTAAAAAGACATGCAATGGGAATGCCAAAGCCTGTTCCTGCATGTCATGGACTGTGCAGCCCATGCAGTGCAGGAAATGGGGTGGATGCAGACAGAGGGGCAGACCATGTGCCTCCTGCATGCATTCCCAGACCATGAGGGTAAAGGGGGCCATGTTGGGCCCCCTTAGTTTCCTCACCAACACAGGTTTCATGGAGGGCTCACCACCATGAAATCTGTGGCAGTGAGGAAACTTGTAATATGCTTGGTGGTGCCGCAGTGGCACCACCAGCATACTGCGTCCCTAAGGCCGCCCCGCCAGGGATCATGGATCCATGGCGGTTGCGGCAGTCCTATTGTGGTCCGACCACCATAGTTATAATACGACTGTTGGACCACTGGTGCGGTGGTCCCCAACTGCCACCACACCTCCTACATGAGTTTGGCGGTCCTATGATCTGCCAAACTCGTAATTAGGCCCTAAGTAACTGCTTTACTTTCTGTTCTGTATTTGGCTCTCTCTGTCATTGTATCTGAAAGTAGTGTAAAAGTATAAATATACGCAATATTTAACATTTTGTATGTTTGTTATTTACATGTAAAATGATGCCACTACTTCTATCATGTATACTTACATGTTTATTCTTTTTAGATGTTTCACACTGTTTTGCATCTTTTCCGTTGGGGTCTTCTAATGTGGAGCAGGTACTTCCTTTTCTGTTGGATGAAACAAAAGTGTCAGTTTCATTTTAAATGTTTATTTGTTGATAGTTTGTAGAGGTTGAGGTAGTTAGGTTTTTTTTTACTCGCTATTCGGGTTCATTTATTTATGTATACTTACTTTGTTATATCTTTTTGCTAGTTTGTGATAGTTGTTTTTTGTCTGGGAGTTTATCACTTTTCCAAGCCACAGTGTTTTCTTTTAGGCAGTAGATGTAAGGAGTTAGAGGTTGGAGTGTGTATTATTAATTATTTGCTATTTTACATTTTTAAGTTTATTTACAAGAAAGCTTTAGTTTAACCCTTTTACTTCTATGCCTTTCCTCCCCCCGTGCCACACCTTTTTTTGACTATTTAGGGTAGTTTGCGCTTAGGGTCCCCCATAAGGTTTTGTCCACATAAGGTATCCACGCCAAATTTGCACCCTTTTCTTACAAAATCCTGAGGATTCTAGAGGTACCAGGGAGTTTGTGGATTCCCCTGGAGGGGACCGAGAAATTAGGCAAAATACAGATAACTGATTTTTGGGGGACAAATGGGATAAAAGTGCTGCAGAAGAGAGCATCTCGTTTTTTACCTGAAAATAGTATCAACAAAGGGTTTATGGTGCAAAAATTACCTTTCCAGCTTTCAGGAACAGGCAGACATTTGTAAGAAAACTAACATTTTCTGCACAGTTTGGGCATTTTACTGGGACTTAGCCTATTTTTCCTATTTTTTGTGCTTTCAACCTCTTTCCAGTTAGTGGTGGAAATGGGTGTGAAAACAATAATGGATCCTGGAAAGCTATACATTCCTGGAAAGTAAATAAAATTCTGAATACAGCAAGGGGTCATTTGTGTAGCTCCTTCAAGATTTTCCTATAGAAAGTAACAGTTGAAGTAAAAGAATAATGAAATGAGTTGAAAAAACAACCATTTGTACCTACATTTTCACTTGTAACTTCTTCTAACTATGGTAGATTTTTTTAAAGCTAAATACCATTACGTCTGCTGGAATATCCTGGTTGCGGGTATATATGAGGCTTGTAGGTTCACCAGAGCCAATAACTGAGTTGCACCTTCCAATGGTTTATCAATGTGTATACAGTAATTCATTTGGTAAAATATAAAGAGTTAAAAATACGTATCAAGTAAACCTATGTATTTCTGAAATGAGAACAAGATATGGTGTTTAGAAGCAGTGGTTATTTGTGCATCTCTGAATTTGTGGGTACCCATATTAGCACGTGAATTAGAGGGTATTGCTCAAAATGACTTCTTTTTTACACACTGGCTTACATTTAGAAGGCAGAAATGCATAGAAAGACAAATGGTAATAACCCTTGTTCTACCATTCTGTGTTTCCCGAAGTCTCCCAAAAAGTTAGTACCTCACTTGGGTAGATCTAGTGTCTGCGACAGGACACGTCCCAAATCGCAACGTGGAGACATCACATTTTTCCACTGCAAGCTGACCCTTTTTTTGCAATATGCCTAGCTGTGGATTTTGGACCCTAGCTCAGCCGGCACCAAGGAAAACCTAGCAAACCTGAATAATATTTGAAAACTAGACACCCAGGGGAATCCAGTATGGGGTGACTTGTGTGGCTATCTCCAGGTTCTGTTACCCAGAATCCCTTGCAAACCTCATACTTTGTAAAAAAAAAAAAACATTTTCCTCACATATCTGTGATGGAAAGTTCTGGAATCTGTGGGTTGCCACAAACTTCCACCCACCCAGCATTCCCTCAAGTCTGGCAATAAAAATGATACCTCACCTGTGTGGATAGGCCTAGTGCCCGTGACAGTAAATGGCCCAAAACAAAACATGGACACATCACATTTTTCCAGTGAAAACTGACCTTTTTTTGCAATGTGCCTAACTGTGGATTTTGGGCCCTAGCTCAGCTGGCACCTACGGAAACCTAGCAAACCTGTACATTTTTGAAAACTAGACACCCAGGGGAATTCATTATGGGGTGACTTGTGTGGCTCTCACCAAGTTCTGGTCCCCAGAATCCCTTGCAAACCTCAAACCTTTTTAGAAAAAAAAACATTTACCTCACATTCCTGTGATGGAAAGTTCTGTAATCTGTGGGGACCCACAAACTTCGATGCACTCCGCATTCCCACAAGTCTCAAGATAAAAATGGTATCTCACTTGTGTGGGTAGGCTTAGTGCCCGCAACAGAAAACAGCCCAAAACACAATGTGGAAACATCACATTTTTTGCAATGTGCCTGCTGTGGATTTTGTGCCTTAGCTCAGCTAACCTGTACATTTTTGCAATCTAGACATCCAGGGGAATCCAGGATGGGCTGACTTGTGTGACTATCACCAGGTTCTGTTACCCAACATCCCTTGCAAACCTCAAAATTTGTAAAAAGGAAAAACACATTTTCCTCACATTTCTGTGATGGAAAGTTCAGAAATCTGTAGGGAGCCACAAACTTCCACCACCCATCATTCCTCCAAGGCTCCTGATAAAAATGGTACCTCACTTGTGTGGGTAGGCCTACTGCCCGTGACAGGAAATGGCCCAAAACACAATGTGGACACAATACGTTTTTCTAGTGAAAACTGACCCATTTTTGCAATGTGCCTAGCTGTGGATTTTGGGCCCCAGCTCAGCCGGCACCTAGGGAAACCTGTACACTTTTGAAAACTAGACACCCAGGTTCCCTTGCAAACCTCAAACTTTGTCAAAAAAACACATTTTCCTCACATTTCTGTGATGGAAAGTTCTGGAATATGTGTGTAGCCACAATCTTCCACCCACCCAGCATTCCCCCAAGTCTGCCGATAAAAATGGTACCTCACGTGTGTGGGTAGGCCTGGGTAAATTACTTATCTTGAAATAACCTGGTTTTGCAAGGGAGTCACCCGCGTCCACGGCCATCTAGGGAAACCTACCAAACTCAGACATTTCTGAAAACTGGACACCCGGGGGAGTCTAGGGAGTTGTAGCTTGTGTGGATCCCCCAATATTTTCTTACTCAGAATCTCCTGCAAACCTTAAATTTGGCTTTAAAAAATCTAATTTTCCTCATATTTCTGTGTGAGAAAGTTGTGGGATTACCAGGCTGACACAAATTTCCTACCACCCAGCATTTCTCCAGGTCTCCCGATAAGAATGGTGCCTCACTTGTGTGGGTGGGCCAAGTACCCATGGCAGGAAAAGGCCCAACATTTATTGTGGAGACGTCAAAATTATGTGTCACAAAACGACCTGGTTTTGCAAAGGGGGCATCTGCGTTGTTGGTCCCGGGCTAGACGGCCATCTCAGGAAACCTACTAAACCCAGACATTTTGGAAATCTAGACACCCGGGGAGTCCAGGGAGGTGTGACTTGTGTGGATCTCCCAATGTTTTCCTACCCAGAATCCTCTGAAAACCTGAAATTTAGCTAAAAAAATAAAGTTTTCCTTACATTTCTGTCTGGGATCAGTGCGCCAGCTCAAATTTCCTATCACCCAGCATTCCCCCTGGTCTCCCGAGTAACATGATGCCTCAACCAAGCATCATCCATGCATACTACCATCCAAGCGTCATCCACACACACCGCCAGCCAAGCACCCTCCAAGCACATCGCCAGCCAAGCAGCAGTCCACACACACCGCCCACCAAGTGACAGTCCACCACACCTCCAGACATGTGCCATCCACGCAGACCGCTAGCCAAGCAACAGTACACGCACACTGCCAGCCAAGCGCTAGTCCACACACACTGCCAGCAAAATGCAGGTTCACACACAGCCAGTCAAACGCCAGTAAACACAGACCATCAGCCGAACTCCAGTTCACACACACAGAAACTATTGCTAGTGTCTAGTGGTTTTCTGCCCCTTTTGGAGCAGATGTGCCTAAAAATATTGCTGATCTGCCCCCAAGGGGGGCAGAAGCAGCTGAAATGTGTTCACAAAAAAAAGATATGCCCATACATATCTCTGGTGCCTAGTGGTCTTTCTGCCCCCTCCCCCCCGGGGGGCAGAAATATTGTGGCTATTTTTTTTAGGGGGTGGGGGCATTGGCATCGTCCATTATGGTCACCCAGCTCTTTTATTAAATTCCTGGTGTCTAGTGGGCTTTCTGCCCCCCGGGGGCAGATTGGGGGTAATAACCCTCATTTGCCCCCAGTGCGGGCAGAAAGACCGCCCCTTCTTTGACTGGAGAGTGGGGGCATTGGCATGCCCATTTTGTGCAGCCCACAAACTTACATATCCAAAACAAAAATCCCTAGTGGGCCTAGTGGGCTTTCTGTCCCCTGGGGGAGCAGTTCATGGGCTTGTACCCCCATCTGCCCACCCGGGGATGCAGAAAGACTTCTGTTTTTATAATTGTGGGGGGGAACATTGGCATCATCCATTATGGGCACCCCCCTCTTTTTTATTAAATTCCTGGTGTATAGTGGGCTATCTGCCCTTCGTGGGCAGATCGGGGGTAATAACCCTCATCTGCCCCTGGGGCGGGCAGAAAGACTGCCCCTTCTTTGACTGGGGAGTAGGGGCACTGGCCTGCCCATTTTGGGCAGCCCACACCCTTATATATGCAAAACAAAAAAATCCCTAGTGGGCCTAGTTGGCTTTCTGCCCCCGGGGGGGGGGGGTTTATGGGCTAGTTCCCCCATCTGCCCCTCCGGGGAAGGGAGAGAGACTTCTGTTTTTATAATTTTGGGTGGAGGCATGGTCTTGCCCATTGTGGGCAGCCCCCATCCCTCTTTTATTATTAAAAAAAATCCCTGGTGTCTAGAAGGCTTTCTGCCCCCCTGGAGGACAGATCAGGGGTAATAACACCCATCTGCCCCCAGGGGGAGGCAGAAAGACTGTCCCTTTTGTTTTGGGTGATGGAGGCACTAGCACGCCCATTCTGGGCATCCCCCACCCATCTTTTATTTTAAAAAAAACAATTATCCCTGGTGCCTAGTGGGCTTTCTGCCCCCGGGGGGGGGAGTTTATGGGCTAGTTCCCCCATTTGCCCCTCCAGGGAAGGGAGAGAGACTTCTGTTTTTATAATTGTGGGTGGAGGCATGGTCTTGCCCATTGTGAGCAGCCCCCATCCCTCTTTTATTATAAAAAAATCCCTGGTGTCTAGAAGGCTTTCTGCCCCCCTAGAGGACAGATCAGGGGTAATCACACCCATCTGCCCCCAGGGGAAGGCAGAAAGACTGTCCCTTTTGTTTTGGGTGATGGGGGCACTAGCACACCCATTCTGGGCATCCCCACCCATCTTTTATTTTTAAAAAAAACAATTATCCCTGGTGCCTAGCGGGATTTCTGCCCCTTCTAGGGGGCAGAAGGACTTTGCCAATTTTTGGGAGGGGTGGGGGCATTATAATGTCCATTTAGGGCAGCCCCCACAACTAAGGGGGTCATTACGATGGCGGTCGGAAAACCTCCCCGACCGCCATGGTAGCAGGAAAAGACCTCCCGCATGGTCCGCGGCATCACTGGCGGTCGAATTACGATGACCCGCGCTCGAAATCCGACCGCGGCGGTCGGATCGCGGGCCTTAACATTGCGGCAGTTGCTGCTACCCGCAGCACCGCCGCGATGTCCAAATGGGCATGTACAGCATTTCCCTGCACTACGTGGCAGTCACTGCACAGTGCCTGCCACCTGGTACAGGGGAATTTCGGGGGGGGCCATGGGTACCCCCCCAGTGCACCCTCACCCCCCCAAACATCGGGGGCCCGCCATGGGCCCCCGGAAGACAATCTCCGCATGCCTTTCCATGGCGGTCTGACCGCTGCGGAAAGGCTGGCTACCGCCGGCATCATAATCGTGCCGGCGGAGCCTGCTCTGCACCGCCACCATTATCCCGGTCCTTTTCCACCCGCCAGGCAGGAGTGCGGATGGCGAGCTGCGGAAAAGTGGCGGTCGGAATTTCCCACTGCCGTGGTCGCCACCGCCATCCTAATCGGACGGGCACCGCCGCCGGCCGGGCGGTCGACATCCGACCACCATCGTAATAGGCCCCTAAGTTTTCACAAAAAAAGAATCTCTGGTGTCTAGTGTGCTTTCTGCCCCCACCCCCGGAGGCAGATTGGGGGCTACTGCCCCCATATTCCTCCAAGGGTGGCAAAAAAACTGAAAATGGTCATATTTATATGGGGAGAGCAAATGCCCTTGCCCAAGGGGCCGTTCCTCCCTCCCCGGTGTCTAGTGGGTGGATCCCTGCTTGGGGATCGTCCTCCTGCAGTAATACCCAAGCAGGGATCCACTGGGGGAGAGTACCATTGGAATGGGGAGATTCTCCCATTTGCATTGATACCTCTTCTGTCTGCCTACATGCTCGGGCTGAGATAGCCCCAGGAGCACGTAGGCAGATCGGCTCATTTTACTTTCAGTTTCCGTGTAATGACGTAATGCGCGCCGATCGGCATTACACTGAAAAAAAAATGCCAGAGGCAGCTTGGGAAGCTCTTCCCTAGCTCCCGAGGCTGAGAATGCAAAAAAAAGAAATCACTCTGCTATTTACAGCAGAGAGATTTCTGACTGCTGTGCTGAGGACGTAATGTTTACGTCCATGTCACAGCAGCACCGCAGCGAAGGACGTAACCATTACATCCTCAGCATGGAAAGGGTTAAATAAAAGTTTTACTTACTTGGTTAGGTAGTTTTTTTGTTTTTTTAATTTTCAATGTATCTGGAATGGTCAACAGAAAAAATACAATAGCCAGCATAATGTGCTTCCACTATTACAAATACTTTTCTTCTTTTCTTCTTGACAAAAAAAACTTTATCCAGAATTCATCTTAAATCGAGTGAAAGACCAAGTTTTCCTTAAACAGTTAGGTAAATACATAAGGTAAATATAGATTGCGAAATTCTTAGGAAAAAGGATAATAAAACATATATAATGCAAGCATATCTCCTTTTTAGCAGTAAAAATGCGTAAGGTAGGTTTCCCGTCTTTTCTTCTGAAAGCAAAGCTTGTCTAGAGTTCACTAGATACTTAAATCCCAAAATGGGCCGAGTTTTCATCAAGCATTTAAATAACTAAGATATGTACATAATTCCAAATTCATATTGGAAATGAACATTTTAAACATTAAAAATACATGCATAATTCATTTCAGGTAGTCAAATGCATAAATTAATCATGGCCGATTCATACTTTATCATTTACCAATTGCTGGGACTGCTCAGTTCCAGTTCTTCCAAATTCTGTTCAATTTAATTACGGAACCAACCCTCTTTGCATAAATATTTTCCCGCTTAAAGGATTAGCGATCTTGCTACTAGAGTTGCAATAAAAAGAAATCGGCGCTAGCCCAAGATTAGCTCTACACCTATATCGGCTCTGCCAAAAGAGCGGCTAAAGGACCAGTTTTGCCAGTTTTTTTCCCATTTCTAAGAAAACACTGCCAAAAATTCACTAAGTTGCTACAAGTGAACCCCACATTCAACCAATCGCCAAGTGCATGTCCACATCTAAAACATCTAGGATCAACAGAGGGATACATTTTGTGGAGTCTGGCGGGGTTATAATAGATCATCAAACTAAAGGAGGAAATATCTTGAATATCATAAAATGCATGTATATGGTCTATCCGGGACCGGTAAGTAATGGCACCCAGGTAAATTGGTGCTCATCTTACATTTGTCTCGGACTTGTGTGAGATTAAAGAAGAGTTTTTATGGATATATACCTCAGTGTATATATATATATATTTATAAGGGTCCTCACCCACAGGTACCACCTGTGGCTTGCTTCATCATAGGACCCTCACTCACACACATAAGGTGTGCCAGTGGACTCGACACATTCGTAAGCGGAGTTCTGTGATAACTGTGAGTGAAGGCAGGGGATCTTGGTGAGCCTAAAAATTTATTTAATGGCATAGGTTTAGGGGCTAGATTAAAAGTATGAAAAGTGACACTATATTAGGATATAATGGTCCCAAGTGTCTAATTGGTCGACATGTTTCAGCCACAAACTGCCCCGAAAGGTCAATTGGCTTTCTTCAGGACCTGTATTTTCCCTGCTAGTTATAATAAACAGCCTATTGGCATGTACAAATCACATAGTTTTTTTGAAAAACATGCACATTTACATACAGACCATACACTGAGGACCTTTTCCTTCTATGGTCAACTGCTGAAACGAGAGAAATTCATAATCAAATATGGGCGTCCTTAAATTTTTTAATTTTTAATGTGCACCCTTAATTTTGGGCCTAATAAGTGCCAAATGGTTGTTGTGCTGTATCCAGTGACATTTCTTTGTATTAATACACATGACCGGCACACAACATTTAAAAACATCAGACAGACAGTGGTGTTTTACACCCGATAACAAAAAATGGCGAAATAGAGTAAGGAATACCTACATGTTTAGGTCAATTTAACGACATCATAGGGAAATTTCAGGGAAGGACCGTCCCAATAGTCACACACTAGGGGCCCTCGAGGAGTGCCCATGACTCCCTGCATGTTGGAGATCGAGTCTTTTACTTCCTGGTTTTGAGGACGCTCCTGATTGGTGTTCGGGATCATGTGATCCCGCATCACGTGATAGAGATCAAGTTTTTTACTTCCTGGTTTTTAAGGACGCCCTTGATTGGTGCTTGGACTCATGTGATACTGCATCACATAGCATGACATCCAGATGCATTGTGGGGCATTGAGTTTACAAAGGGGGTGATATTTAGAGTATTTGTGTGCAAACGATATTTGATGTTAATGCCTCTTTCGGTAATATGTCTGAATACATTAGTATGTCACAGTATGTTATTCCACAGTATCCCATCATTTAATCCAGTTGTGTGTGCAGAGAGTTTATACACCCACCTCGGTTCTTTTTCAAAAAGAATTGTTTCAATGTTTCTGGTTTCTTCTGTCATGTGTTCCAGGACTGTCCATCTCATGTCATTCGGGGTGTGATGATTGTTAATGAAGTGGTCTGCCATTTTGGTTGTATTATGTTTGCATCTTATGGTACTTCTATGTTCTACAGCCTATGTACTTAAGGTTACATGGACATGTAATGAGTCAGATGACATGCTTGCTGTTGCAATTTGTATGCTTTCTCAGTTCCCAGGTAATCCAACATCTACTGACTATGTTGGTGATGTTAAATGACAGACACTACAATGGCCACAAGAGTAGTGACCCGTGATTGATGGTAAACCGAACATTGATAGTGTCTTCTGTGTCTGTTTAGGATATTGTATTGGTCTTCTATGTACCAAACTGTCACGTAGGCTGTTAGCTCTTTTATGTGAGAACAATGGTAAGTCCCACTGTCTGCTCCCTACGTTTAATATTTTCCAGTTGTGTTTGATTATTTTTTTGACTTCATTAGACATTGGGTTGTACATAGTCACGCATACCAATGGTGCTTCTGTCTTTTCTTTTGGATACGTTTCCAGGAGCGATTCTCTGTTCTGGTTTTTTGCTCGCTTTTTAGTTTATTGAATTATATCTTCTGGATACTTTCTGGCTCTCAGTTTCTCTGCAAGTATATCTGCTTGTTGCTTGAAATCAATCATCTGACTAAAATTCCGTCGTAAACGAAGGAATTGTCCGTACGGTAGATTTACACAAAGTGGTCTAGGGTGGAAGCTATCAAATCGCAGAAGGCTGTTTTTAGCTGTTGATTTATGGTAAGTATCTGTGTATAGCTTTCCGTTTTTACTAAAAATAGTGACATTCAGGAATACCAATCTTTCTTTAACTGTGGTGTAATAGATCATCCACTTACTAAATAATGCCATCCTCCTTAAATTAGCCGCTCTTACAGCCTTGCAGCTCATTTTATTATAGCCCTGCCACTGTTGAAGATTAAAGTGGCAGCCCGTGAAAGGGTAAATTTGCTCGAGATGATCTAGAATCACCTGCTTATTCTCTACGGATTTAAATAATCTATACCAATTGCCTAGCCCTTTAGTTCTTAATACAAAGTGGGCATCCCCAAAAATTTTGCCTTTGCTATTTTCTGAGCTGATTAGACCCAAACAAAACTGATTAATCCAAGCATAGCTAAAGACAAGGAACACATTTATATTAGTCTTATGAATCAAAATTTCCTGCCAGGATAAGAACGTCTCATTTTTGTAGAAGTCTTGTACTGTATGGAACCCCAATTTTTCCCACTGGCCACAATTCTGGGGAGATCATTGAAGCCCCAAAGGAATAAATTCCTTTAAGTTCATCTGGGGATGAAGCCAAGGGATTCGATGTGCTTCCCAGGTTCTTTGAAAATACAATGCAATAACTCTCAGAATCTTATAACGGGAATTTTTTGGTAATTTAGGAATGCGTAGAAAAGGGGCAAGGCCAATCTCAGATTCTTTAAGCATTAAGGTGAGAAAAAAATTGGTTTCAAACATAACCCCTGAATTATTATAGTTCAGCCAATTGATAAGTGAGGCTTGATAGTATAGCCGTAGGTCGGGTAGGGCTACACCTCCATCTTCCACTTCTAATTGCAATTATTGTATTCTTAATCTTGTTTTTTTTGCTTGCCAAACAAATTGTCTTAGTTTCGAATAGACGCACTCGAAAAAAGATTTGGGGACCTTGATCATTTTATTATAAAATAAGAATTAGAATAGCGGGAGAATACTCATCTTAATGAGAGTAACTCGTCCCATGATTGTTATGGGGAGGCTCTTCCATTGTTTAAACAGGTTGCACATTTTATTTAATGTGGGGAAAACATTTAGCAAATATAAATCCTCAAATCGAGTGGTCACAAAAATCCCCAGGTACCTAATGGGATTAGTTGTTGGCAGTATGTTTGAGGAGCAATTAAAAAGTAGCACTTGTGACTTAGAGTGATTTATTTCGTATCCCCGATCTCTGTGAATTCCCTTATTTTGGAGAAAGCTCTCGCTATATTATCTTTATCTGCTGCTAGATAAAGAGCCATGTCGTCCGCAAACAGCTTAAGTTTGGCGGACTCGGGGACAGGGGCAACAATGGCACGGTCCTGCCTAATAGCGCATGCCAAAGGCTCAATGAATAGGGAAAATAGCATTGGAGATAGGGGACAACCTTGGCACATCTCCCGGCTAATTGAAATTGTGCCAGCCATGTTCCCATTGATAATTATTGAAGCCTTGGCATTGAGGTATAGAGTTTTCACCACCTGGCAAAATTCAGCTGGGACTGCATATTTGTTCAAAACTGCAAATAAAACATTCCATTGCACTCTATTGAACTCTTTTTCTGCGTCTAACATTATTATAGCTGCTCTAGTCTTATTGGTACAGAGATAATCAATCGCTTGAATTAAGTAATGGGTGTTAGAAGCCAGAAACCTGCCTTGAAGGAAACCATTTTGATTACAATGAATAAGAGAAGGAGCAACGTCTGAGAGTCGGTTTGCAAGAATTTTAGAGAAAATCTTATAATCAACATTCAATAGACTTATAGGTCGATATGAATTGATCTCTTCCTCCGATTTCCCTTCTTTGACAAAGCTAATCACTGCAGCTTGAGTGAATGTATCTGGAACTGTATCCCCTTTTAAAGTCCCATTAAATAATAACACCAAAGAAGCGTTAAATTGGGGTGCAAACGTCTTATATACCTCAATAGGTACTACATCTGGCCCACAAGCTCTGGCCGACAGAGACATATTCACCAACTGAGTGACTTGCTCGAGTGAAATAGCTGTAAGCAAAAATCCTACCTGCTCAATAGATAGTGTGGGGATATTTATCCCACTTCGGCAGTCTATAGCAGCCTCCAAAGTGGTATTATGAGACTCAGAGTAAAGCTCCCTGTAATGATTTAAAAATATCTCAGAAATTTCTGGGGATGTGAGGTGGATCTCTTGGTGGCCGGGTCAGTAATGTTTTTTTATACAGTTGGCATTAGACCACCGCTTGGCTGATCAAGCCAGATATCTGCCTATGTGATTGCTTTCTTTGTATCTTTTTGCAAAACTGAATTGTAACTCAGAATTTCCTTAGATGTGAAAATATCTTGTAAGTTGGGCTTTGCTCTGGAAAGTCTAAATTTGCCTTCTTGATTAGGTAAGGCCAAGTAACTTGCCGTTGTCTTGCACAGTTCTTTCTCTAGCTGTAATCTTTCATCATTCTGTTTCTTCCTCCTGAAGGCCATGCAGGCAATTACTTCCTCTCTAAAAAAAGCCTTTAGAGCATTCCATAATGAAAATATCGAGGCTGTATATTTATTCAGCTTTAGAAATTCCTCTAATACCAGGTGCATGTGCGAAACCCACTGTTCATCAACTAACAGAGATTTGTCAAATACCCATCTAAACCCAGTCTTGGCTTGAGTTTTAATTTTAAACTTAACTGAGATGACTGCGTGATCTGAAAAGGGATTTTCATGTATCTCAGATTCAGTTTTCAAGAGAGCATGGGAAATCAAAAAGAAGACAATCCGCGAAGAAGAATGAAATCTTCCTAAATGGCATGTAAACTGTCTCGCGCTGGGAAATACTTCTCTCTAGCAGTCAACCAACGCTAAATCCCGTATTAAGTCCTGGCATAGTTTACCCGACTTGGGTTTAGTCTGAGTTTTGTGAGCCCATGAAGAGTCAATAGTTGGGTCGATCAATAGACTGAAATCGCCACCTATCACATGAAACCCAGACTGAGCTGTTGCAAAACCATATAAAGATTGTAACGTCCCAGGGGAGTCATCGATAGGACCATAATAACTCACAAAATTGAAAAGCTGATTCGAGATCCTCATCTGCACCCATAGCCACCTGTCACTATGATCTCTATGCACCATTATGATTTCACATAGAAGGTTTTTAGCTACTAATATGGAAACCCCCCTAATGGCTGCATTCGAGGAGGCATAAAACTTGTGTTGAATGAAGCCTGGGACTTTATCCGTAGGAGAACCTTCCTTATAGTGTGTCTCTTGAAGGAAAATTATGTTAGCTTGTAGAGATTTAAACCAAGCCAACATAGATCGTCGTTTCACTCTGTTGTTAAAACCATTTACATTGCATGATACTACCTTTAATATCCTAGAAAACATCTTTTAATAACAAGAAAGAAAAAAAAGAAAAAGAAAAAAGAAATGCTGCATGAAAACATTTTTTTTTTTTTAACCCTAGAACTTCTATGCATTTGTACATTTTTTCTCTCCAGTGACACCTTCCCCCTCATCCCCCTCCCTCCTGTGACCCCTTAAACCCCAATCCCATGGGCCCCCTTAGCTCCAGAAACCCCCTGTCTAGGGTTCCCTGGGTAGCCCCCGCTACTCTTAAAGTGCCATCCCTCCCCCCTCCCACACTCCATTCCCCCACCCCCTGTCCTCCCCCCTTCCCTAGAATGGGGTGCTGTGACATGGCACCCAAGGCGGTGGGCGGGTGACTGGTGGCAAGCAAAAGAAGACAAAAAAACAAAGGAAGACAAAAAACAAAAGATCACTACAGACACATATAACCATCATTGTTCTGCCTAGGGGCTTCAAGACAAAGCTATCCCTTATTTTCGCCCCCAGAGTGCTTTAGGGACTGGAGAAATTCTTGAGCCGTCTTGACAGACAGGAAAATATGAGCCCTCCTGTTGCAAAGTCATCCTGTGCCCTGGGCACCCCCTAACTTTTTTCTGACTGATGCTGGTGGTAACTGATTTTGACTGACCCTGGGCTCTGCCTAACCAGGCCCAGGGCCAGTGCTGAGCTAAAAGGGGCACTGTTGGTTTCTAAGCACTAGAAAGTGACTAATCTTTAAAAATTCATATCTCTGGTTCCCTACAGTGGATTTTTTTCGTTTTGGTGTCATTTAAAAGATAAAAATATTACCTATTTTTTATAAATTGGTGTTGGATTTTTATTTTGTGTTGTGTCTTGATTATTTACTGAAATGGTGTTTTTAAATGCTTTACATACCTGTCTTTGAAGTTAAGCCTGTCTGCTCGCAGCCATGTTACCAAGGGTTGAGCATAGGAATAATTTTCTAAGACCTATGCTGAGTCCTATCATGTGTTAGTGGCCTTATTGACAGTGGCAGACCTACATTTGCCCCTACCAATAACCCACTTTCCAACATTTGGTGCTCAGCGGTGTGGATGTGGACTTGTGTTTAAAAGTACACCTTTCAGTAAAGTGAATTAAGATGATAAAAATCCTCTAAATTGCCTTAGAACAAAACTTTTGAGTTTGATTTTTGGAATTTGGACTAACCTGTTTTTAATCCATTGTTTTGATTTTTCCAAATTGTTCCAAGTCTGTTGTGCCTAGTTTTTTGTGACTCAAAACTAGGGAACCATGGAGCTGGACCTGGCTAAACTGTCCAAGTATAAGATAGCTGATCTTAGGGTACAGTGTAGGATTAGGGGGCTGCATGCTGCCAAGAAGACGAGGAAGGCAGGGTTGCTTGAGTCCCTAAAGGCCTGGGCCAGGGCAGCTGAGGAGAACCCAGGGGGGTGGGAGGATGTTCCCCCCAACCTCACCCGAGAGAGGGGTGAAGATGAGACCTCTTCCATTGTGACTAGTGTTAGACATGTGAATCCAGGCGGTGGTGGGAGGGGGGAAGGGTCCCTTACTCAGGAACCACTACCGTCCCTTGCAGAGAGACAGCTTAAGGCTCAATTAGCTTTGATAGCTTTAGAGCAAAGGAAACTGGACTTGGCTGAGAAGAGTTGGGAGAAGGAGGAGAAAAGGAATGGTGGCAGCGAAAGTGAAGAAGATGCTGAGATGTCCAGGGGTGGTAGATCTGAACCTAAACTTCCCAAGGGCATAGTACCCAAGTACACCGAGGGGGATGACATTGACAGGTAGTTAGCAGCTTTTGAGAGGGCCCTTAAAATGAGTAGGGTCCACTCTAGGTATTGGGGTGCACTCCTGTGGGAGTTGATTCCAGTAGCTCCTGACCCTGACCCTGAAGGGAGAGGATGCAGAATCATACCAGCAGATGAAGGCATGCTTAGTCAAGAGATTTGGTCTGACTCCAGAGCAGTACAGGGTGAAGTTTAGAGGCACCCAGAAATTGAGTTCAAAGTCTTGGGTAGACTTTGTGGACATTTCGGTGAAGGCACTGGAAGGCTGGATTGTTGGTAACACAGTTGACTCATATGAGGGATTGTATAATTTGTTTTTAAAAGAACATATTTTGACTCATTGTGCAGAAGAGAAGTTACGCCAGTATCTAGTGGACTCTAAGCTGACAGACCCCAGAGAGCTGGGAGAAGCAGCTGATGAGTGGGTGAGAACCCGGGTTTCCATTCAGCACCAGGGGGTGACCAGAAGAAAGGAGGACAGGTCCCTCCCCAGGGGAAAGCCCAGGGAAAGGAAGGTCAAAACCAGGAGTCCTCCAACGACCCACAAAAACCTGCACAAAGAGGGGGGGCCCCGAGCCAACCCAAATTCAAAGGGAGGGGGTATCAGGGAAAGAATGGTAGGTTCTTTGATCCCTCAAAGGTGGGTAAGTGCTTTGACTGTAACCAGCCAGGGCACAAACAGGGAGATGCTGTCTGCGCCAAGAAGCTCCCCCCTAAGGGGCCATCCACAGGGATTGCCAGTGTAAGTGTAGTGGTGCCCCAGAGAAGGGTAATCAGGTGGGGCAAGCAACCTTAGTGTCCCTGGATGGGGTGAATATTGCAACCCTTACTGCCTTACCTCCAAACATGGATAAGTACAGGCAGAGGCCTAAATTGAATGGGACTGAGGTTGAGGCTGTCAGAGACACTGGGGCTAGTGTAACTATGGTCCTGGATGAGATGGTGCCTCCAGAGAGTTTGTTACCTGGTGAGTTTCACCAGGTGACTTATGCAGACAGCACCACCAAACTCCATCCTATGGCTGTGGTGGACTTGGAATGGGGAGGTGTGACAGGCCCTATGAAGGTAGCAGTGTCAAAGGTGCTCCCAGTCCAGTGTTTACTGCGCAATGATCTTGAAGCCTCTGTATGGTTAGAGGTGGAGAGAGGACTCCATATGAAAATATTGGAGCTCCCTGAGTGGGTATGTGCTGTGACTGGGTCACAGACTAGCCAGAAGGGAGGGGCTGGACACTTGGACCCTGGAACAAAGGGCCAAGCATCCAAGGACAAGGGCACTGGGCCTGGTGAGCCAGCCCAGGGAACCCCAGAGGTGCAGGAAGAATCTAACCCTGATGGGGAGGATCAGGTCTCTGAGGGAGGGACTCCATCCCTGCCAGAGCTGTCAGATTTGGCAGAACTGACAGGAGCAGGTGGATCCACCAGAGAGGAGTTCAGTCAGGGACAGCCTGACTGTCCCACCCTTGAGAGCTTGAGGCGGATTGCTTCAAAGCAAGAGGAAGGGGATGACAGTGGGTTTCACAGACTCTACTGGGAAGATGGACTGCTTTATACTGAGGCCAGAAACCTCAAGGAGGGGGCCACCAGGAGGTTGGTGGTGCCCCAGAAGTACAGAGAGTTCATCCTGACTTTGGGTCATGATATCCCCTTGGCAGGACATTTGGGACAGACAAAGACATGGAACCGGTTGGCGAACCATTTCTACTGGCCCCATATGTCTGAAAAGGTAAAGGAGTTTTGCAGCTCCTGTGTCACCTGTCAGGCCAGTGGCAAGGCAGGGGGCAAGACAAAGGCTCCCCTAATACCACTGCCAGTGGTTGGGGTTCCTTTTGAAAGGGTGGGGATGGACATTGTTGGTCCCCTGGACCCACCTACTGCATCAGGGAATAGGTATATCTTAGTGGTAGTTGACCATGCCACTAGATACCCTGAAGCCATACCTCTGAGAACCATTGAAGCTCCTGCGGTGGCTAGAGCACTGCTTGGTGTGTTCACCAGAGTGGGGTTTCCAAAAGAGGTGGTGTCAGATAGGGGCACGAACTTCCTGTCCAGCTATCTGACTGCTATGTGGGATGAGTGTGGTGTCAACTACAAGTTCACCACATCCATATTAGGATGTGTGTTATTCAGAGCCTATCCATGGCGGTGATGCCGCCATGGAAAGGCTGGCGGGAATCGCTTTGGGGGCCCATTGCGGGCCCCCGGAGGGGTGGGGGCTGCACTTGGGGGGTACCCATGGTTCCCCCCTGCATTGCCATGCACAAGGTGGCAGGCACTGCACGGTGCCTGCCACGTTGTGCATGGCAATGCACAACATGCCATTTTGGCATTGCGGCGGGTGCTGCTGCAAGCAGCACCCGCCGCAATGTCAAATATGCAGGATGCGACCGCCAGGGTGTCGGTCGCATCCTAATCAGTGGTGCGGGACCGCCGCACGACTGGTGGCCGGTCCCAGCTCCGATAGGGTGGCGGGCAGACGGAAGTCCGCCCGCCATCCTAATGAGGCCCTATATATTAATTAATTAAACACAAATTACTACCCACCCTTTACTCCTATATACATCACAACACACACCTAAAATTATTTACGCAATTACCATAATTAATTACCAATTAATTAATTAAAATTTATTAACAATCAATTATTAATTCATCAATTAAAAATAAACAACTTCCCACCCTTTACACCTATAAACACCACAACACACACCTAATATTAATTACACAACTACCATAATTAATTATCAATTAATTAAAATTAATTAGCAACCAATTATTAATTCATAAATTAAAAATAAATTGCTTTACACATTTAACACTATAACATCTCGACTAAACAAATATTAATAAATAAAAAATAATCAATACATTTAATATAATTAAATTACTTTCCACCCTATTCCCCTTTAAACCCACAACACGCTACAGAACTAAAAATGCAAAATTCAACTAAAAAAATTAATAACTACTAAAAATGTAACACATATATTAAAATTACAAACAATTCTTATACAAAAAACATACATCACATACCTATAAAATATATGCTAAAATACATAACATTAATTAAAAAACGATAGTTTTGACAACTATATTTTTGCAAACGATATTAAACACTTAGATATTTTTAAAACCGATATTACTTACCTTAAGTCGATGTTCTTGACCACGATATTCTTGCTGTCGATATTTCTGAACCACGATATTAATGTCTCGATATTTGTGCAACTCGATATTTTTTACTCGATATTCTGTCTCTGCACCACCGATTTTTTGCATCATCAACCTTGATTTGCAAATTAATACGCTCGGATTGTAGTTTGGTGACTTGATCAGTTTGCCGAGGTACCTTATCTTTAAGGTCTGAGATGTACTGTTCTGCATCAGTAATGCGTGATGAGAGTTGCTGGATATAAGATTGAATTGAGCCCAGCTGAGATTCAGTTTTCTTTTGAGCTTCTCCCTGCAACAGTTTCATGCTTTTAAGCTCTACCAATATTTGCTGTAGCAGGATATGTGAGGTGTCCTCTGGCCCAGCCATGCTTTTTGAAATTCCTAGCATAGGGGCAGTTTGTAAAGCAGATTTGCTTGAAGATTTAATCGTGGCTGGGGTTTTGGGTGCAGCTAAATAGGGAAGTAGGGAAGTGTCAATGGTCAAGCTTGCTGGGGTCTCTCCCGAAGAGCACTCATCATGGTTGTCCAGGCTTAAAGTTGACTTGGGTGAATTTGGCTGGTCGCTTTATGGTGGATTCTTAGATTGAGACCTAAAAATAGTGGGTAGGTGACCTGATGCATGCAGTCTGAGAGCAACTTTGTTGTTGGTACTTTGTTTGGTACTGGCGGGCTTCCAGCATGCAGGGGAAACTCCATGGTATTACATGCACCCTTGACTAGCGCTGGGCCCCAAGCAGTAGCTGGCTCTTGCGCCCCCTATTGCCCACCCAACTTTTTAAGTTCCAATTATCCTAGGGCGTCGTTCCTTGGCTCGCAGCTAAACAACCTGAATTCCATTTCTTTTTCAGAGGGATTCCAACGACGATTCTTAGTAGCCCATGTAGAATTCACTACGAGCCGGGTTTTAGCGGTATTGTCGCTGGAGATTCTTTTCATGATCTTTCGTAGCGTAATTTATTTAATTTATTTATTGTTATAAATATATATATATTAAAAAATTCCCTCTATATTTGGGGGGTTGACCTAAAAGAGGGGACGCAAGCCGCACCTAACCTATCTATGCCGCTGGGTGGCACCCACCTCTGGCCCAATGCCCACCTTCGCGGTACCCTTGATCACAGATGGCAGATGGCAGACCAGAAGAGGTAGTAGCACAGATGGTAGAGGTTTGAAGTAGCTAAAGTTATAATAAGATTATTTAGTAATATATTCAGAAAAAGAACAGGATAACTCTGACCTGAAGATTTGATTGGTTTTTTAACTTGCCAGGTCTCAGAGCCTTCAAAGCCTTCGGAGCTGTTCTCGACGGCAATGCTGTGTCGACCCCAGCTCCAAGAAAGCACCTCGCAATCCACGAAATCAAAAAGGACTGGCAGGCTCCGCTGCAGCCTGCAGCAGACCTGTCCGTGTCTGCTAAGATGGAATGAGCTACACCGCTGCTTCCACCTTCTGTACGGCGAGCATCAACCTCCACCACTGCTGCTTCTGTCATGGCCGCAGCAGCCAAGCCAAAGGCCCCCTTGGAGTGGCGTGAGCTCTGCCGCCGTCTTCCCCAGCAGAAACCACCAGCCGCGCATCTGTCACGTCATCAGCTGAGCACAAACGCCGCTGCCAGCCGCCGAGCCTGCCTCGCCTTCAGTCGCGGAGCATGACGGGAGCTCCAGCGACCCTCCTCATCCGGATACTTGTTAGGTAGTTGTTGAGATGTTTATATT
Organism: Calotriton arnoldi; assembly: GCA_963921515.1. Classification (NCBI taxonomy): domain Eukaryota; kingdom Metazoa; phylum Chordata; class Amphibia; order Caudata; family Salamandridae; genus Calotriton; species Calotriton arnoldi. The sequence goes on from CAWUFW010012706.1 coordinate 131,191, forward strand.
TCATCTTCATGGTCTGGTCAGAGAATCAAGATTCCTCGTCTTGCAGCGTTTGTCATTTTTATTTGTCTCAGTTTATTGGTTATACTTTGATTTTTTTGGTAGGTTTAGTTTTAGTTAGAATTTTTTTTTCAGTTATGTCCTTCTATGGTAACGCTAATTTAGGTTTTATTACACATGTATATATTTCCTATCCCATATCCAAACATTTTGGGGAAGAACATGGAGGCAACACCAAGGAACTGCAATATTTTGGCATCAAACACATTAAAGGTGGAGAAAGGGGAGGTGATCAAAAGCTGACATTGAGAAGAATGGAATCACGATTGATCATCTTAATGGGAACTGAGGCTCAATTGGGACATAATTTGGATGCCGAATTGTACATACACTTATGAAATGTTTTCTTTGTGTGAGTGAATATGAATGTGAGTCTTCTTTTTGTCCCTTTTGTGATCTCTGAAATACATATTGCAATAGTACACAGGATGATTTCAGGAAAGTCAGAGACCGTGACTGGAATTTGAATGTTTGATAGGAAGCACTGATTATATTAACATCTGTCCAAATATGCAGAGTCCCTCCCTCCTCCTCTCGCTGATAAAGAAACCAACTATCCTGATTTGTTTGCTGGAATGTGTATATAGACATTTGACTGGAGATGTTATGGATTGTGGGAACAATCTATAGAAGATTAGAATGATTGGGAGCTCATTTATATGATGTGCTTTGACTATTATCTTCAATAGACCATTCAATAGACCATATGATACTTCTGGATGGAATACTAAGCACCTTATCAGTTTTAATATATATAACTATGCAGACACATGGACATATCTCAACAGTATGCTGTTTTTTAAATCTATGGGACTATTGTCTTTGTACTTTAGAGCATTAGGGTAGTGATGAAATCATCCTCATTTTATTTGCTTTTGCTGAATTGAAAGAAGAGTCAGTAGATCTGAATTTTCAGAGATTTTGCTTCATTGGAAAAAAGTGTTCTAGCTTTTTTTTTTTAAGATTTGTTCATAATATCTTGAGCACTGACACTTTATAATCAATTTTGCACTTTGAGATATTGGGAAGGAGTATCATCTGCATCACCGCTTGTACTTTTACTTGGAGACATAGATATATACCCTCCTAATATCCCATGCACTTGCTCTTTATGAGCAGTACTGTACAATTGAATGTTTACAGAAAACACCATCTGCATTTTTCTCCCCTAATATATCCCTCAAATTGCTCTTAACATCTCTAAATCATCACAGATATGGCATTCAAACTTTATGAACAGCGTTGCACAGTCAAATGGTTTACAAAATGTATTGTTTGCACTGCTCTCCTTATAATTTTCCCAAATCCACTTAAATTGTTTTCTTTTTCATTTCCATAGATAAACATTTTGGAAAATGATAAATAATTTGCTTTAACCCACTCAATGTGTTTTATCAAATAGTTGAGTTCAGCTAGTCCTTTTGCATTTTAACTAGAGTTCTTCACTCAGATTTAGAACATTATAATTGTGAATCTTTATGAAATTGGTTTCCACACTCAGATGGGACACCAATGACGTTTATGATATTATTACATATAAAATTAAACTGTCTGTCATAATTTGAATTGCTGTCAAGTGAATTATTGCAATGAAAATGCTATCTAGATGTACTTCACAGTAACATTTTAAAACAGAGAGATTTAAAATGGCGGATATATTTGACAGGATTACACAAGATATATGCACCCTATAGTTGTCCTTTTATGGTAAAAAATGTATGATGGACTATTGCGGTATGAGCACTTTAAATGGACGATCTAGACGGGGGGACTCTATGGTCCTGTCGAAGGCAAATGCTGAAACGCATTGACCGTCCCTTTTTGTGATGTACTGTCAGTGAGAGAAAAATAAAACATACGAGTAAAACTACCCATGACTGTGGTGCCACTTATTATATATATATATATATATATCCCCACCGCAATCCAGAAATCCTTGGGCATGTCTTATGTGCGGCGGTCTAAAGTCAGGCTCCAGTAGCCCGTACTATGAAATCACCAGTCACTCCCAATTCCAAGGAAACTCTCAGACACCTCAAGTGGCTGCAAGTGAGTTAATTCAGACACTGGCTCTTTCTGATGCATTTCAGCCATAGCTTTTGTCACTGATCACGGAGTGAAGCTTACACTCTCATTTAAAAATTGACTTAAAGGGGGTGTGGCCAAACACCGAGCAAGATGGCCACTTGCTAACGCGGCTCTGAGCCCCATTAGCAAAAATACCCGACCATCCGTAAATACATCCATCCCGACCACAATCTGTTGTAGTATACCGGATTATTGATGAAGGGGAATTTGGTGTCCTAATTTGCTTGGTGCAGAATGTGGGAGAAAAGAACATACGTGACCTGAAGGCCTGGATGTCGCTGTGCCGAACATACTGAGAGCGGGCCGTAAAAACCCCTACGACCTGGTGCTGGGCTCAGCTTCGATGCCGGTGTTTGACAGGATAGAGGTCATGACAGTCTGCCCGTGAGAAGCAAAAGTCAGTGAGGAGGCGGTATCCACAGCTGGTGTACTGCTTCAATGCAATAGATCGCAACTGAGCACGGTGGAAGCCAGAGGGGAGCAGGGCTTTAGGTGCGGACCTTCGGCTGCCGTGTTGCCCTGGACAACTGCTGCAGCTGAGCTCAGGTGCCCCGCTGAGTCTCCTGCTGCCACTGGGTGGGCAGATTACCCGGTTTTGGGAGGCTGCCCCGCCGAGCGGTGAATCCTGAGTAGAGGTGTCAGTCCTCCCTGCATTATTACCACGGTCGGGCTTGATGGGGCCGTGAAGACGCTGGCAGAAGGCCCCTATGGCTGGATACTCTGTTGGCCCTGCTAAAGTTATGAACTAATGTGTTACAGCAAACAAATGATGGACGGAATGCTGACAATGCAAACATTCTCCCCCAGTCAAAAGATCTGGGTTAAATCCATCGTTCTTTTTCCCACTACGCCACCCCAGTTTGTACCCAGCCATATGCAAATCATTCTTGACCCTGTGCCCCATGGGAACAGTCCAGACCAAACTGCCAGGCCAGGTCCTCCCTGGACCGGAAACAAGCATCCTGGGACCGGTTTCAGGGTATGTCACCCTTCTTCAGCCAGGCTAGCTTGAATCCAGTGGCACAGTGAGCAAGGGACCCACGTCTGGGCATACCCATCCCACTTAGGGCGAAAAGTGTTACAGCAAACAAATGATGGACGGAATGCTGACAATGCAAACATTCTCCCCCAGTCAAAAGATCTGGGTTAAATCCATCGTTCTTTTGCCCACTACGCCACCCCAGTTTGGACCCAGCCATATGCAAATCAGGGCTGACACATCGCAGCGGATTGACAGGACGCTTGCCTGCCACTGCCACTTGAAATCGACCTTCCGAACTTGCCACGGATTGACATTGACTAGAATTAACTTCTTCAAACCGGACTTTGCATGCCTCTATCATTCGGGAATGCGGATTTAACCCACTGCTTCCCTCTCCCATGCCATTCTACTGGAATCTTCTGAGAGGGCCTTGACCACGCTGACCTGAGCCTTTTTCCACAGAATTAACTTCTACCCTGAGCACGACATTGTGTGCTTCTGTCAATTGGGAAAGAGGAATTAACCCATTACCTCTTGATCCCCTGCAATTCTACTGGAATTTATCTGATAGGGGCCATGAGCACGCGGACCTGAGCCCTTTGTCCAACCACTCTTGATTAACTCTGGATACATTAGGCTGCCACCTCTCCTTCCCCCCCCCACTGTCCTGATGAAGACCCGCAATGACTACTCAATAGTGCTTAGATTGGGTTGAAATGTCGACGCTACCTCTTGGTCCAGATCAAGGCTCTGCACGAAAAATTAAAATTGGATTAATAGCAGAGTTATTGTTCCTAGCCTGGCCTTCCTTTTCCCTCCCTTGTACATATTTTAATCACCTTGTACAGAACACTCACTCAACTGTATCTCTGAGCACAATATGTCACTTGGTCACTCGTCACCTTATAACTTCACCTAATGACAGCCTTATATTCAAATATGGGTAATTTATAAATGATGTAATTTATAAAAAACAGCTTGTTACCCACTAATCTGTTTTCCTTCTCGTGTGTTCCATTCGGTTGAAATTGTTTTTGTGTTGTATAAAAGTGATAAGACAATTTAGTTAATTGTACAAGAAATTTGTTACGCTTAACCGACAGAGCCATTGTTTTTTCTTCATAAATACCCATGTTCTGAGGGACACAGGGTCACCCCATTGTTTGTTTTGATAGCTTGAATCCAGTGGCATAGTGAGCAAGGGAACCACGTCTGGGCATACCCATCCCACTTAGGGCGAAAAGTGTTACAGCAAACAAATGATGGACGGAATGCTGACAATGCAAACATTCTCCCCCAGTCAAAAGATCTGGGTTAAATCCATCGTTCTTTTGCCCACTATGCCACCCCAGTTTGGACCCAGCCATATGCAAATCAGTCTTGACCCTGTGCCCCATGGGAACAGTCCAGACCGAGTTGCCAGGCCAGGTTCTCCCTGGACCGGAAACAAGCATCCTGGGACCGGTTTCAGGGTATGTCACCCTTCTTCAGCCAGGCTAGCTTGAATCCAGTGGCACAGTGAGCAAGGGACCTACGTCTGGGCATATCCATCCCACTTAGGGCGAAAAGTGTTACAGCAAACAAATGATGGACGGAATGCTGCCAATTCAAACATTCTCCCCCAGTCAAAAGATCTGGGTTAAATCCATCGTTCTTTTGCCGACTACACCCCAGTTTGGACCCAGCCATATGCAAATCAGTCTTGACCCTGTGCCCCATGGGAATTGTTTCTTTTGCATATGTCGCCCTAAGTGGGAAGGGTATGCCCAGACGTGGGTCCCGTGCTCACTACACCACTGGATTCAAGCCAGCCTGGCTGATGAAGGGTGATGCCCTGAAACCGGTCCCAGGATGCTTGTTTCCGGTCCAGGGAGGACCTGGCTTGGCAGTTCGGGCTGGACTGTTCCCATTAGGAACAGGGTCAAGACTGATTTGCATATGGCTGGGTCCAAACTGGGGTGGTGTGGTGAGCAAAAGAATGATGGATTTAACCCAGATCCTTGTGACTGGGGGTGAATGTTTGCATTGTCCAACATTCCATCCATCAATTGTTTCTTTTGCATGTGTCGCCCTAAGTGGGAAGGGTATACCCAGACGTGGGTCCCGTGCTCACTACACTACTGGATTCAAGTTAGCCTGGCTGATGAAGGGTGATGCCCTGAAACCGGTCCCAGGATGCTTGTTTCCGGTCCAGGGAGGACCTGGCTTGGCAGTTTGGGCTGGACTGTTCCCATAAGGAACAGGGTCAAGACTGATTTGCATATGGCTGGGTCCAAACTGGGGTGGTGTAGTGAGCAAAAGAATGATGGATTTAACCCAGATCCTTGTGACTGGGGGTGAATGTTTGCATTGTCCAACATTCCGTCCATCAATTGTTTCTTTTGCATATGTCGCCCTAAGTGGGAAGGGTATGCCCAGACGTGGGTCCCGTGCTCACTGCACCACTGGATTCAAGCTAGCCTGGGTGATGAAGGGTGATGCCCTGAAACCGGTCCCAGGATGCTTGTTTCCGGTCCAGGGAGGACCTGGCTTGGCAGTTCGGGCTGGACTGTTCCCATAAGGAACAGGGTCAAGACTGATTTGCATATGGCTGGGTCCAAACTGGGGTGGTGTGGTGAGCAAAAGAATGATGGATTTAACCCAGATCCTTGTGACTGGGGGTGAATGTTTGCATTGTCCAACATTCCGTCCATCAATTGTTTCTTTTGCATATGTCGCCCTAAGTGGGAAGGGTATGCCCAGATGTGGGTCCCGTGCTCACTACACCACTGGATTCAAGCTAGCCTGGCTGAAGAAGGGTGATGCCCTGAAACCGGTCCCAGGATGCTTGTTTCCGGTCCAGGGAGGACCTGGCTTGGCAGTTCGGGCTGGACTGTTCCCATAAGGAACAGGGTCAAGACTGATTTGTATATGGCTGGGTCCAAACTGGGGTGGTGTGGTGAGCAAAAGAATGATGGATTTAACCCAGATCCTTGTGACTGGGGGTGAATGTTTGCATTGTCCAACATTCCGTCCATCAATTGTTTCTTTTGCATATGTCGCCCTAAGTGGGAAGGGTAAGCCCAGACGTGGGTCCTGTGCTCACTACACCACTGGATTCAAGCTAGCCTGGCTGATGAAGGGTGATGCCCTGAAACCGGTCCCAGGATGCTTGTTTTCGGTCCAGGGAGGACCTGGCTTGGCAGTTCGGGCTGGACTGTTCCCATAAGGAACAGGGTCAAGACTGATTTGCATATGGCTGGGTCCAAACTGGGGTGGTGTGGTGAGCAAAAGAATGATGAATTTAACCCAGATCCTTGTGACTGGGGGTGAATGTTTGCATTGTCCAACATTCCGTCCATCAATTGTTTCTTTTGCATATTTCGCCCTAAGTGGGAAGGGTATGCCCAGACGTGGGTCCTGTGCTCAATACACCACTGGATTCAAGCTAGCCTGGCTGATGAAGGGTGATGCCCTGAAACCGGTCCCAGGATGCTTGTTTCGGGTCCAGGCAGGACCTGGCTAGTAAGTTCGGGCTGGACTGTTCCCATAAGGAACAGGGTCAAGACTGATTTGCATATGGCTGGGTCCAAACTGGGGTGGTGTGGTGAGCAAAAGAATGATGGATTTAACCCAGATCCTTGTGACTGGGGGTGAATGTTTGCATTGTCCAACATACCGTCCATCAATTGTTTCTTTTGCATATGTCGCCCTAAGTGGGAAGGGTATGCCCAGACGTGGGTCCTGTGCTAACTACACCACTGGATTCAAGCTAGCCTGGCTGATGAAGGGTGATGCCCTGAAACCGGTCCCAGGATGCTTGTTTCCGGTCCAGGGAGGACCTGGCTTGGCAGTTTGGGCTGGACTGTTCCAATAAGGAACAGGGTCAAGACTGATTTGCATATGGCTGGGTGCAAACTGGGATGGTGTGGTGAGCAAAAGAATGATGGATTTAATCCAGATCCTTGTGACTGGGGGTGAATGTTTGCATTGTCCAACATTCCGTCCATCAATTGTTTCTTTTGCAAAAGTTATGAACTAAGGCAGATTCACTTCAAACCCTGAAAGAGGGTGAGGGCCTGGCATTCCCAGGTATGGACCCCCCTTGACTGAGAACTGCCGAGGCCAACAAGGTAAGGGCCTTAGGGTGCGGGATAGCTGCCCTCACTGTAACTACTGAGAACTTAGGATCCCACAACTAGCTCTCATTCCAGAATCTGTGAAGCTGATAATTCCACGTGGGTGCTGCCTGACTGCTGGCCCCTCACTAGAGGCTCTTCTACCCCCTATGGTAACTGATTGCTGCTGATTCGGTGGTTTAGGACCAGATCGCTGAGAGGGTTGTGATGCCATTTGCCAACTTGATTTCTGAGTCGTCCCTGATCATAACTGAGGCCGGTGGCTGGAGACGAGCACCGGAAACCCAACAGGCCACAGGGTGATCACTTTTCACCTAGGCAGGTGGCGGTGAGTATGGTGGCCCTCCCATTCCATCACCTCCTTTTCCCCCACTGGGGTCCACTGTGATTGACCGCCATTAGCTAGAGACCCCACACTTGACTCGCATTATGACGGGGGAAGAGACCCCGAGGAGGACTCCATACCAAGCTGGATAAGTATACCATCCCAAAGGAGTAACCACTGTCTCGCAGAAATTTGGAGGTATCACCCCAGACAGCAGCTGGCTCCCCTGAGGAGGAAACACTCACGATACAAGATGTAATGGCGGCAATCCAGGGAGTATGCACCTCTCTTGAAAATAAGATAGATAAGATGAACTCGAAGCTTACACTGGTAAGAGCAGATCTGCGGAACGTAGGGGCCAGGGTGAAAGAAGTAGAAAACACAGCGCTCTCGAAATCGATACGGCCACCCTAAAAACACAAGTGGCCGAACTAATAGCAGTAACAGCTGATCTGGAAGCCTGACTTGAGTATTCTGAAGGACACTCTAGACGGAACAATATCCGTATATTAGGGGGTCCCTGAAAGAGCGGAAGATCCGGCCACAGGTCTATTCATAGATGGCCTCATACTGAGACACCTCCAGCCCAATGGTCTATCAAATACTTTTTGGTGGAGAGAGCACATAGGATCATAGTGTGCCTATTTAATTACCAAGATCGTGACGCGGTGCTCCAGATGGTCCGCAGTGCCCCACTGCTCACCTATGAAAATGCAACAATTACAGTTTTCCCTGACCTTAAAAGTGCAAAAGATGCACTGCAGCTTCCTCGAGGGCAAAAAGGCAATGCGGGACAAAGAAATCAAGTACTCCATGATATTTTTGGTCCGTCTGATTGTTGCAGCATAAGGTAAAACTTGGTACTTCTCTGCAGAGGAGGCTTGGGCCTGGCTGAAAGACTGGAGGCCTGTTCCTGGAGCTGAATCGCAGAGACACCCAGGAAGACGAGGGCGGAATGCCGCTGCTCAAGAGCCACGGCAAATGATGGACACTCACAGAGACCAGAGTAACTCTCCCCACCACTCTGATATATGATAACTGATTGAAGACATTGACTGGATACAGTAAGATGATACGTTTATGGGGACTGACAGGAGGGGCGCGGTGGCCATATCCCTCTATAATACTTGTTTAGATGTTATTTGGGGTGACAGGCACTCTGCATTGTTGGGGGCGGGCAGTTTTGGGTCCACTTTGCATGGAGGCAGGGAGGGGGGATTTTGTTGGAATTATATTATCATTCTACTCACACCACCATAGGTAAAGTTGAATTATCTTTTTGTTCCGATGCTCAACGTCATGCACTAACGTTCCATTTTAGAAGATACTGCTGCTCCGATTGCTCCACTAGGCAGGGAGACTCCACTCTAGATGCCTACCCAGACACCATACATGATGTTAACTATGATTAGGACCCGACTCATGTCCTGGAATGTAAATGGCCTGGGTGACATGATCAAGACTGAAGTTCTCCTACAATGTATCAATTTATCTCCTGCAAGAAGCACATCTTGTGGGCACCACATGTAGTGCCTTAGATAGATGGGGTTACAAAATGTTGACCCACGCGGGATACACTATGGGTTCCAGAGGAGTGGCCATATTAGTTAAAAGATCATTGGCCTTGAAAGTACACAACTCCTGGGTGGATAGGGGTGGGATATATGTGGTCATTGCGGGTAATTAGGAGGAGGCGTCTGTTAATATTATCAGTGTTTACAGTCCACCAAGTCTCCATGATACCACATTATCTGACTTAAGCTTGTTGCTTCTTAATCTCCCAGATGGAGAGCTATTCATGGGAGATGACTTTAATTTAATCCTCAACAAAGCCAGTGATCATTGGCTCCTCAAGCCCGTGCCCTCAGGCCGTATCCCCTTGGCAGTCTTTCTTAATACCATGGGTCTTGTAGACTTGTGGCGCTCTCTTAATCCCATGATGCAAACACTTTACTTTCCACTCAGAAGCACACAAAGCCCTCTCTAGAATTGACTATGTGCTGGCCTTGGCTCATCGACTCCCCCATTTTCGAGATGTCCTTCACCAGGCTAGAGGCATCGCCGATCATTCCCCCTCTGGGCAGTGTATGATCTCAATGACCCCGGGATCCGACATACTATAAAGCTTAATTCCTGGTACCTTAAAATTCCCAGAGTGAGAGAGGGTCTTGCACAGGCCACAGAACATTACTTTACTGAAAATTAGGCAACTGTAGACTCAGCCTCAACAGTGTGGAAATCATATAAAACGGAGATACGGGGGCAGGATAGGAATTCAGATCCTGACAGCACCATGCATTCCTTAAGATGCACGCCGACGCCGCAGCTGCTTTAAGGCTGAAGGTTTCCTGGGATTTTCCAGTAATTACCGACTGAGTGAATAGTCGTATTGGCATGCTCAGAGCTGCATCTTAGTATATTGGAGGAATGAAACTCTTCCATTTTTTTCTTGCATGGGACTAATGAAAATAGGAGTATAGCTAATAAATACACTGTTTTACATTGATTTGTAGAAATTATTGAAGAGTGAAGAGTCGTGTTGGCACGCTGAGAGCTGCATCCTAGTAAGTGAAAATAATAGAAAACGCTGGTTTTCTTTTGTATAGGATTGACGTAAATAGGTGCTAAGCTAATAGATACACTGTTTCACATTGATTTATAGAATCTACTGGAAGGATACTATATTTTATAAAATCTTGGATGGATAAATTTCCCCATGAGCTTTTTAAGGTGAGGCCCCTTTTTTGGAATGTGGTTATGGCGCTACCTTTCTTCACTAAATGTAGAATAGGTGGTATAGATTTAAAAAAAAATTGATCCTTTAGTGAACCTGGTCGGGGTCCCTGTCAATATTTTGTAACTATTGATGTTGGATATGTGTAGATCCTCTTGTAGGACTCTATCGTGGCTTAGAGGATTTTTGTTCTTGTGAATCACACACTTTGAAGGTGAGTCCCCGCATGGAGTCCTCCTTCATCCGTTGATTTTAACCATTGTACACACACAACACTAATGTAAGGTATTTTTCCCTTGCGGGCTGTCCTTTCTTTTCTTTAGTCCTGAGGAGGACTCGCCGTAATGCTTAGTCATTGAACACATATACATAGCATCAAAACCTTGACGGTATTGCTAAATGCTACATGTCCTCCATCAACTATCCTAAGAAAGTTTAGAAAAACAAAGTGTAAGGACAGTTTTAACCTTGAATCTATGGGGAAAAGCCATTTATTTTTTTCCATTTGTTACTTTTATGTTCTCAAATATGTTATGTTGTTAATTATTGTTGTGTCTATATTGTAAATATTCCTGTTTTCACCATACACCACAATGTCATGAAGTCATGTTGTTTGATTTATTATATGTTTTGAATGTGTTTTGGGCAGCTTATAAAAAAACATACATAAAAGTACATAAGATTTGCTTGATACAGTATTTGATATATGACATTGAATATACCAAATCAAAAAGAGTTTTTCTGTAGTGTTGTTGTGTTTCTTTCAAGAAGGTGCTGTACATGTGTTCATTTGATGACGGGATGAATAAGAGTAACACCCCTTCTTGTGTTGGATAAAGGGATCGTAATTCAACCCATTGATACAGATGTTGAAAGTTCGACATCATACACAATTCTTTTGCTAAGGAATTGTGCTACCCAACAGAAATCATTGTAGCTTATAATTCTATACCCAGGTTCTGAGGGACACAGGGCAATCCCATTATATTTAATGGTCAACAGTGTGGAAAGCATATAAAATGGTGATAAGGTGGCGGGCATCTCCCTAATCGTGGTCATAAGAGAGATAAAAGAGCGGGATTGGAAGGTAGAGAAAGCGACATCTTTATTTTATTTATTTATTTACAGTTGGAAACGGTGGGCAGTCAAAATATCGAAAATTAAATTTCGATATACCATAATATCGAAGTTTAAATATCGAAGGGACAGAATATCGATGGGACAGAATATCGATGGACAGAATATCGACCCTAAGGTAAGTAATATCGAATTACTTAATATCGATGTCAATAATATCGAAGTTAGTAATATCGAAATCAAATATATCGATGTTACTAATATCGATGTTACTAATATCGATATTTGTATTATTGTTATGTATTTTGTTATGTTTTTAATATGTATGTGTTATATGTGTTTTTGTTACGTGTTTTAATTGTTTAAAAATATATGTATACAATTTTTCTATGTTAATAAATTTATTTTTTTAAGTTATTTTTTATTTTTTTTGTATTGTAGCGGGTTGTGGGTTTATAGGGGAATAGGGTGGGAAGTAATTTAATTATACTAAATTAATTATTAATTTTTAGGAATTATAAATTAATTTTAATTATTTTTTGCGTTTAAGTTCTGTAGCGGGTTGTGGGTTTATAGGGGAATAGGGTGGGAAGTAATTTAATTGTAATTAAGTTATAATTTATTTTAATTAATTGGTATTGATAATTATATTATTGTTAATTAATTAATAATTGGTAATTAATTTTTATTAATTGGTTATTAATTTTTATTAATTGATTAATTGATTATCATGTAATTTAAATGTAATTAAGTTATATTTATTTTAATTAATTGTTATTGATAATTATATAATTGTTAATTAATCAATAATTGGTAATTAATTTTAATTAATTGGTGATTAATTTTTATTAATTGATTAATTAATCATGTAATTTAAATGCAATTAATTTATAATTTATTTTAATTAATTGGTATTGATAATTATATTATTGTTAATTAATTGATAATTGGTAATCAATTATTAATTGGTAATTAATTTTTATTAATTAGTTATTAATTTTTATTAATTGATTAAGTGTGTTGTGCGTTTATAGGGGAATACTTTTGGAAGTAATTGAAATCTAATTAAGTAATTATTAAATTTATTTTTGGGTATTGATAATTAATTTATTGGATATTAATTATTAATAGGTAATTTTTTTAAATTACAAATTTTTGGTTCTAAAAATTAATTTATTGTTGTTTTATCATTAATTGGTAATTAAATATTATTAAATATTATTTATTGATAAATGTAATTAATATATTAAGAATTATTTATTAGTTGATAATTAATGTTTAATTACTATTATTATTGGTATAAAAAAGCATTTAATTGTTCAATATTAGTTAATTGGTAATTAAGTTTTAATAATTTATATGTTTTTTGTTATTAAAAATATTTTATTGTTCAATATTTCATATTTAGTAATTAATATTGATTAATTATTATTTATTGGTATTTATTATTAATTTATTGTTAATAAATTTTCTATTGGTAATTATGTTTTTAATAAATATTTATTGGTATTGGTAAATAGTTTAGAGTTATTTAATAATTCATTAATTATTTTAAAAAATTAATTTATTTATAAGTATGTTATTTGTCACTTCTACGCTATCCAACACTTTCCCTACTGTTGCACTCTCTGGAGTGGGAATAGTAATTTTTACCCCTACGCTATCCAACACTTTCCCTACTGTTGCACTCCCTGGAGTGGGAATAGTAATTTCTACCCCTACGCTATCCAACACTTTCCCTACTGTTGCACTCTCTGGAGTTGGAATAGTAATTTTTACCCCTACGCTATCCAACACTTTCCCTACTGTTGCACTCCCTGGAGTGGGAATAGTAATTTTTACCCCTACGCTATCCAACACTTTCCCTACTGTTGCACTCCCTGGAGTGGGAATAGTAATTTCTACCCCTACGCTATCCAACACTTTCCCTGCTGTTGCACTCTCTGGAGTGGGAATAGTAATTTTTACCCCTACGCTATCCAACACTTTCCCTACTGTTGCACTCCCTGGAGTGGGAATAGTAATTTCTACCCCTACGCTATCCAACACTTTCCCTACTGTTGCACTCTCTGGAGTGGGAATAGTAATTTTTACCCTTACGCTATCCAACACTTTCCCTACTGTTGCACTCACTGGAGTTAGAATAGTAATTTTTACCCCTACGCTATCCAACACTTTCCCTACTGTTGCACTCTCTGGAGTGGGAATAGTAATTTTACCCTTACGCTATCCAACACTTTCCCTACTGTTGCACTCACTGGAGTTAGAATAGTAATTTTTACCCCTACGCTATTCAACACTTTCCCTACTGTTACACTCTCTGGAGTGGGAATAGTAATTTTTACCCCTACGCTATCCAACATTTTTCTTAGTGTTGTTTTTTTGGGAGTTGTAATAGTAGTTTTATTCCCTACGCTATTTAATATTTTTTGTATTATTTTAGTTAATATAGTATATAATTAATTTTAAAAATATTAAAAGTAAATTTAATTTTTTTAATTTGTTATACATAATTATTTAATTTTTATTTATGTTATTGTTTTATGTGTATAGATGTATTTGTAATTTATAATATTTTTTAATAATTTAAAATTTATTACAATAATTATTCAAAATTATTATTAAGTAAGTATATATATTATATCTTATATGTATATGTTTAATTAATGTTTTATTTAATTATATATGTTACTTATTAATTTTAAATATTATCAAATATTTTTAACTATGTTTATTTTAATTATAAGTATTATTTAGTTTATTTTACATATTATTTTTAACAAAAAAAAAAACGATATTTTTGATAACGATATTTTTGACAATCGATATTGTTTTTTCGATATTTTTGTACTTACCATGTTGTAGATAGCATTTCGATATTCTTGACATCGATATTTTTGTTGCGATATTTTTGTAGGTCGATTTTTTGACCTTCGATATTTTGTCAGTGATCCGTTGGAAACACAGTTGACACACCAAAATCAAACTGATGGTAAACACAAACTAGCGCTAAAGCAGCAAGAATATCCTGATATGGTGATAGAGGAGGCTAGGACCAAGCATAAGGCAACTTTGCACCATGTCTATGAGGCGGGGGACAGGGCTGGTAGGCTCCTTGCCTGGTTGGATAAGAAGGAGAGGGTGACTGGATGGGTATTGGAGATTCGCTTGGGGTAGGGTGAAAGGATCACTAATAAACTGGCTATTGCTGAAGCTTTTGCTACTTACTACGCTCAACTGTACTCCACATCTTGTACCGCAACCGAGGAAAAATCCTGTGAGTTCTTGGCGGACCTGGTGCTTCCTTCCTTCATGACTGATGTTATTACCCTCCTTGAGGGTGATTTAACAGAAGAACAGATAGTTTCGATTCAAGATCTAAATGCAGATAAGGCACTGGGCCCAAATGGGGTACCCAATGAACTTTACAAACTCACTGCTCCGAAACTTGCCCTGCACATATTACGGATGTTTAAAGAAAGTAGAGAATGGGGGACTCTCCCCAGAGACCAGCGAGTGGCTACCATTGTCCCCATACACAAGCAGTGCAAACCACCGGATGGCTGTGCCTCACACCGCTGAAGTTAAAATATTGTCTAAACTCCTGACATCCCAGTTAATAAAGGTCATTGCTAAGCTAGTCCATCCTGACCAATCCAGATTCATGCCGGGGCACAGTACTGCTCTCAATTTGAGGAGACTGCATGGAGTACTGAGCTGGGCGAGATATATTCATAAAGATGCTATTGTCCTCTCTCTTGATGCCCTCATGGCCTTTTATACAGTCGAATGGCCTTATCTCTTTTAGGTACTGGCGAAAAGGGGTTTGGTCCTAGGATTATAGGCTGGATCCTCCCTGGCCCAAGTGGTGGTTAATGGAGGAATATCGCAAGTCTTTCCCCTTTAGAGTGGCACCCGCCAGGGAAGCCCACTCTCCCCCCTCCTTACCCCACTGGCTCCATGGATCCGAATGGATCCGCTGTTTCGGGGACTCCGCTGGTCAGATCAATGGGAGGTCAGAGTCTCTCTTTACGCTACGACGTCCTGTTGTTGAAGTGATTCTGCTTTTACAACAGACCTATGCTTGGAACCATAGAACGCCAGTACGTAGGAACTGAGTCATGATACTGCCTCAGTATCTATGTATCCGAGTCCGACTAGCTATAGTGCCTCATTTGCCCACCTAACCTTACCAGAGGAACAAGTGAATTGGCACCCCAGAACACAACACTTTCAACCCTCTCAGGGATCGTGGTAACAGGACACACCCTTTAGCCCTCTCACTAGTACTCATACACAATAAGATAAAAAAGAGACACGAAGGAAGTTTATATATTTATTTAAACTATTGTGTTCTGAAATGCAGTATACATGCCACAATTAGAAAACAAATGCATACTGAAAATACTGTTAGCGTGGTTAATAATCCATATATCATGAAATGCCCTGTCATTTTATAGGACAGAGTAACATAACTCCCCTCCCTGGCTTCTGAAGCTGAATGATTATATATCAAAGATCTCTGGGATTACTGGCAGACCCCGTACCTTAGCATACACAGATGGACACTCTACATCTCAGCAGAAGCAGTGCTCTTGTCTCAGAGCTCCTGTTCCATGTGTGTGTTTTTGGCTCATATGCTCGTCTATTTGATAGGACATGTGTGCACAAAACCACAGCTGCATTCTTGTGTTATATCTAGGTGCTAGTGCCTGGCCAGTGAGAATGACAAGGGGTATTGTTGTTTAACCTTTGTCTGTAGTGTTCAGACTAAATCCCAGGAAAGAACAGAATGTGAAAACATATGCAGGATTCCATGTGTAAGAACAAAGTGGCACAAAAGCAAGTAAATATATAGTTTATAAAGTAGCGTGTGCAAAGGAAAATAAGGCCTACAACGTGCACAGTTAGGCTAACAGAGGTAAAACTACAATGGGCCATGCAGGAAACACACCACACTGTTGTATGTGGCAGATCTCATTTAGTATGCATATACTTAGCATATTTGGCCGCTATTCTGGACACACGATCAATTGGGTGAAATCATTGATCTTTGTGCTGCATGGCCAACCGCCTGAGCTGCCCAGAGACTGTGAGGTCAGGGTAACCATGGAGGGCTTCACATATCTAAGAATCTTCGCCACCACTGACCCAGAACTCTTTTACGGGAAAAACCAGCTACCTTCCCTAGATAGGTTAAAGAAAGACATTCATCATAGGAGATCCCTGCCTCTGTCCCTAGTTGGTAGAGCAGCACTTTTCAAGATGATGGTGCTGCCCCATTTTTTATATACCCTCCATAATACTTTATATCCTGTCACAGCGCAATACTTTAAATCAATAATCTCCACATTACACACACTAATATAATAATAGGGGGTCAGCACGAATTGCTCTTCACAAACTCACAAGGGGGTGGTACAATTGTGGGGCTTTACCCGATATACAGAAGTACTACTGGGCAGCTCAGCTCACTACTATCAACCAATGGGTCCACTTACCAGGATGTCATCGCTCCGCATGGATCACCTAACTATGCACTCTGGGTGGTTTCTGCAGGCCTTATATTCTGCTCCCCCATGTCCCTCACTACGGGGCCCTTTAGCTATTACGGTCAGTGTTTGGCACACAACTCAGGTGGCACTGGGATGGATTAACACGATCCACGCCCCTATGGGATTCAGCAGCATTGGGCACCCTGGGTGCGCTGCGATGCTTTGACAAATGGGATCAGATTGGGCTATACAGGATTCGGGATCTTTGGTATGGGGAGCAGTCATTCCCTTTACTGATTTACAGAGAGACTGGAGTGCAGCTCCCACCGAGATGTACCACTATTTACAATTTAGACACGCTCTCCACACAACACTGCCTAGAGGTGAAGAACTGCCTGAATCCTCCCCTTTAGCATATTGACTGTCAGATGACTTCATGACACGCAAAGCGATCTCCCTCACATATCGCAAACTCATGAATAACACCCCTGACACCCTAATACATCTGCATGAGAAGTGGGCTTTAGATTTGAGTGGCATAGAAGATGATGAATGGCCTGAGGCCCAGCTCTCCCTGAAGGAAACAGCGATAATGTCGGGATTCCATCTGACAAAGCTTAAAATATTGCATAGAGCCTATTTTGCCTGTACAACATTAATGAAAATAGGTAGAGCAACAGATGACTCCTGTGGCAGAAAATGTACCCAGAAAGGTAAATGTTTCCATATTATCTGGGAATGTCCAGTTATACAATATTATTGGGAGGCAGTTGTAAATTGTATGAACAATTTGTGTGGCACAGCTGTGCCTCTCACTACTAAATGGTGCTTGCTCAATGTGTGGGAAGATTCAGACCTTAACCAAATGGAACAGACCTCGATGACCCTGGGCCTGGCGATATCCAAATGCAACATTGCTCATTGTTTGGGGACTGAAATGGCACCACATCTGAGGCATTGGAAAAATAATATGGACTTGAGTATGATAGCTGAAAAAGTAGTTTACAAGAATAGGGGCTGCCCTAAAAATGGGAGAAAATATGGGGCGCTTGGAATGAATATCATGGGGGACTGTGGGGCACCCCTCACTTGAAAATGGATCCCGGCCCCTCATTTTAACTATTGTAGGTGGGTGGGCGGAAGACAGGTACTTACTTGATGTACGAGTCAATTTGGGAAACATTCTGATATGTAACAATGACGCTATTGTGGTGTTTTACTTTGCTTTTGGTTCAAATGAAGAGAATATATTTTTTTTAAATGGCAAAAACAGTGATAGCAGACCACGCAGCCAGATACTATCAGCAATTGTTTTTATAGCAAGCCGCCATTTTATAATGTCTCCAAGATATAAGTAAACATTATTGTTCCAAATGCTTTGTAACCACAATATGTATAGATTTACATTTACACAATTTTAAAATGAAATATGTATGTCACAAATTTCTTCCTGTAAATTTGACGCATAGCATTGTACAATTTTTCAGCGTATGTCAGTAAAATAAGAATGTTTGTCTTGAACAAAATTGAAAACGAAGAGGCAAATTAGGATACTTGTAAATGCAATCAAACAAATACGTGTGGTTCGATTGATGTCTGGTGATAATCGGCATAAATGCGACCGCGATTTTGAAATGTCAACCTGTCGCTCAAAGGAGCAACTAGACAGTTCGTTTTGTATACAATAGATGCTGCTGTTTATTAGCTACGTGCAGTGGCGTTTACAACTCTCCTCACTGAGCAGCTGGTCCCTCAATTCAGCGCATACACAGTAACTAGACATGTCCCATGTTGCTGAAGCTTGCTGAATAAATATACGCCTTTGTAATGAATAAAAACAACCAATGACATCACACACAAAATACTATATAATGATAATGATAACCTAGAAACCATAGCTAGGAACAAATCAAGGTTAATGTCCTCCTTAATATGTCACTGTGCAGCTTGCTGGGATTTATCAGCAACATATAATCCCGCATAAATCACATCTTTGTATTTCATCAATAAATTCATGTGACACTTCAAAAAATTGCAGTAATGAAGCCCAAATGGGCAGACACGACTTTCCATAACATTTATATTTTGGAAATTACATTAATCTTAATCTTCAGATGCCTCAAAAGACCTATTCTGCCCCAGTGGGCAATTTCCATAATCTAAATGGGATTGTAAAACAGCTCTTATCACTGTGATATGGCAAGTTGGAGCAAGGGCGAATCTTTAATGTGCCAGAAACAGGAATTTGCAACCTTAGATATCTGGTTTTCCAAAGATAACTCAGAGTCCATACAGATCCCAAGACTGCAAATGGTCTTGATAGCCGGTGGGCCATAATTTCTGGCCATTAATTTGGGTTCTATTTGTCAACAGTCTGTTTACATAACTAGTGCTTTTGTTAGGATTTAGCTTCAGGTAATTGGTGGCCACACATTTATGTATAAACAGAATGAAGGAAGGAACAAACTGCCGATGTTGTTCGTGGTGATAGGTTTCTTGGCAACTGTTAGTTTGAAGAGCATTTGTATATCATCACATATAAGTAGAATCATATCTACATTGAAGTGAGTGTATGAACAAGCCAACGCAGATACACATTAAATAAAAAGGTAAAAATCACAGAACCCTATGGTACCCCATATACCCATACATAGATGCCTCTGTACAGTCAAGCCTATACGTGGCATGATGATTTCAGGCTAACTGAAATAAAAGTTTGTTTTTAATACTTGTCAAATATTTAATTTGAAACAAAATATTGCGTATCATTTCTAAAAGTGAAAGACAGTTTAAAAATCTGCAGCATCAGAACATCTATAGAAGTCAGAAGAAACAATTGGATAATGGTACTTCTAACCAAAAATAAACATACGTGTGAGGTGCACTGCTATAACCTGCATGATTACCTATGGGGAGGGAACGATGGATGAGGTTCCATCACTTTAATTCACCCTGTACCCAAGGAGTGCAATGCAAGTTTCAATGAGGAATCCACTTTTGTAGCTGTGAAACAAAGTGACAGACTTTTCCTAGAGGACAATTTATGTAAATTATTTTAGCAGCACCAATAAAACATAAAAGTCAAGAAAGTAAATAGATAGATATGCCCAAACCAATTTTGTAACAGATAGAAAAATATGGTGTGCAAAATGACACCAAATTGACAATATTTAGTAAAGGGAATCCAGCGTTATAATTTTATAAATAAAAAGCATCAATTGAAAACAATGAATGTTGAATGTACGTTAGTCTAGGTGGGTGGGGTACTAGGTCCTATGAATCCTTTCAGAGTGAACCAAATGGAGTGTGGTTTGGGCAAGACCTATGACCTACTGACTCACTCAGTAAAAATGTTTGCTTTCTGTGCTAGTAGTTTTTGAAGACGTTCCTTACATACTTTATGGAAAACTGCTTTCCTAACCTTTGTGAACAACTTTCTGTGCTTCTGTTTCAAGAAGAATCAGGATCCAATGACTCAATCATTCCTTAGTATGTAAGCAGTTTTCTTTTCTATATCTTCTCCAAGTTCCTGGTCATATTTTGGATTTTATGTGGTGGGCTCTGAACCCATCCCCACTATGTTCCCACCCTCGACCCTTCCCAACCTCTCTGCAATACTTCTGACCTATGGTTAAAACAATCCCAGAGAGCAGTATTCTATAACATTTTCAAAATGGCAGGTGGCTAATTTAGCTGTGGAGCTGTCCCAGCCAAGCCTTGTGCTTGCCTTTTAAAAAGAGGTACCACCCTCTCCCCTCTGGTGATAAACCTACTCAAACAGGTCCTGCTACCCTTCCACACCTGTGAGAGTGACATGCCTTGCTGGTAAAAGGATTGGCTTTAAAGGGAGGTTCACACCATGTCTTTGCTTATACATAAACAAGAAACCTCTGGTTCTATGTGTGTCACACATATCCCTGCACAGCTCTGGGCAAGGGAAGTCTAAAGACAGTCACTGAAAGCAGAGGAGAGCCTGGCAGACCTAGTTTATGGGGCTACTATGGAACGGGCAGAGATCAAAGTTGTGAAATTTATAGTGAACATTTAAGTTCACCAAATGAATTAGACGTTTAATATGTACCAAAAAGCCGGACATATGAATATTCAAGCATCTTCCCACGTTATGTTATAAAAATAGGACTTTTATCTATAAGGCAGACTTTTGTAAAGAAAGGATGCTTCAGCCTGTACAATTATATTTCTTTTGGGAATTCCATTACAGCAGAGACATGCCAGCTACATATTTAGCATGTTCACGTCTACACTTTATGCACTTAGGCCTTGTAGTCTCCATCACACATTTTATAGGTGGGTTAACTAATGTTAGAAGTAGGCACTGAAACACGTCAAAAGAATTGTTTGGATGTTCTTGTTCAAGCTTGGCCTACACCCATTCATGTTTTAAAGTATTTCATTTTGGGTGTGCGAAAGGCAAACTGCAGCCCACATGTAATATTTGACTTTTACTTGTGAAGGTTTAGTAAATGTATACCAGGGCTTCACTTGAAAGTCAAATAAGTTAATTGGGTTTAGTTACTTGCTTGCCATGCTACAGGTGTCAAAGCACACATAATGTGAGGTGTTTAGCAGACTCCAAATGTCCAGAGATAGAAGTAGACCAGATCACTCCAAAAATATGCACAAATCTGTCGAGCCCATACAAAAGGCACATTTTCTCATTAGCATTAAATAGTTACTTTTGAGCCAGTATATCTGTCCAGCAGACTTTGTCCAAATATTCCAATACATCTTGAGTTGACTATTATGATTATCAAACAGTTCTTTTATTTTTTTTTATATTTCCGTTTCAAGAATTAGCACCTTTCTGACATACAGAGTTGTGTTATCAGAGGCCCTGATATCAAAGACTTAAAAGAAACAGGTGGTAAAATGATCTATCAGTAATGGGTCTACTCATTTAAACCCCACAATGGAGATTTGGATGTCTGAAGTAACTTTCAGATCTTATCTGAAAACAAGAGATGGAAACATGATAGTCTAAAGGATAAGCAATGTTGGAAATTACCTGTACATATACTCACAGTTTCCAGCTTCCAGATGATGTCTGGTACCTGTGCCCGAATTAACGGGATATCTTACTATGCCTATCCTATGTGAAAAGAGACTAAAATGTTGTTTTCTGCAGTGGTTACATACAGAGGCTATTAGAATAAAATGCCTATCTTGACATAAGCTATAGTAGTTGTCGCAATTAAATTGATCCATGATATTCACCAGTCACTTTTTGTTAATGTTCTCTTGAATAATTTACGTTCACAGAAACAAGGGACATAAATCTTTTTAATGCTTTTGTTCTAGTGTTGGCTTCAAATGTATCTTCCTTCTTTCACTACATTATCAATTTTCAAAAATTGCTTCTTAGATGTAGACTGTGTGCACCCTTAATATTGAAGTCCAAATATCGATGACACTATATATAATTTTTCTATTTTTTGCAATAATACCAAAGTTTTGAATATATAAGACATAAATATGATAATATAGTTTTTAAGTGTTTTAGGGGCACATGCATCAAAGGTTTTTGCGATCGCAAACGGTGCGAATCGCAAAAATCGGCCGTTTGCGATCGCAAATTGGCCTTTGGAGATGCATGAAAGTGTTTCCTATGCGCAATTTAAGAATTCGCAATTAATTGCGAATTCCTAAATTGCGATTGCATTTAAGGAATCGCAATTTGCGATTCCTTAAATGCAATGCTAGAAGCACTTTCAAATAGCGATTTCGCTATTTGGGACCGCAAATTACAGACAAATCAAACTTGTCTGTAATTTGCAAAACCTTCGAAAAATGCTCTAAAATGCATTTTTTAAGTTTTAGGTTACACACACGCATGCCCTTGGGGCATGTGTGTGCGCAACATGGGTGCACATCACAATTTCAGGGTGCAACAGGGTGTCATTTTGACACCCTGGCACCTTGAAATTGCATTCTCAATTTGCGATTCTCTAATTGCGAATCGCTAATTGAGAATGTCTTCCCATTCATTCCTATGGGCCTCTAGGCCCATAGGAATTAATGGGAGGTATTCTTAATTGCGACTCGCAATTAGCGAGTCGCAATTAAGGAATGTTTAGGAATCGCTATTTTTATAGCGATTCCTACATGCATAGGCTTTTGCGATTCCTTAATTGCGATTCCTTAATAATCGCAATTAAGGAATCGCAAAAGCCTACCTTGATGCATGTGCCCCTTAATGTATTATTTTTATGTACATTTTGGGCCACATGCATCAAGGAAAAATCCGGTTGCAAACGGGCAGATTCGCAGAATCTGCCCCTTTGTGACCGGTATTTTTGCATTTGGGATGCATCATCCCAAATGCAAAAATCGCAATTTAAGGAATCGCAAAATTTGCGATTACTTAAATTGTGATTGCATTTAAGGAATCGCAAATTGCAATTCCTTAAATGCAATGCATTAACCAGTAAAATTTTGCGATTTCGCGAATAGGAATCGCAAATTACCGTCAATCACAAGTTGATGGTAATTTACGATTTCTTTGAAAAATGCACTGAAGTGCATTTTTCAAAGTCCCATGTTACACATACACATGCCCTTGGGGCATGTGTTTGAGCAACATGTGGATAAATTGAAATTTCAGGGGTGCAACAGGGTGTCCTTTTGGCACCCTTGCACCCTTGAAATTGCATGCGCAATTTGCGAGTACCTATTGGGTACTCGCAAATTGCGCATGCAATTCCCATTAATTTCTTTGGGCCTCTTGGCCCATAGGAATGAATGGGAAACAATTCCTTAATTGCGACTCGCAATTTGCGACTCGCAATTAAGGAATGTGTAGGAATCACACATTTTTGGGCGATTCCTACATGCATAGGCAATAGCGATTCTTTAATTGCGATTCCTTAAAAATCGCAATTAAAGAATCGCTATTGACTATTTTGATGCATGTGCACCAATATGTTGTTTATTTGAATGTTAAATGTGTATATATCTTGAAATATGGTATATGTGTGTATATGTCTGTATATGTGTGTGTGTTTGTGAGTGTATAGCACAGCCCCCGTGTCCATATGTGTACTACATCCCTTTCAGTGAAAGCCCATTTATTAGCAGCTACTGTCTGACACATTTCAGCTCCATGAAGCTTTTGTCTAAGTAAGTGAGGCACATCACCACACACAATAAATAGCAAACAATCAGCCGCGGTCCGTGCAGGTAACAGTGGTGGGGCAGTGGGGCCGCGTGAGGGGGGATTTGGAGGGACGATGCAGAGGGAAAATTAAATAAATAATTAATTTTCCCTCTGCATCGTCCCTCGAAATCCCCCCTCACGAGGCCCCACCGCCCCACCACTGTTACCTGCATGGACCGCGGCTGCAAACAATATATAGACATAAAAGAAATATTCTTGATGTCATGGTCCGCACTATACACAAATCAATGCAGGCAAGTTTATTCAATGCCAATATTACAATGCCATTTCTGCCACAATTTTGTGGTGCATAATAAATAACTAACATTTCAACATCCCAATTCATACGTTTGGCTTGAATTGACAAGATCAATGTGAGTGTCTGCTTGGCACATCAACATACAAATAGCAAGAAATTACAAAGACATTCTTGTCACAATTTTATACTGCATTGGTAAATAACCAACATTTAAAACCCCTGATTCATAAAGTTGGCTCAAAATGACAAGATATATGTGTGTGTCCACTCATCACATCAACATGAAAAAACTGAGATGAATACCACAACATAGGAGGTATTACTCTTTCTCAAGCATATGTAAAACACCAGAGTTCAATCCCAAGGCATGATCCCTAATCAGTTCATCCTACATGTACTTCCAGGTCCTCATCCTGATTGAGCCCAGTTGGATGGTTTGGTCTGCAGGTCAGCAACATATTTGGATTCCAGTTGACATTATATCCTTAGTCGATTGCCACCCCGTATATTCCTCTTGACTCTGTCAATTCCCAAAAAGATTAATTTAAAAATATCTCTCTGAAGTTTGAAGTAAAAATACCTACCTACCGGATAAGTGGCATCCGCATGCCTAATTTCCCTCAAATGCTCCAGAATGCATTTTTTAATCAGGAAGTTATTACTGTCCACATATTTTAATTCACAGGGACATCAGATAACATATACAGTAATCTCTAATACACGTAAGTAATTTGTCAATGGCCCTCTTTCTACCTGTGGGTACTGTGTATTGCTTCGTTTTGGTAGTGTATTTTGATGCTTTACATCTTCCTCATTTGTTAAACCTATTGGGTGAGTTGAGCCAACTCTGATTGGTTAAAATGTCTCCTAACCATTAACCCTTTTTGTGAGTGATAGAGGGTTTTGTCCCCACATCCTAGTTAATAATATTATCCTTACTCAAGATATTTCAATGTCTGCCCATTAAGGTACTAAATCTCTGCAACTCTTTGTTGAAAGTGGTTATTAACCTAATGGGTTTACCCTGAGTGGTCCCATTCATCACATTTGTTCTTTGATTAGGTAGCACCAGGCAATTCCTATCTATTGAGGCAGCCTTAAAGCTTGCTACTCACAACTTTGTTGGAGTAGCATCTTCTTTAGTATCTCCCTACAACGTATGGCCTTAACCAAATTTCTAGGTTGGTGGCTGCTGAAATGTAACACACAATTGCATGATGTCTCCTTTCTGTGGAGACTGAGGGTCATCAGGCCCCCCTCAATCTTAATTTTCTCATCCATAAAGTTACTATCTGTTCCACTCATCTTAGATTTGAATCTCAGATTATATTGATTACGGTCCAGAATTTGAATAACTTGTTATGCCTTCTCTAACGGGCTATCACAAATCAAAAACACATTGGCAATGTACCTGGTCCAGATGATGATATACCAAGTTTATTCTTCATTGAGATCAGTCCAGACCATCTACTCCTCCCACCTGCCCATTGTCAAAAGTTTGGAAAACTCAGGCTGATGCAGGTTCCAAATTCGAAAAGTTGGGGGTGAGCCAGGCTCCTCCCTTAGCGGTCCTAATCTATTGCCGATAATAACACAATCAAACAAACATTTTCTCTGTCAGGCAATATCTGATCATAGATAACAGCATCTTATTGTGATCATAAAATTTGGCAGGTCTGGTTTTCAAAAAATGCCCACAGGCCTTGACGCCAAAATTATGTTCAAGTAGATACTACTAATATCATTAAGCTATCTGGGTGGTAAAATTGCTATCATGCATATTTCAATGTATGAGAAGGAGGCACATAAGGAGCTGAGTCACACTGATTGTTATGAGGTGTTCACATATGACACCTATAGGGCCTTGTCATATATCATAATGCGTCAACTGAATGCCATGACTGGTGCATCATTGGATTGGAGGAGTATGCCTATCTACCTTATCACACATCCAAAACACATTATTTTTATCTATTGACCAAAGTCCATAAAGATGCCAGAAAATGGGAAGGCCCATAGTATCTTCCGATGAGGGACTACTTGAGAATGCAGTGATTTATATAAATCATTTTCTTTTTCCATCAATACTTTAATTACCCTCATACTGTAGGGAAACATCAATAAAGTGACAACACAACCAATGTCCCAAACAAATTTAGAAAAATGGAGTAATTTTAAATAAATAAAATGACACTAAAACAAAAAGAAATCCAATAAGTAGAACCAAAATACTGAATTTCTATAGGTGAAAATCGTGGCAAAAAGCATATAGCACCACTTGCGGGTATCTGGTCACGATGGACCGGGGCAAAGTCACAAGTTCATGCTGTCCACAATGGAGCGTCAGTCACATAAAGGGACTTGGTCCGTCTTGGTGAAGAGTTCACCTTCTCACAGTCCAAGTCCATGAGGGAGCCACAGCTGGAGTTTTGCACTGGTGGGGGCCATGAGGAGATTGTTGGTGGCATAAGGAGCAGTCGTCGCTAGAGTTTTGCATTGGTGGGAGAAGTGGGCAGTCACTGTACGGTGCAAAAAGCAGGTTACTACAGGAACTTCGCATTGGTGGGACAATCAATGACCATTGTTGATGCGAGAAATCTGCTCTTGGTCGCGAAGAGCCCCCAAACATCTGGATTTTCACCTGCAGCTTGATTTTGAGGGGAGAGGAGTATATTCTGATGCCAGCCAAGGGTTCTGGACCTTGGGGGCACCTCTTGGGGATCAGAACTCATTCCAGCAGAGGCCAGCAGCAGGGCTCAAGCAGGTCCAGATGGTGCTGGTCAGCTGGGAAGTTGCAGGAAGGCCTTGGGAACCTTGTTATATCTCTGTAGCTGAAACAGGAGTTCAGCCAACTAACCCTTGGCGTCACTCCAGGGGATCCTGTTATCAAGGCAAGCAGGTCCAGTCTTCCTTCTTCAGACGACAGGGAAGTCCTCTTCTGAATCTTCCACAAGCACAGGAGTGTTTTTTTGAGAGGTTCTGAAGGTGTCATATCTATAACTAGTGTCAGGCTTTGTGTGTGGAGCAATCCCTGACCTATTACCAAAGTGGGTCTGGTCAATTCTTCCTTTTCCCATGGGTTTGGCTAATTTTATCTAGGGCGACAAAGGCAAGCGCAAGCGTGGTGTCAGGTTCTTTGTGTGTGCCTCAGATAGGGTTCTTTGAAGTGCAATCAGGGCAGGGCAGAGCTTCTCCCTAGCCATCCTGTTAGGAAAATCCACGCTCTCTACACCTAGGCCCCTTTTGTCCCCATGTCTGGAAGGAATACACAACACACCACAGGAGAGCCATTCACAGTCATGTGCCCAAGTGGCAGTTTCAGAATAGTAACTTAAAATCCAACTTTACCATTAAAGAGGGATTTAAATTACAGTTTAAAGAAATGGAAGAAGCATTTCTCTATCTGTTCCCAAAATGAAATTATCACTTATTAAGTGTAATAAGGTAGCCCCGTATTAGGTTATGGGAAAGATTGCCTTGCTACAGTGAAAAACGACTCTAGGAGTTTTTCACTGCTAGAACATGTAAAACATAAACGCACATGACCTGCGATTTAAATACCATGCACATTGCCTATGAGGCTTTTAGGGCCTACCTTATGGGTGGCTTATAAGTATTAAAAAAAAGGTTTAGGCCTGGCAAACGGTGTATTTTGCCAGGTAGTTTAAAACTGCCCTATAGGCTGCAGTGGTAGGCCTGACACATGTTTTATAAGTTACTTTAGTGGGTGGCACAAGGAGTGCTGCAGCCGACTTTCAGCAATTTAATTTACAGGACTAAGGTGCATGCAGTACCATATACTAGGGACTTACAAGTAAATTAAATGTGTCAATTGGGTGTATACTAATTTTACGGTGTTTAAGGACGAGAGCAGAAGCACTTTGCTTCTGGTTAGCAGGACTCTTAAAGGCCAACAAAAACAGGATCAACAAAGGAGAGCAAAGATCTAAAGTGATTCTGCGGAAAGGGCCTGCTCCAACATTTGGGTTGCAGTTATTTTGGAATTTGGGTAGGTAGTTTATTTAATTATTTTTTAAATGTTTAGATTTAACTTTTGATAACATTTTCACACATAAAATTATAATGATGTCATTTATCAGTTGGGTTTTTGGGTTTCATTAAGGTTTTTCTAGAACCCCCAAATTTAAGGTGTTATTCTCTATTGAAGAAAGACAAATATCCTGAAACACGTCTAGAGATGCTCAGCACTGGCTGCACCAACAAAGTTGAACTCCTAAGACTTTCCAATAAATTGATTGTTATTAAGTACTGCATTTATCACAATGCATCTGGCCAAATGTGTGCTGGAGTGCCAGGCAGCGTGCTCCTTCCCTCCTGTAGTGATTGACTCCTTTGAGTTATTTGGCTGACGAGTTCATTGCAATGCACTTGCGCTGTGGGAGTGGTAAAGAAAGCTGAGAAGATTGTGAGGAGCACTTTCTATTGTAGAGGGACATATATTATTTATATTTTGAGTTTTTGGGTTTCATAGAAGGTTTGGTGGGTAGTGTATTAAATGTTTAATTTCACTTACATTTTTTTTTTTTATGTAATTTTAATTAACCTTATGTTTTTTTTCTCCATATTTCTCTTTGGGGTGTTGGGATTCAGATGTTTCTTTTGGGAGTGTACTAACGTGCGTTATTAGAAAAATAAAATTACACATTTTTCATTTTTAAAATGTATGTTACTTTTTGTTTTGCTATTTTGGTTTCATAGAGGTGATGGGTGTTGCACTGATTCAATAATTAGTTTTTAGGGTGCAGATAGGAATTGCTACAGGTTACTATTTCGTGTTTAGGGTACAGGGATCGGTATAGTACCTGGTTACTATTTGGTTGTCAGCGTGAAGGGATGTGACTGTTTAGTTTCTAGTGTGCAGATAGGTATTGCTTCAGTTTACTGATTAGTTCTTTGGGTGCAGGGATGAGTATTGCACCAGTTTACTGACTAGTTCTTAGGGTGCAGAGGTGAGTAGTTCACAGGGTTATTGATTACTTTTTAAAGCGACGATGAGGGTGTTGCACTTGGAAACTGATTCATCTTTAAGATGCAGGGATGGGTATTGTACCAGGTTACTGATTTGTTTTTAGGTTACAGGTTTGGGTATTGCCCTGGGTAAATGATTAGCTTTTAGGGTGCAGGGATTAGTATTGCACTGGGTTACTGATGAGTTTTTAGGGGCAGGTGTAGGTATTACCCTAGGTTATTAAACAGGTTTTAGTGCACATTGAGGGTTGTTGCAACAGGTTACCAGGATAATAAGTAATTTTTAAGGTAGAAGGATGGGTATTTTACTGGGTTACTGATTCATTGCTAGGGCATTGGTGTGGGTATTGGACCGGGTTGCTAATTAGTTTTTAGGGCCCTGGAATGGGTGTTGCACTAGGTTAATAATTTAGTTTTTAGGATGTAGGGACTGGTATTGAATATAGATAGTTAGGAATTTTTGTGGAGCAGGGATAGGTAAAAGATAGTGGTAGCAAAGAGATGTTACTATATAATTAAGATAATAGTGATGTCTAAAGTGAGAGTGAAAGGATTCCCATAAAGGATGAGGGAATGAAATGAAATGAAAACACCTACGAGGACATTACTAGATGAATTATGTGATGAGTTTAAAAAAGAAAACACTGGTAGTGTAACAGACATGATGGTTGAACGAAAGTTGGATTGAAATGCCCAAAGAGTTACCATTGGCTCTAAACATATGATCTATATGTGTCTATGATATGTCCTTCTTGTAAATATTTTAAGTGCAGGGGTGGAAGATTTGTACATGTACATTTAGTTAATGGACTATAACTCCCAGAATTCATGAATAGAGATTGGTGTTTTTACTAATGATTACATGGTGGGGCAGTAAACATAAAATATGTCACAAAGAGATAGACCATTCACTGGGAACAAGACCAGTCATGTTCGAAATGTGTGGTGATTTTGTGAAAAATTGTAAAGAATTTTACACTCTGACACAAGGGCATCCATGTTGTCTCTGGACTAGAACAGAGGCAAACTGCAGATTGATATTTTTGCTGGTCACCCGGAAACAGAGGGACCTTAGGAAAATCAGACTGAAACCTGGGAGAAGCAGCAGACCGCGTTTATATTTGTATATTTATATATATATTTCCCTTTTTCAGTGACTATTCTCCCACAGACAAGGATGTTTCCCACTAAATATATGTTTGTTCACTGAAAAAGATATGTTTTTATTTTTTTCCAATTGTAGATTTGACATATTAATACTATTTGAATAACATTGTGGCTATATTTATTATTTTATATACATATATACAGATGCTTTTAAATATTTCAATTTCCTACATTTTCTATGTAATATATTTTTGTGTATTTAAATATATTATTGTTTATGTAGACATATTTATAGAATAATTACATTACTAATTGATTTCAATTTTATGGTAACATAAGTACGTTCATATATTTTTTGAAAATTAATTTTAATGAAACATATTCTATTTTTTTGTTTTTCTATATTTTAGTTATTTTTAAGGTTGATTTAAAAGTCTATATTATTGTTATCTATATTTTGTCTTTTAATATTTTTAAACTTTAGATATTTTTAGATAACAATATTTTGGATTCAATATTTTGGTTATTTTAATTGTGTATATATATATATATATATATATATATATATATATATATATATATATTATCTACTGGCGGTCGCCAGTAGATAGTTATAGTTAGGACCTATTTTCCATAGGAAATCCGCAACATTCCATTTGAAATAACTTTGGCGCCGGTTGACGAATCTTCGCGAAATTTTCCAACTTGTTGGGGCGCTCTGGTCCGCTCCTATCCTGAAAGTCTTGGGGTGATTCGTCAAGCGGGAGCCGAGAAAAAAGGGGGTCCCAAAACGCATTTTCCCCATTCATTTTTCCATAGGGACCTTTCATCGCGGCTACAGCCCGAACTGCTGAACGGAATTACACCAAATCTGGCAAAGAGGTAGCCCTTGGTTCAGTGTCGTGCCTTTTGCTTAAATGGTGTAAATCTGTTCAGTAGTTCCTGAGAAAATCAAAAGTAAAGTCACATATATATCTATGGCCGAGTAGGGTCCGCGTACCCTCCCGATCACGAGCTGCATGCTAATTGGCTGTCAAGTGGCTGTCAACACTCCAAATCAGGAAGTGTTGGCAGCCATTTTGTCCCTCGGTAGAACCGAGGGACAGAAACAAGTGCGCAAAGCGCAAAAGGGGGCAGGGTAGAAACACCCTGACCCCCTAGGTCTGCTCAGGGGTCCCACAAGGACCCCTGGGCAGAAAAAGGCATTTTTTTTTTCAAAATCTGCGGGATGCGCTTAGGGTGCGCGGATCCCGCCGTGATTAGAGGCACAGAAACACGTCGCCAAACGCAACAAGGGGGCAGGGTAGAAACACCCTGACCCCCTAGGTCTGCTCAGGGGGTCCCACAAGGACCCCCTGGCCAGAAAAAAACATGCGCTTAGGGTGCGCGGATCCCGCTGATAAAAAAAAAAATCGAAGCGCGGTCTCCCTCGCTTCGATGCAATTTTGCCCCCGGGTGGCCCAAGTCCCGGGGGCATGCGGGGGTGGGTTTATATTTTATGGGGGGGGCCTCTAAGGCCCCCAAGCCCCGGGGACCACCACCCCCCAGGGCTTCAAATAAAAAATGGTGCGGGAGGGCTCTCCGCCCTCCCGCAGCCCCTGGGACCGCCACCCCCCGGGGCTTCTTTTTAAAAATGTTAATAACCTGTGTGGGGGGGCTCCAGCCCCCCCACACGCCCCGGGGACTGCCACCTCCCCGGGGCACTTAGAAAATAAATTTGGGGGTCCGTTTCGGAGCCCCGGGGACCACCACCTCCCCGGGGCTGTGCAATTGAAGGGAAGGGGGCCGCGCGGCCCCCCTCCTGGAGCCTGTGGTGGCCCTGGGGACCGCCACCCCCCAGGGCCGGCTCCTGTAGTGTCCCAGGGTGACTACCCCGGGACACTGCTGTTTGCAATGGCAGGACGGGAGCCTCGCGGCTCCCGCCCTCTCATTGCAAACTTGCTTTGCTTCATTGAAGCGAGAGGAGGGAAACCTGCTCTCGCTTCAATGAAGCAAAGCAGATTGCTTTTCCATAAGGGGAGCTGCATGTCAGCAGCTCCCCTTATGGAAAAGCAATGCCGGCTCCCGCAGGAGGCGGGGAGCCGGCGGGACCGTGCGGGGATTGGGGACCCCCCACGGTCCCCAACCAGTGGCCAGGCCCCGGGGGATGGGGTCCCCAGGGCCATTAGTGGCCCGGGAGGGGGGCCACGCAGCCCCCCTCCCAAAAAAAGGCATTTAAAAAAAAAAAAAAGGCAAAGGCCGGCCCCGGGGGATGGGGTCCCCGGGGCCTTAAATGGCCTGAGGAGGGGGGCCACGCAGCCCCCCTCCAAATATTTTTTTTTTTTTAAAAAGAGGGCATGCCCTGGGGGATGGGGTCCCCGGGGCAAATACAGGCCCAGGGAACAAGGGCCACGTGGCCCCCTTCCCGTTTAAAAAAAAAAAAAAAAAACAGCCTCAGGCCCCGGGGGATGGGTTCCCCGGGGACAAAAGTGGACGAGGGAAGAGGGGCCACGCAGCCCCCCTCCCATACAAAAAAAAAAGACTGGCATCGTGCCGGAGGCCCCGCCCCCTCCCTGCAGCAGTCTGCAAACGCGCCCCTTGGCGCGTTTTAAGAAGGGGAAGTAATTCCCCTTGAATACTGGGGGTCCCTGGGGCCAACGAGCCCACCAGGAACCTCCAGTATGCGCCAGGGAGCTGCGTTGCAGAGAGGTGTACAGAGGCCACGCCCCTTTTTACACCTCTCTGCAACGCAGCTCTGTGGCGCTTTTTGGAGGTACATGGTGGGCTAGTTGGACTCCAGGGACCCTCAGTATTCAAGGGGACTTAATGCCCCAACTTAAAACGCGCCACGGGGCGCGTTTGCACAGTGGTGAAGGGAGGGGGCGGGGCATCAGGTGACATGTGTGCAAACAGGCCCGTGGCGTGTTTTAAGTTCAGGAATTAATTCATCTTCAATCCTGAGGGTCCCTGGGGGCCAACTAGCCCACCAGGTACCTCCAGTAAGCGCCACGGAACTGCGTTGCAGAGTGTTGTAAAAAGGGGCGTGGCTTCTGAACACCTCTCTGCAATGCAGCTCTCTGGCGCATACTGGAGGTATCTGGTGGGCTAGTTGGCCCCTAGGGAGCCTCGGGATTGAGGAGGAATTAATTCTCCAACTTAAAACGCGCCACAGGGCGTGTTTGCAGGCATGTCACCTCAGGCCCCACCCCCTTCCTTCACCATTGTGCAAATATTCCTCTAAAATCAGCCGAACTACGAATTCCGATTTACTCACCTGTTATCAGGAGAGACCTCAGTGCTGCATCTTTGAGCCCAGTACTGATCCTGAAAAGTAATTTTAACCGTACTTACCAGTAACTTGAATTTCCTTCCATAAGCTAACATTGACTGGTTTCACTTGGAAATTCTTCTAAGTGTGGAGTTTTGGAACTTTATAATATTCCTCTAAAATCAGCCGAACTACGAATTCCGATTTACTCACCTGTTATCAGGAGAGACCTCAGTGCTGCATCTTTGAGCCCAGTACTGATCCTGAAAAGTAATTCTAACCATACTTACCAGTAACTTGAATTTCCTTCCATAGGCTAACATTGACTGGTTTCACTTGGAAATTCTTCTAAGTGTGGAGTTTTGGAACTTTATAATATTCCTCTAAAATCAGCCGAACTACGAATTCCGATTTACTCACCTGTTATCAGGAGAGAACCCAGTGCTGCATCTTTTAGCCCAGAACTGACCCTGAAAAGTAATTCTAACCGTACTTACCAGTAACTTGTATTTCCTTCCATAGGAATCCATTGTCTGGTTTTCAGCAGAAAAGTTTCAAGTGTCGATTTTCACAAACTACAAATATTCCTTAAAAATCGCCTGTATGACTTAAACGCATTCTTTCAACTGTTTACAGGAGATGCACCAGTGCTGGATCCAGGATCCACCACTGAGTAAGAAAAGTAACGATAACACAACTTACCTGCTAAGTGAATTTCCTCCCATAGGATAACATTGGTGATTCTATGTGAAAAAGTTTGTGTCAACTTTTAAAATACAATAATATTCCTTAAAAATCACTACTGTAACCAAAACGCTTATACTCAACTGTTTACAGGAGATGTCCCAGGACTGAATCTAGGATCCAGTCCTGTGGTTAGAAAAGTAATCCATAAAGTAACTAATTGCATTTAACTAGAAATTCACATTGAGCTCAATGTTGCATTGTATTTGAAATTGTGTTGCCCATTGCAACAACTATAACTACTGTACTTAAAAGTCTATTGCCTATTTGCAA
Source organism: Calotriton arnoldi (assembly GCA_963921515.1). Taxonomy (NCBI): domain Eukaryota; kingdom Metazoa; phylum Chordata; class Amphibia; order Caudata; family Salamandridae; genus Calotriton; species Calotriton arnoldi. Next base: position 165,860 of record CAWUFW010012706.1, read on the forward strand.
AGTATTTAAACTAAAGTAATTCATTATGAGAAAGTATATTTTGTAATGTAATGTATAATGTAATTACAATGTAATTTAAAAAATAAAATATCTAAAAATAAATAGTTTAAAAAAATGTAGTAAATCAGTATCAAAAAATAAATATAACAATTAATACATTTAAAAATTGTCATTTACAAAACCTTTGAAATTCACTTAAAAAAACAATAGGTTTCAGACATGTTATAGTTAGGAATTAGCCACTCGGCCCCCCTCCCTTTTTAATTTTTTTTAATGCATAAGGCCGGGTCATGGGGGATGGATTCCCCAGGTCCAAAATTGGCCTCAGGAGGGGCGTCAAGCGGTCCCCCTCCAAAATGTAAAACAAAAGGCAGAGCAGGCCCCGGGGGATGGGGTCCCCGGGGCCAAAAGTGGTGCAGGGAAGGGGGGCCATGCAGCCCTCCTTCCATAGAAAACAAATTCGTTGGGCCCTGGGGCTTGGGGTCCCGGGGCCAAATCCGGCCTGGGATAGGGGCTCCCCTTAAAAAAAAACAAAGGCCTAGCCCCGGGGAATGGAAACCCCGGGCCATAATCAGCCTCGGGAGGGGGACCACTCGCCCCTCCCTTTTCATTTTTTTTTTTTAAATGGCTGAGGCCCTGGGGGACGGGGTCCCAAGGGCCCAAAAGGGTCAAGGGAAGGGGGGCCACACACAGCCCCCTTCCTAAAATAAAAATAAAAAAAGAAACCACACCTTTCTGGAGGCCCCACCCCCTCCCTGCACCACTCTACAAATGCGCCTCCTGGCATGCTCTGGGATGGGGGTTGAAGTCCCCTTCACAGGTGAGGGTCCTTAGGGGCCAACCAGCCCACCAGGTACCTCCAGTAAGCCCCACACAGTGGGACTGCTGTGAGGTGGTCGGAGGCCACGCCCCTTTTTACAACTCTCTGCAAACGTGCCTCTTGGCACACTGCAGGTGGGGCGATGAGGTTCCCTTGTGTACTGAGGACTTTAGGACTAAAGTGGACTTCATCCCCCAAGCAGCAGTGCGCCAGGAGGTGTAAAAAGTGTGCGTGGCCTCTGACCACTCTCAGCAATCCAGCTGTGTGGGGCTTACTAGAGGTAACAGGAGGGCTAGTTGACCCCCAGGGACCCTCAGCGGGCAACAGGACTTCATCCCCCAACCAAGGGCACAGCAGGAGGCGCGTTTGCAGAGTGGCGGAGAAAGGGGTCGTGGCCTGTGTCCACCTCTCAGCAATCCCACTGTGTGGGGATTACTGGAGGTAACAGGTAGGCTAGTTGGCCCCTAAGGACCTCCAGCAGCGAAGGAGACTTCAATCCCCATTAAAGAGCACGCCAGGGAGCGCGTTTGCAGAGTGGTGGGCAAAGGGGGCGTGGCCTGCTATGAGAATTTAGCAATCCTGCTGTGTGGGACTTACTGGAGGTAATAGGAGGGGTAGTTGGCCCCCAAAAATGCCCTTGGGAGCCAACTACCCCTCCTGTCCAGTAAGTCCCACACAGTGGGATTGCTAAGAGGTCTTCGGAGGCCATGCCCCCTGTCTCCACCACTGTGCAAATGCACCTCCTGGCACACTACTGGTTGGGGGATGAAGTCCACTTTACTCCTGAGGGACTTTGGGGGCCAAGAAGCCCTCCTGGTACCTCCTGTAAGTCCTACGCAGCGGAATTCCTGAGCGCTGGTAGGAGGCCCGCCCCCTTTCTCCACCACTCTGCAAATGCAACTACTAGTTAAAGAAGCATTTGCAATGTAATATGTCTCGCATTTGCAGAGTGTTAGAGCTATTGGCGTTGTAAATGTAAAAGTTTTTTACTAATGTTTTTTGGAGTGGAGTAGATGTACGTTGTGTGTAGAGGGATTACGTCATATGTTGTGCAGTGAAATTATGTGGATAGAAAGTATGTGGTATTTAGTGTATAGGAATTATGCAGAGTGGGATCATGTGTTATGGAGAGTAATTATGTGGCATGGTATGTGTTGTGGAGTGGAGTGGTAACCTCAGGTTTAGTCTTCCTCGTTTCCATATGAGCTAAATTATAAACTCAATGAGACAAAAAAAGAAGGAACCACTGATGAGCACTTCTGGACCTAGTCAGAGGTATGAGCAGGGCCACTGGAATTATGTGACTGTTCGGCTGTACCGATTTTTGCATATTTATACATTTTTCGCATTTGCCACATAATCCATCATCTGCTGCATAATCTGCAGATTTGAACAAAAAAAACCTTGTTTCTAGCTCAAACGGCTCAAACTTTACCAAAAATGCATCGACAAGTGTTACAGCGTGGTAGAAGGCCCTTTGCAAACCTGTGATGTCATTTGAGATGTCATCAGTGATGTCACTGACCATGTCATGAGTGAAGTAATATGTGACGTTATCAGCAGTGCATTGCGGGGGCGCCCATCTAACTATAACAGCTGAATTTCTCTGATTTTGTACGAGTGAAATGTCAGCCTAACTATAATGTCCCTGAAACCTGTGTTTTTTTAAGTTATATATATATATATATATATATATTTATATTTTGACTTTGTATTTTATACAGCGCGTTGCCCCCTCAAGCGGATCATTAGCATTGGCTTTTATATACCGCATTGGGGAGAGAGGATGCAGTATTCACTGCAGGGGTCACACCAGGTCCCAACAATCAACATTCATTCCCACTGGGACCGGAGTGCTGTAGGTCTGCGAAGCCCGGTGAGCCAACAAGTTTGGTATGCCACTTGGTGTTTGAGAGGCCCTTCAGTGTATGGGTCTCCACGTCGAACTTCATTGACTATCATGCACTTGGTCTCAGTGGAGCACAAGGTGAATGCAAGCAGCAAGAAGAGGCGGGGTTGGACTATCAGTGAATGGGAGTGGCCACGAGAACGTCATAGAACTCTTAATGACCCCCAGGTGAGAGGCCCTGTTTGGAAACCGGCACTGAGGAAAGCACAACTGCTGAAACGCGTCTGCCTGGCGTTTCCTGTATTTCTGCATGACTCGTGATGCTAAATGACTGGAATAAATCCTTCTGTTTAACCCCAGCATATGTCGGGCTCATTCTTCCACGAGTGAGCATTGGATTGTATGTTTCGCCAAGTACTGCAGGCACTGGCTACCAGCATGCCCTCTCGATTTGGTGCGACGCACTTGCCAGCACCTTTGGACTTTATATATATAGATATATATATGTATACATATATTTTACCTACTGGCGGTTGCCAGTAGGTAGTTATAGTTAGGACCTCGTTTCTTTTCAAAAAGCATTTGTTCTTTTGCCAATATCTTTGGCGCCGTTTGACGAATCTTAGCGAAATTTTCAAAACTAATGGTTCGCTCAGGTCAGCTCCTGTCTTTAAAGTTTTAGGGTGACTCGTCAAGTGGGGGCCGAGAAAAAAGGGGGGTCCCAAAATGCATTTTCTCTATGTTAATTTCCATAGGAAACTTTAGACAAAGCTACAGCCCGAACTGCTGAACAGAATTACACTAAATTTGGCAAAAGATAGGTCTTGGTTCAGAAAGCATTCTTTTTTAAATGGTGTAAATCAGTTCACTAGTTCCTGAGAAATTCAAAAATAAAAAAATATTGATATCTGGTGACCGACGAGGATTCTCGAACCCTCCCGACCACGAGCTTCATTCTGATTGGCTGCCAATACTCCAAACCAAGAAGTGTTGGCAGTCATCTTGTGACTCGGTATAACCGAGTCACAAGAAAAAAGGGAATAAAATGATAAAAAACAGAAAAGGGGGCAGGGTAGAAAGACCCTGACCCCCAGGGCCTCAAAAAACATTTTTTTTTTTAAAAAGGCAGGATTCGCTCTGAGAAAATAAAAAAAAATGATGCACGGGCTCCCGCACTTTTTAATGAGCCCCCGGGTAAGCCAGGTCCCGGGGGCAATGCGCATAATATATGCGGGTGCCGTGTGGGCCCCCGCAGCCCCAGGGACCGCCACCTCCCTGGGGCTTTATTAATAATGTGCAGGGGCATGCAGCCCCCCGAAGCCCCGGGGACCACCACCTCCCCGCAGCATTGGAAAATAATGGGTGGGGGGGCCTCACGGGTCCCCCCAAGCCCCAGGAACCACCAATACCCCGGAGCTTCAATGTTTAAATGCGGGGGGCATCGAGCCCTCCACAGCCCCGGGGACCACCACCTAACCGGGGCTACCTCTAAAAACTGTGTGTGGGGGGTTTGAGCACCCCCACACTGCCCCGGGGACCACCACCTCCACGGGGCATAGATGAATGAAGTGTGGGGGTCTGTTCCAGACCCCTGGCCCCGGGGACCACCACCTCCCCGGGGCTATTTACATGTTTGTAGGGGGGCCACGCAGCCCCCCTCCTGGAGCCCTTCTTGGCCCTCGGGACCACCACCCCCTAGGGCCGGCTCCAGCAATGTCCCAGGGTGCTCACCCCCGGGACATTGCAGTTAGTAATGGCTCCCGCCCTGTCATTGCAAACTCATGGAAGCGAGAGAAGGAAATCTGCTCTCGCTTCCATGAACCAAAGCAGTATTGCTTTTGGACAAGGGGAGCTGCATGTCAGCAGCTCCCCTTGTCCAAAAGCAATGCTGGCTCGTTTCCATAGAAGCTAAACTATAAACTCAATGAGACAAAAAAAAGAAGGAACCACTGAGGAGCACTTCTGGACCTAGAGGTATGAGCATGGCCACTGGAATTATGCAACTGTTTGGCTGCACCGACTTTTGTACAATTAAACATTTCCCGCATTTACCACATAATCCATCATCTGCTGCATAATCTGCAGATTTGAACAAAAAAAACCTTGTTGCTGGCTCAAACGTTGCCAAAAATGCAGCAACAAGTGTTACAGCGTGGTGAAAGGCCCTTTGCAAACCTAGAATGGTCACCTGTTACTTATTGCTAAATGTGGGTATTAAATTGGTATTAATGGTGTGCAAACCACTCTTGCTTCTTTCTGCGCCTCTCTTGCCTCTTTCTGCATTTCTGTTGCTTCTTTCTGCACCTTTCTTTCTTTTTCTGCACTTCTTTTTCCTCTTTCTGCACCTCTCTTGCCTCTTTCTGCACCTCTGTTGCCTCTTTCTGCATCTCACTTGCTTCTTTCTGTACCCCTCTTGCCTTTTTCTGCACTCTTCTTCCCTCTTTATGCACCTCTTTTGCCTCTTTCTGTAACCCTGTTCCCTCTTTCTGCACCACTCCTGCCTCTTTCTGCACTTCTCTTGCCTCTTTCTGCACTTCTCTTGCCTCTCTGCACCTCTGTTGCTTCTTTCTGCACTTCTGTTGACCCTTTCTGCACCCCTCCTGCCTCTTTCTGCACCTCTGTTACTTCTTTCTGTACTTCTCTTGCTTCTTTCTGCACCTCTGTTACTTCTTTCTGCACCCCTCTTGCCTCTTTCTACACCTCTCTTCCCTCTTTCTGCACCCCTCTTGCCTCTTTGTGCACCTCTGTTCCTTCTTTCTGCACTTCTCTTGCCTCTTTCTGCACCCCTCTTGCCTACTTCTGCACTTCTGTTGGTTATTTTGCACCGCTCTTGCTTCTTTCTGCATATCTCTTGCAAATTTCTGCACTCTCTTGCCTCTTTCTGCACCCTCTTCCCACTTTCTGCACCTCTCTTGCCTCTGTCTGCACCCCTGTTCCCTCTTTCTGCACCTCTTTTGCCTGTTTCTGCAACTTTCTTGCCTCTTTCTGCAGTTCTCTTGCCTCCTTCTGCACCTCTGTTGCTTCTTTCTGTACTTCTTTTGCCTCTTTCTGCACCTCTCTTGCTTCTTTCTGCACTCCTGTTGACTCTTTCTGCACTCGTCTTCCCTCTTTCTGTACCTCTTTGCTTCTTTCTGCACTTCTCTTGCTTCTTTCTGCACATCTCTTGCTTCTTTCAACAATTCTCTTGCCTCTTTCTACACTTCTCTTGCTTGTTTCTGCACCTCTCTTGCTTCTTTCTGTACCTCTCTTGCCTCTTTCTGCACTCCTCTTTCCCTCTTTCTGCACCCCTGTTCCCTCTTTCTGCACCTTTCCTGCCTGTTTCTGCACCTCTCTTGCCTCTTTCTGTACCTCTGTTGCTTCTTTCTGCACTTCTCTTGCCTCTTTCTGCACCCTTCGCGCCTCTTTCAGCACCTCTGTTGCTTCTTTCTGCACTTCTCTTCCTTCTTTCTGCACCCCTCCTGCCTCTTTCTGAACCCCTTTAGCCTCTTTGTGCACCTCTCCTACCTCTTTCTGCACCCCTCTTGCCTCTTTTTGCACCTCTGTTGGTTCTTTCTGCACTGTTCTTGCTTCTTTCTGCACCTCTTTTGCAAATGTCTGCATCCCTCTTGCCTCTTTCTGCACCCCTCTTCCCTATTTTTCCACCTCTCTTGCCTCTTTTTGCACTTCTCTTGCTTCTTTCTGCACTGCTCTTGCTTCTTTCTGTACCTCTCTCGCAAATTTCTGTATCCCTCTTACCTCTTTCTGCACCCCTGTTCCCTCTTTCTGCACCTTTCTTGCCTGTTTCTGCACCTCTCTTGCCTCTTTCGGCACCTCTGTTGCTGCTTTCTGCACTTCCCTTGCGTATTTCTGCACCCCTCTTGCTTCTTTCTGTACCCCTTTTGCCTCTTTGTGCACCTCTCTTGCCTCTTTCTGCACCTCTCTTGCCTTTCTCTGCAGTTCTCTTGCCTCTTTCTGCACCTCTTTTGCTTCTTTCTGCACTTTTCTAGCCGCTTTCTGTACACCTCTTGCCTCTTTCTGCACCTCTGTTGGTTCTTTCTGCACTTCCCTTGCGTCTTTCTGCATCCCTCTTACCTCTTTCTGTACCCCTCTTCCCTCTTTCTGCACCTCTCTTGCCTCTGTCTGCACACCTGTTCCCTCTTTCTGCACCCCTTTTGCCTGTTTCTTCAACTCTCTTGCCTCTTTCTGCAGTTCTCTTGCCTCCTTCTGCACCTCACTTGCCTCTTTATGCACTTCTCTTGCTTTTTTCTGCACCCTTCTTCCCATTTTCTGCACATCTCTTGCTTCTTTCTGCACCTCTCTTGCCTCTTTATGCACATCTCTTGGCTCTTTGTGCACTGCTCTTGCCTCTTTATGCACCCCTCTTGCCTCTTTCTGCACCTCTTTTGCTTTTTTTTGCACTTCCCTCTCCTCTTTCTGCACCCCTCTTGCCTCTTTCTGTACCTCTGTTGCTTCTTTCTGCACTTCTTTTGCCTCTTTCTGCACCTCTCTTGCTTCTTTCTGCACCCCTGTTGTCTCTTTCTGCACTCGACTTCCCTCTTTCTGCACCTCTCTTGCTTCTTTCTGAACTTCTCTTGCTTCTTTCTGCACCTTCTTGCTTCTTTCTGCACCCTTCTTCCCTTTTTTGCATCCCTCTTGCCTCTTTCTGCAGTTCTCTTGCCTCTTTCTGCACCTCACTTGCCTCTTTCTGCACTTCTCTTGCTTCTTTCTATACCTCTGTTGCTTCTTTCAGCAATTCTCTTGCCTCTTTCTGCACTTCTCTTGCTTGTTTCTGCACCTCTCTTGCATCTTTCTGCACATCTTTTGCCTCTTTCTGTACCTCACTTGCTTCTTTCTGCACCCCTCTTCCCTCTTTATGCACCACTCTTGCCTCTTTCTCCACCCCTGTTCCCTCTTTCTGCACCATTCGTGCCTGTTTCTGCACCTCTCTTGCCTCTTTCTGTACCTCTGTTGCTTCTTTCTGCACTTCTCTTGCCTCTTTCTGAACCGTTCGTGCCTCTTTCAGCACCTCTGTTGCCTCTTTCTGCACTTCTCTTTCTTCTTTCTGCACCCCTCCTGCCTCTTTCTGTACCCTTATTGCCTCTTTGTGCACCTCTCCTACCTCTTTCTACACCCCTCTTGCCTCTTTTTGCACCTCTGTTGGTTCTTTCTGCACTGCTCTTGCTTCTTTCTGCACCTCTTTTGTAAATTTCTGCATCCCTCTTGCCTCTTTCTGCACCCCTCTTCCCTATTTCATCACCTCTCTTGCTTCTTTCTTCACTTCTCTTGCTTCTTTCTGCACTGCTCTTGCTTCTTTCTGCACCTCTCTGGCAAATTTCTGTATCCCTCTTACCTCTTTCTGCACCCCTCTTCCCTCTTTCTGCACCTTTCTTGCCTGTTTCTTCATCTCTCTTGCCTCTTTCGGCAACTTTGTTGCTTCTTTCTGCACTTCTCTTGCCTCTTTCTGCACCCCTCTTGCCTCTTGCAGCACCTCTGCTGCTTCTTTCTGCACTTTTCTTGCTTCTTTCTGCACCCCTCTTGCCTATTTCTGTACCCCTTTTGCCTCTTTGTGCACCTCTCCTGCCTCTTTCTGTACCTCTCTTGCCTCTTTCTGCAGTTCTCTTGCCTCTTTCTGCACCTCTTTTGCTTCTTTCTGCACTTTTCTTGCCTCTTTCTGTACCCCTCGTGCCTCTTTCTGCACCTCTGTTGGTTCTTTTTGCACTGCTCTTGCTTCTTTCTGCACCTCTGTTGCACATTTCTGCATCCCTCTTGCCTCTCTCTGTACCCCTCTTCCCTCTTTCTGCACCTCTCTTGCCTCTGTCTGCACACATGTTCCCTCTTTCTGCACCCCTTTTGCCTGTTTCTGCAACTCTCTTGCCTCTTTCTGCAGTTCTCTTGCCTCCTTCCGTACCTCACTTGCCTCTTTCTGCACTTATCTTGCTTCTTTCTGCACCCTTCTTCCCTTTTTCTGCACATCTCTTGCCTCTTTCTGCACCTCTCTTGCCTCTTTCTGCACATCTCTTGGTTCTTTCTGCACTGCTGTTACCTCTTTCTGCACCCCTCTTGCCTCTTTCTGTACCTCTTTTGCTTCTTTCTCCACTTCTCTCTCCTCTTTCTGCATCCCTTTTGCCTCTTTCTGCACCTCTGTTGTTTCTTTCTCCACTGTTCTTGCTTCTATCTGCACCTCTCACTTCTTTCTGCACCTCTCTTGCCTCTTTCTGCACCCCTCTTCCCTCTTTATGCAATTCTCTTGCCTCTGTCTGCACCACTGTTCCCTCTTTCTATACCTCTTTTGTCTGTTTCTCCAACTCTTTTGCCTCTGTGCAGTTCTCTAACCTCCTTCTGCACCTCTGTTGCCTCTTTCTGCACCCCTCTTGCCTCTTTCTGCATCCTTCCTCCCTCTTTGTGCATCTCTCTTGCCTCTTTCTGCACTTCTCTTTACTCTTTCTGCACCCCTCTTGCCTTTTTCTGCACATCTGTTGCTTCTTTCTGCACTTCTCTTGCTTCTACCTTTTTGTACACAAATTTACAGAGTATGGTGTTTGAAACACAGGTATTCAAGTATTTGTATGTTTATTTTTATGTAACATGTCACTAGGTAAAAGCAGAGACACACGCATGCATACCTTCACAAACTTGGTCAGACTTACAACAGTGATATGCTTAGGATTGCTGTTTTATATTTGGTAGGCCTAACATTCCGAGCAGTCGATGAATATTGAACCTTCAAGAGAAAAATAAGGTTTAAGACATCTTGGGAGACGGATTAGTGATTAGGCTACTTTGTATGAGTCTGTTGTAATGTACAGTCAAAGTAGACCTCTGTTGGTTCTTTCTGCACCTCTTGCTTCTTTCTGCACCTTTCTTCTTCTTTCTGCACCTCTCTTGCTTCTTTCTGCACTTCTCTTGCTTCTTTCTGCGCCTTTCTTTCTCTTTCTGCACATGTCCTACCTATGTAGGCATAGTTAGAAATTAGCATTTAAAAAACCTTAGAAATTGACTGAAACAACCAGAGGTTTCAAGGAAGTTATAGTTAGGGATTAGCATTTAAAAAACCTTAGAAATTCACTGAAAAAACCACAGGTTTCAGGGACGTTATAGTTAGAAATTATCATTTAAAAAACCTTTGAAATTGACTGAAACAACCAGAGGTTTCAAGGAAGTTATAGTTAGGGATTAGCATTTAAAAAACCTTAGAAATTCACTGAAAAAACCACAGGTTTCAGGGACGTTATAGTTAGAAATTATCATTTAAAAAACCTTTGAAATTCACTGAAAAATCCATAGGTTTCAGGGACGTTATAGTTAGAAATTAGCATTTAAAAAACTTTAGAAATTCACTGAAAAAAAACAAAAAAGACACGTTTAATCATTCACTTATACAGTCAGTCACGCACCTACTAAATCATCCATTCAGACACTCATACCCCCACTCATTCTTCAATACACCTTGGCATATATATATATATCAAACATATTTAAACTTTACAGAAACACACAGTCACTGGATGATGTCATCAGTGATGTCATTTGAGATGTCATTAGTGATGTCATCAGTGATGTCACTGACCATGTCATGAGCGATGTATTATGTGACATCATCAGCAGTGCACTGCGGGGGCACGAGTTATAGTTAGCCCAACTAACTATAACGGCCGAATTTCTCTGGTCTTGTACGAGTGAAATGTACAACTACCTATAACGTCCCTGAAACCTGTGTTTTTTTCAGTGAATATATATATATATATATATATATATATATATATATATATATATATATATATATATATATAAGGTTTGGCAATATTATGGGTGTCGATATTTTGGCTTCTCTTTTTCTGAATGTGGATATTTTTAATATCAATATTTAGTACTGCATTTAATGCCGACAAAATCATACCTGCTGCAGAAGTCCAAACTTACTGCAGTGCTCTTGAGATGCTAAAATGTCTTTCCCATAACTAGTTGTACTAGTTCTGTAATACCTGGTGCATTCCATTCTCTATACCTGTCTTCCATTATATCTGCTATGAGGTTGGTAATCTGCTTTAATGCTACTCATTCATTCAGCTTAAAGGGCCAAAGTGTAGAGTAACCCGGTGCATCGGCTTGGCTTTGGCACTTCATCTTCAGAACTGGTGCATTGCCATCATTGCATGAACAAAATTGATGTATCACCTTGACTGCGGGATCGACACCAATGCATCGCTTGGTTGCAACCTGGATGACGCTGTTGCGACCAGGATCAAGGTGCTTTGTTGAGTGGGCCTTGCGTGGTTCCTGTATCCAGCCCACGCTCTATCGCTGTTGGGCTGAACTCTTGACTTTGCCCTGGCCCAGCGTGACCAGATAACACCCATTGGAGCTTATTGCTTCTAAGCGCTAGTTTTCCATTTAATTTTTATAAGTTCATGCCTGACTTCTACTCAATGGTTTTTTATTGTTTTGGACTTGTTTTATTTATAAAATCATCACCTATTTTTCTATGCTGGTGTGAAGTCTTTTTTTCGTGTTGCCAATGTGTTACTGTTTGGTGTTGCACAGATACTTTACAGAGTGCCTCTTAAGTCAAGCCTACCTGCTCTGTGCCAAACTACTAGAGGGTGAGCACAGGTTAATTTATGATGTGTATCTGACTTACCTTGACTAGGATTGTGGTTCCTGCTTGGACAGGGTGCCTACCACTGCGAACCAGAAACCCAGTTTCTAACATTGATGATCAGTGGTGACAATAGGATTTGCGTTTCTTCTGTGCCATACAGTGTCTTAGTGTACACTACTACTCCATATCTAGACCAGTTCTAATCAATTCTCCCTAATTGACATTTTTGATTTTTCCAAAGTCTTTTTCCCGATTTCTATTTTTTCTGCTGTGTCTGTGACCTTTCCTGACAATATGGAATTTGAGCTTGCCAATCTGAAGAGCTACACAGTGGCCCAGCTCAAGGGATTCTGCCAAGAGAAGAGGTTGTTCAATAAGGGGAGTGCAAGAAGGCAGAGCTCCGTACATTATAAGCATGGGCAGCAGCCCACCAGAATCCAATTTCTAACTATAACGTCCATGTAACCTTTGTTTTTTTCAGTGAATATATATATATAAAACAAAGGTTACTTATATAAATATATATATATATATATATATATATATCCATGGAAAAAAACAAAGGTTACATGGACGTTATAGTTAGGCTCAGATTTCACTTGTACAAAACCAGTTAAATTCAGCAGTTTTAGTTACCTGAGCTAACTATAACGTACGCCCCCATAATGCACTGCTTATTACCTCACATTTTGCATCACTCATGACATGGTCAGTGACATCACTGATGCATCACTGATGGCATCATCCACAGAACCACTCACACACCCACACACACACCTTTAAACCTCTAATACACCCACTCACACGCCCACACAACCACTCATATACCCATTCACAGACCCATAGAAGTACTCACGCAACCACTCACTCATCCATAGAGCCACTCACACACACACACTCACTCATACAGCCACTCACACAACCAGTCACTCACCCATACAGCTACTCATGCAACCAGCCACTCACCCATACAGCCACTCACACAGCCACACTCTCACCCATATAGCTACTCACACACCTACTTATTCACCTATATAGCCACTCAGCCACCCTAAACCGCTACTAAATTGGGCTCTTTTTAAAGGAATCAAACAAAAAGTTAAGAAATGTGACCAATCTGAAGAGTTGTATGATTAGTAAGGAATTGAAATGAGATGAAAGCAGTGTTTCTATTTATTTGCAGCCTCCCTAACCTTGAAAGCAAAGTTGAATAGGATGCCATTAACCGCTTGCCTGTGGCAGGAATTCCAGCCAGGTGCTGGACATTCCAATCATGGGCGTGGTCGTGACGGCTCCACGCCGTCATGAGCACAGCTCAACCATGACTCATGACGGCGTGGTGCCGTCATGAGCATCGAAGAGGTTAATGGTTGCCTTGTATGAGAGGGGTTTACCATTCTTCTGCTCAGTTTTCGTGTGCTTTCTTGAAGCAAGTTTGAGAACCTGATACCGAGAAAGAAAAATACTGACCAATAATCACATTTAACATGTATGTGTATTTGTAGCATAAACAAAGTTGATACAGAAGGACCGAGTTTTATTAAGGTGGATAAAAGTGAGCAGGATGTTTGAGAAAAGCAAAAGGAAACATTGAAAGTGTGTAGAAGAAGAAAATAAAGTAAAGTGTATTGATCAGGAACTATGAATAAAAAGTGGAGAAGAAAAACAAAACAGAGGTATATACCAATGTAGGGAGTGACACTAAGGGGCCAATTACGATGTTGGGTGGACTTGCGTCCGCCCGACACCGTCACGTAAACGGGACCGACTGACCTTGGTCTGTCCCACCCGCCAAATTTGGATGCGACCAAACACTGTTCGGTTGAATTCCAACATTTCCTTATGGGAATATGCGTAGTACATGCTCCCATTGGGAAATGGGAGGTCCTGTTACTCCCTGCACCCGTGGCAGGCACAGGTGCCTGCCACAGTGTGCAGGGATTATTAGGGGGGCATCAAAGGTGCCCCTCGGCTCCCAACCCGAAGCAGCACATACAAGCGGGCCCTGCTAGGGCCACCCAAACATGCTTTCCAACAGGGTTACCATGTCGGAAAGGCCGGCATGGAAACCCTGCCTGAAACATGCATCATAATCCGAAGGGCAGAGAGACCGCCCTTTGGGATTACGGGCTGGCCTCCGACTGGCTGACGGGCTCCGTGAGCCTGTCAGAAGCCAAGCGGAATGACCGGCCAGCTTCAATTCCGACCGGCTGATTCATAATCAGCCGGTCGGAATAGAAACAGATGATGGCGGTTCGAAAGCCTCCTACCAAAGGTCGGAGGCTTTCCGACCGCCATTGTAATAAGCCCCAAAGAGTGAAATGCTAATGTATGCAGTGAGATATTAAGGCATTTTCTTATGTATACAGCTATGCAATGACATATAAACAGAAATGTAGCTTAAGATGAGCTGGCTCACACTGATGCTTTTGCTAGGACAGCAAGGTATAGTTAAATATATTTACTTTTCACACATAATGATATTAGCTGTGCATACAGTAATAGAGCAAAGGGTACAGTGATGCATACATTTACACAGTGAGAAGGAAGCTGATGTGTGCAGTAGGTCATTCAGAGATATATTGATGTATGCAGGTAGATAACCAGCTAAATAGTAAAATGTAAGCTGAGGTACTCAGAAAAAAATTGAAGTATATAGCAGGACATGTAGAGATAATGGAAGATATAGTGAGAAATTAAACTACACAATTATATATACAGTAACACACTTATAGGCACAGGCACAAAATAAAGGGGCTGTAATACAGGTATGTCATACAAATGAGTACTGAGAGATTCTAAGCAGGCACTGTAATGTAGGGACAACCACTATAAAGTAGATTATAACATTTCTAGAAAGATGCCCAACAAAAAAATACAGACAGTGTCACAACCATTTACATACCTGTACAGATACTCTCAGATTTTCTGACATACCCATGCAGACACCCTTATATCCAATTATATATCCATAGAGATTCTCTGACACCCTGCCACATACCCATTCAGATCTTTGATATTCCCATCCACATACCCATACAGACAGTGTGACGCCCATTCACATATCAATACAGAGACTCTCACATACCCATACATAGACTGTCACACCCTGTCACATACCATTCAGACCTCCTTTATTTCCATCCACATACTGTTACAGATAGTGTGACACCCATTCACATACCCATACAGAGACTCTCACATGCTCATACAGATACCGTTTTACCCATTCACATACTGATACAGAGACTCTTCAATCCTGTCACAGATCCATAGAAATACTTTTATAGCATGTCACATGCCCATATATAGACTGTCACACCCTCTCACATACCCTCACAGATAGTGTTATAACCATTCACATACCCATACAGAGACTCTCACACACTCTCACATACCCATGCATAGACTGTCAGACCCTGTTGCATATGCATACAGGCACCCTTATACCCATTCACATATTTCTACAGATGCTCTCACACCCTCTCATATATCCATACAGACACCCTTATACCTATTTACATAGCTATACACAGACTCTGACAATCTTTCACATACTCATGCAGACCTCCTTTATTCCCATTCACATACTTATACAGTGTGCCGCCCATTCACATACTAATACAGACTCTTACACCCTCTCACATACCCATAAGGAGACCATAATACCCATTCACATACTAATACAGTGACTCTGACATCCTCTCACATACCCATAGAGAGACTCTCACAGCCTCTCACATACCCACACATAGACTGTCACACCCTCTCACATACCCATACAGATAGGGTCAAAACCATTCACATACCAATACAGAGACTGTCAGATCCTGTTCCATGTCTAGACAGGCACCCTTATACCTATTCACATACCTATACAGATACTCTCACACCCTCTCACATAACCATGCAGATACCAATATACCTATTGACATAGCTATATACAGATTCTGACATCCTTTCACATACTCATTCAGACCTCCTTTACTCCCAATTACATACTTATAGACATAGTGACACCCATTCATATACTCATACAGAGACTCTTACATCCTCTCACATATTCATACAGACACTGCTATACCCATTCACATAGTGATACAGAGACTCTGACATCCTTTCACATACCCATAAAGAGACTGTCACACCCTCTTAGATAGCCATACATAGACTGTCACATCGTGTCACATATCCATTCAAACTTCCTTTATTCCTATCCTCATAAGCATACAAACAGTGTGATACCCATTCATTACTCATACAGAGACTCTCACATCCTCTCACATACCTATATAGAGACTTACATCCTCTCACATATCCATAAAAACACCCTTATACCCATTCGCATATCCATACAGAGTCTCACACCCTCTCACTTAGCTATACATAGACTTTCACACCCTCTCACATAGCCATACAGACAGTGTCACAACCATTCATATAGCTATACAGAGAGTCTCACACACTATGACATACCCATGTAGAGACCCTTATATTAATTTGCATACCCATACACATACTCTCACACCCTCTCACATACCCATTCAGACAGTCAGACCCTCTCACATACCTATACAGACACTGTCACATCCATTCACATACATATACAGATACTCTCACACCCTCTCACATATCTATACAGATACTCTTATATCTATTCACATACCCATACAGACTCTCACACCCTCTCTTTATATGTTGTATTGTTTCATGCATAAAGTTCTTACTTAGTGAATTAATAAATAGATGATTTAATCTGGGCCTTAATATATTGTTTATTACTTTTCCAGATATACTGTTTTGAAAAAGAAAAAGAACTTCAATGCCTGACAAAACACAAAAAAGAAAGAAACAGAACAAACAGTATTATCAACTTCAAAGTGAGACAGAAAAACAAAATAAGGTGGAGAATGTCAAGAGGAAAAAAAGAGAAGCTGGTAAAAGTACTAAGTAGTTTCTCAAAAAAATATATTGTAAAATGCAAAATGAGAGTACAGTCTTATCTAAAAGTGGAATTTGCACATCAAGTGGAAAAAAGCAAGGAGTACGTATTTCACAAAGTAGGAAATGTTCTAAGAAATCATAGAGTTTGTCATGGAGACAGAAACAGTTAAAGGAGTTATGAGCTAAAATGTTTCGTACTATGGTAATACAAAATGTGTTGCAAAGGATAAAAATATATAAGAGGAGAAGCAATGCATTTAAGCAAATGCAACATATTGAGAGTGTTGTTGAGAAAGCATTTGCTTTGAAGAGGAAAGTATTGATATTAGTATTGAATAGAATGAGGACACTAGAGAAAATAGTGTTGTGTATGAAGAAAAGAAGTGTTAGAAAAAGGTTTATTAATAGAACTCATTTTTGCAAATTTTGTAAAGGTGAATGGAAGCACACGTCTAGTATAGAGCCCTATTTCAATGAGGAACGCTATTTCCAAGAGAATACACTAGTGCATTCTGTTGATTTAACTGGTCATTATTAAGAAGTAAATGATGGTATTCCTGTTGCAAAACAGGAGTAGGTTCCTAGGAATGTAGAGGAAGTGATAGCTGAAGAGGTGCAAGGAAGGCATAGACAGGTCCCAATATACAAATGGTATTGTAGTAGTATTTGCAGTATTCATCAGGATTTAATTGATTTATTACAAAATGTCATACTTGACTTTCCATGCAGAAGTCTGAAAAAGAAAATTACAATTTTGCAAGGATTAGATCCATACAAAGTTAGGAAATATAGTAATTTACAGGGACATTCACCGGCATGTCTTTCAAGGAAAGTTTGCAGAAGCATGTTTCATCATTTCAGGATGTTAGCTGTTCACCCCTCAAAAATACGAACTTTGGTTATAAGACTTTACTACAGAAAAACTCCTGCTTTATATTTAGGAGAGATGAATAGAACTTTATTGTCTGGGACATTAGCTGAGGTAAAGAATGTTTCTGAAGATACTCAGTTTCAGTTGTTTGGTCCAGAAAGAGAGTTTAGGGAAAATGAAGAATTGGTTGCTGGAGATGTAGAAGAACAAGATGCATACATTACAACTGAAATCTTTGCTCAAGACACTGAAAAGTTTAACACTGTTTCCTCAGAGTAACCAAACTGTGTTTGTATTTATTCTAGACACATTCCTACAAAACAAAAACTTGGAATGTAGTTATGTACTGTAAAATTGAAAAAGAGAACAATGATAAGTGGCAAGAATTTGGTGCATATTTATTTGTTGAGGAAAAATGTGATTTATCCATATAACAGATTATCTGTAAGTACTGTTATGATAAGTTAGAGAATAATAAAATGCCAGCTAGAGGTATACATAACAAGTTAGAATCGGTATCAATTCAACAAGAGCTTAAAGCATTGAATCTTAATGAATCAATTTTTGTACAACACATACATCCTTTTCAAGCAATACTTCTTATGGAGCCAAAGACAGGGAAATTACCTCCAACTGAGCTCCAGAGAGAGCTAAATGGAAGAGTTGTGCACTTACCTTTAGATTTTAAAAAGAATATTGAAACTGTAGGGGTAGATAGAGAGAGAGAGCTGCTTATCATTTTAGTAAATGGGGTTACAATAAAGAATAGAAAAATCTGCCAAGAGTTAGTAGATGTTAATAAAGTTAAATAGCAACATTATACCTTGTTGAAAATAATATTTACTATACAGATGTTGATGTTACTGAAAATTAGATTTGCATAGAGGATGATACCTTACCATCATGCGAACAGATTGAAAAAGTGGATCGATCTAGATCAGAAGAAATTTATGAACACTATAGCATCCACCCTCTGCAATTTAAAGAAGTAATTGATGATGCTATTGAATTGTTTAAAAAGAAGCAAGTGAAATAAAGTCCCTTGTGTGTCCTGGGAAAAAGCTAAGAGGCTCGTAATTTTCTACAACTGTTTCTCACTGGAGCTGGTGCACACTATGATGACTGTCTTGTACAGATACCAACAGCTGAATACCGCTCAACAAGATTACACTCAGAGGTTCCAAGATTTCATCAGTGCATTACTTATATATTTCATCTTCTCTATGAGAGTAACTTGTCTGGACTTTCTTATGCTGTGAATCATATACTGAAAACAGGAGCAAATCTTCAAAATCTGATTGCAAGGGAATATGTTGATAATGTTTAAGAAAAAGATGAAAACTTGGAATATAACTTAATGAATTTGATGGCATGCCAACATGGAACAAATTAGTATTGGTATCATCTTCATAGAGTACTCAAATGCATGTTGACAAACCTAGGAGCACCTACTTGCTTTGTTACACTTAGTTGTGCTGAATACACATGGAACGATCTGCTTGAATTTTTGAGAGAGGCAAAATATTTAGGGCATTAATGTAAAAACAGAAGGAGAACTTTGTTCTTTGGATCCTGTTAATGTTTGCAGATATTTTAACCACAGATTCTAAGCCATGCTGTCTTTCATTTGCAAAAAAGTAGTCCTCCTCTTGGTGAAGTAACTGATTTTGTTTGGCGTAAAGAGTACCAAATATGAGATGCTCCTCATATTCACATGCTGTTATGGATAAAAGATCCCTCAAAATTTGGAACAGAGAGTGATAAGTGTCTGCTTTCTTTCATAGATGAGTATGTGCGTCATCCCAAAACATACTACTGACAAAGACCTGAGACAACAAGTTCTGCGCTTTCAAACACATAGATGTGGAAACTACTGTTGTAGAAAATACAGATCTAAAGGAAAATTTTGCACACTATGGGGCCGATTCCGATCTGGGTCGGAAAGC
The DNA here is from genome assembly GCA_963921515.1 of Calotriton arnoldi. Lineage (NCBI taxonomy): Eukaryota > Metazoa > Chordata > Amphibia > Caudata > Salamandridae > Calotriton > Calotriton arnoldi. The sequence continues at coordinate 184,868 of CAWUFW010012706.1, forward strand.
TCTCCGACCGATCCGGATCCGGATTGTTTTCCGACCGAGCCGGACTCCTGCAGTCCGACCGAACGAGTACGATGCGGCCGTATGCTGCCGGACTCGGTTCGGTCGGACTCCCATTGAAGTCAATGGGAGCCGGTCGTACGACGTGTACATGGGCTCCCATTGACTCAATGGGTACGTTGCGCACAAGGGGGCCCCCTGTAGTGGGTACGCATTGGTGCCATCCGCACCGTACACGCATGTATAGGGTGGATCCATGATACCCCCCTGTGTCCGACTCGTACAGCTACGGGTGAAGGGGGGTCCGGCACGGACCCCCGAAGTCCGCGTCCGGGAGCTTTTTCGTGTCGGAGGCTCCGACTCGATCCGGCTGTCCGGATTGTGCATCGTACTGGCTCGGTCGTAAAACGTCTCCATTGCGCGCCACGAATCGAGTGCGAACGAGTCGGATGGAGCGGTTCGGACCCGGAAACAAGTCGGTCGGCGATTTCGCGTTCACTCGCATCGCACTTGCTCGCTCGGGCGACTGTACGAATCGGTCGGAAACAAAGCCTCCGACTCGGATCCGGTAAAGCCGAATCCGATTTGGAGCCCTACCGACCGAGATCGGAATCGACCCCTATGTCGTTTTGGATTTCCACGACCTGTTATTTCACAAGGAAAAGTGTACAGCTTTTTGTCTGCAGTAAGACATACAGTAACACGAAAGTCACCGAAAAACACAAAAAATCTGAGAAGAACAGAGGCATCCATATAGATTCATGATTGCAACGCAGTCATTCTGAAAACTAGAAATGCAAATATGGACATACAATTTGGTGCAGACAACTCTATTGCTGTTTCTCAATATGTCACTTCACATATTACAAAATCAGAGAAGACTGAGAAGGAAGAGATGTGGCAAGAGATTAGAGTAGAAAAGAGTCTAACAAATAAGTTGTACAGCTTCAGTTTAGAAATGTTGTCTCATAGGGAAATTGGTTTTTATTAATGTTCGGCCAGGTTGAGCTCAGAAAGTTTATATTATAAGTCAAGGGGAATAGTTTGAGTAGGTTTAGGCCTTTCAAGTACACAATATAGAGTGTTAAAATCTTTTTCGGAAATTCAGTATCTAGCAGAGTATGAGCCAGAAAGTACAGATATAATAAAAACAAACATGATGGCTACATACTACCCAAGAAGAAGTGTACACTTGGAAAACATGTGCCTATATGAAATTCTTCATTATTACAGATACAGAAGCAATGTAAAAGAAAACATAGAAGAAGGAAAATTTGCCGTTCTCGGATGTGATGGTTTTTTAGTAAAACATACAAAAGGAAATCTCATTAACCACAGGAAACTTAGTAGCCAAACTCAAGAGAAAAGCAAATTTTTCGATTTGGCTCTTTTCAAACCTTGGCGTTCAGAATCCGAATTACTATGAATTAGGCTATGATTGCTATGAAGATTCATTTAATGCTGTAAAAGACAGTATTCAGTCTTTCAAAATTATATACACAATTTAAGTGATGAAAATCAACAAGAAGCAATTGCTGCAGAGGTAGCTAGCGAAAGTTCTCAAAGCAGTCAAAGTTCTCCACCACTTAGTCAAGATCTTGTTGGAGCAACTATTATGCAAAATGAAGCTGCAATAGCAATGAATGAGGTGGAAACTGCAATGGAAGAAGCTAGCCGGGAAACCGAAGATCTGGAACTTTAGTTGCACAACTCAACAACAAACAGAAAGACATTTATATGGAAGTAAAAGAGAAAGTAGAACATGGATTTCTCCACAACAACAAAGAATGGTCAAGCTGGCCCTGGGAAAAACTTTTTAATTAAAGTGCTGGCCACTTACCTACAGAGGACAACACCATCAAATTTGTTGTGTGTAGTGAAAGCACCAACAGGATTAGCTGCACACAATATTAAAGGAGCCACTCTACATCAACTACTAATGCTACCTGTAGAACATGACAAGAAACTGGAATACCAGAAATTATCTGGTGACGCATGTCATGAGGTGGCAAGAGTTTTGAAGAAAATGAAGCTTTTAATCACTGATGAGGTAAGCATGGTCTCAAACTTAATATACAAAAGATGGCAATGGTCTTAAAGAAAAAAGACAGCACCTCTGTCCAGTTTGCGCATGTAAATCACAATATGTAAAATAGCATGCTCAATGTCAACACCGTGCCATCCACAGTGTTACCCAGTGCATAGAGAAAGAATTTCTCATGCACATCACTTATGAAAATTCGAACGACAGAGAACAACACAAACAAAGTCCCAACTGACCAGCAATAGTCAGTAAAGTATTTAATATTCAACAAAGAGCAGTAACTATAACAGTCAGTAAGGCAAGAGCTTGATTATAGGTGAATCAGTGTTGTGAAATGTTGACACGTCGTTGTAGTAAGTAAACAGCCGACACGTGTTTCGTCGATAGACAACTTTCTCAAGGCTGTTAACAAAATAGTATAACAATTTGTTTGATTTCAATCAACAAGAGGGAAATCTTACTACATTTTTCAATGTGCAACACTTAATTTTTAACAAAGTGAAAACGTGAGGATCAGAAAACGTGCCTAAAATAACCAAGTAACCGAAAAGAAACCCTATCCACCCTATACATGCGTGTACGGTGCGGGTGGCACCAATGCGTACCCACTACAGGGGGCCCCCTTGTGCGCAACGTACCCATTGAGTCAATGGGAGCCCATGTACACGTCGTACGACCGGCTCCCATTGACTTCAATGGGAGTCCGACCGAACCGAGTCCGGCAGCATACGGCCGCATCGTACTCGTACTGTTTACTTACTACAACGACGTGTCAACATTTCACAACACTGATTCACCTATAATCAAGCTCTTGCCTTACTGACTGTTATAGTTACTGCTCTTTGTTGAATATTAAATACTTTACTGACTATTGCTGGTCAGTTGGGACTTTGTTTGTGTTGTGCTCTGTCGTTCGAATTTTCATGGTCTCAAACTTGATGCTTACTTTCATTCACCGAAGAATGCCACAAATTTTAAGAACAGAGTACGATGTTATCTTTGAATGAAACCATTCAAATTTAATTTTGTTTGGTGACCTCCTGCAGCTAACCCCTGTGAAAGGACAATCTGTTTTAAAGATACTTGTCCTTAAACAAACACGTAATTCATTAGGAAGTATTGAAAATGTGAACATATGGCCGAATTTCCAATACAAGGAACGGTTGAAAAATATGTGTCAAGTGTCTGATGAGCTATATTGAAATTTTCTGAAGGATATTATTATTAGAGTTGGAGTTCTGACCAAGGAAGGTAAAAGTTCCGCACAAAGTCGACTCATCAAAAAACTATTCTCCTCTAACAAGATACCAGCACAGCTCACGTTCAATTTGATTGAAGATGAAAAATCAATACTGTGTTTAATGCCTACACTTCAAGAGTGAAGCAATTTCGGTGAAGAATTACTGAAATAGGAAAATAAGAACATTTTTGAACCTACAGCTATTGACAAAATGGAGCACCAGGGAGTGACAATAATGCTGACTGAGAAACTGCAAGTAAAATTGGATTCTTTTGAAAAATCTGTATGTAGGACTGCTGGATTAGAAAAGTGTTTATGTGTTTGTAGAAATTGTAGAGTAATTTTGCGGCAACATTTAAATGTTGAGGAAGGCTTAGTAAATGGTGTAATGGGTAATTGATTTTATTAATTTTCCAAATAGGAATGTAGCTGTAAAATTAGATCAGATTGATGGTGTGAAACAGATTGGCCGATGTGTTGTACGATTTTTGCTTGTGAAAGACTTATATGTGAGGCTGCACCAGTTCCCATTTTCTCTAGCATTTGCTGTAACTATCCATAAATCTCAAGGTTTAACTGTAGATGCAGCTTTTATTAATATTGGGGGTAGTGTATTCAAAGAAAGGTATGTCATACGTTGCATTGTTGCAACTTAGAACACTGTCCAGTTTGTTTTTAGTTGATTTTGGTGAAAACAAAGTTAGTGCTAATGCTGGTTGTGTTAGAGAGTATAATCAGTTGAGAAGTGAATATCCTCCTCACTTAGGACGTTATCCTATTTATGAGAAGCAGAAAATCTGTCCTATGTGCAAACTCAGTAAGCAGTCAATGGATGTTCTGAAAAAGAAGCAAAAGGAAGATAAAGATGAGGACAAGAAGAAGAAAAAAAAGCAAAATGAAGGAGAAATTGTAGAGTTTCAATTCGAAAATAGAAATGGTATTAACTGCTATGCTAAAGTAGTTCTGAATGTAGCCTTTCATTTACCACATCTTGTAAATGCAATTGAGCATAAAGGAGACAGCAGGTTCTGCTCAGAACTATATTGTGTGCTGCAACGTTTACGTAGTAGTAGGACTGTACTACATTCTGCTTCAGAAATATGACTTGTAGTGGACGCAATTGGTGGATCTGTATTATTTTATCGGAACTCTCAACAATACGCACAAGAGTTTATTAAGGTTATCCTTGGACTTTTAGAACGAGAAGAAGTTAATATTGAAGAGTTATTTGGTCTAAGTTGCAAATGAGATCATGATTTTGTGGATTGATCTTTTACATCTACTACTAATATAAATTCTGAAAGGTTTATTTATTTAACATTAACAGATTTGAAAACTGTACCATTTGACAACTTGATAAGAAATGGAAACCAGAACATGGCCTGCACAAATTGGAGATCTGATTGTATGTCTATGTTACAGATACACAGAAGTGGTAAGTACATTATATTGATGCTTCAACGATGTAGAGTACATGGATCAAATATAGAAAATGAAATTTCAAACTTTAAAGCAGGACAAATTTCAATTTCTGGAAGAACGTACACAACACTAGCTATCATTTTTCTTGAAGGAGTACATATTACTACACTGTGTACTTAAAAACTCGTAGTGGATGGACAGAATGCAATGACAGTCAGCTGACATTTAAACATAAACTGCCTTCTAAACTTCCAAATTCATACCTTTTCTTTTTGCAACCAAAGTTCTAATAAGGATTTCTGTTGTTTAAAAGTGGTTTATTGTGTTTGTACTGCATGAATTGTGAGTCCTTAAGACATTATTCGGCCTACTAAGGGTAATGTTTTCAAAATTGACTTTTACATATGGATATATGTTACATCTATTTTCGCAAATGAACTACTTGAATATCATACTATGTTTTTTTTTGGATATGTTTATCTATAGTAGTTGAACACCTACAATTAAAATGAATTGTAGTGAGTGCATGCATAGTATAATATATTTACAGTGTTATAATGTGCCAGTCTGTTTTTCTACAATCTATGTGATTGCTTTTTCCCTGCTGTTCAACAATTGTTTAAGGTGTAATGGTATGAAAGCTGAGAACAGCAACAAAATTCAAATGTAATGTTTAAGATACATGTTTAATTGATTTTGAGAGTTGCAGCTGTTATTAACAAGACTATTTATATTGCAAAAACTTAAACTGTACAATGTAAATCTATACTGTGTACCATTAACTTATCTTCATGTTTTTTCTCTTTTATCACAGATCCAAAGAAGGATTTATTGCAGTAATGTAGGTACTTAATTAAATCTTTAACTTTAATACATCCAAAAACATGAAAACGCACACATTGATGCATTACTTAAGACACCTTCTCCATGAGTCCTTCGTTTTACAAATGAGAACATTCTGTCCTCCAGGCATAGATTTAGGAATGTTCTAATAGCCTTAGAGCCCTCTGTAGCGGGCTCTATCGGTCATTAAAGGCACGCTCCTTTGTTAAAGGCTCAAGCAGAATAGTAAAAGTGCAAAAAATGAAATAGTATGGAAGAGTTGGATATTAAAAAAATCTACTGTTTCAAAACAGTAAGAAAAAATAATTAACAATGGAGATTCTTCTGTTTCTTGAACATGATCATAATGTCCTCGTATTTTTGAATAACAACATCTTGGGATTTCACAAAATTAACACCACTATTTTAACTTCAATGCACGTTGATGGAGTTTTAATGTTCATTGACGGTTGGCAGATGGTCCACCTTCCTGCTTCTCCATTATTTGAGGAACTTTCAGTCTCCTTTAGAACTGTAATATAAAGATACTTATGGTTCCTGTTAATGTGGTTCAAGAATGATGATGTGGCAAAATAAACAAAAACAAATTAACAATGGTGCCTCTCCACCTTCTCCAACATTGTGAGAAAGGCTCTTGGTATTTGGAACAATGAATGACCATTTCTTTAAGCTCAGTGCAGGTTGATGGAATATTAATATTTGCAGAAGTTTGGTCGAGCGTAGATGACAATGCTCCTGTGTCAGTAGAGGATGTTGTCTCCTACAGTATTCCTACATACACCCGCTCATGGTTGCTATTGATGTGCTTCCAATTGGATGATGTACTATAACTATACTTTTTCATAGTACATCTAGAAAGCTGTTTTCCCACACAGATTACATTCAACATATCTGGCAGTAACTTTTTGTTTCCAGAAGGTACAACAAAAAAGTTCCACAGATCACTCTCCTTTCGGATGGAAGTAATTTCTTCTTCTATTATTACTTCTTTCTCTCATGCAAGAGAAAGACCTGTCACATTCACTTCCTCCATAATGTAAGGCACCAATGACCTTTCTATCTTTCTGTACGAACAGCCAGGATCAAAGTGACTCTTTTGGGTGTGTTTGAGATGTCATCAGTGATGTCACTGACCATGTCATGAGTGATGGAATATGTGACGTCATCAGCAGTGCATTGCGGGGGCGCGAGTTATAGTTAGCTGAACTAACTATAACGGGGGAATTTCTATGGTTTTATACGAGTGAAATGTCCAACGAACTATAACGCCCCTGAAACCTATGGTTTTTTCAGTGAATTTCTAAGGTTTTTTTAAATGCTAATTTCTAACTATAACGCGCCTGAAACCTCTGGTTTTTTCAGTGAATATATATATATATATATTTATTTATTTTCCTCCAGTTCCAACATCCAAATAGACTCGGATACCAAAACAAGGTGAGGCACTCCACTGATTTTCCGCACTTTTTCTTTATTTACGCTGTAACCCGTTTCGGCATACTGCCTTGTTCACACGTCACGTGCCTATGTATATATATAAATATATATATATATAGAGAGAGAGAGAGAGTTATAACAGTTATAATAGTTGTATGTAAAATATTAATGGTGTTTAATTATTTTGTCCAAATAAATTTATTATTCTTGTTTATATTTTGCTGTCATTCTCACTCCTTTGTCATCTATTTTTCAACTCCATCTACTGCATTGTTTCCTACCTTTTCCATTATTGTCACTGCTTTTACCTTGTTTTTATAGTATTTACAGTACTTTGTGATTGTATTTTTCGAAAAATGTAATACTTTCTTCTTTCCATGCATTAACACACCCAAGTACTCATTGAAGCATACACTGACACACCCAGTCACACACTGATGCATTCACTCATATATTCACCCACTCACTCATACACATACTGCGACACTCTGGGGCTCACTGGTACATACACTGGCACACCCATAAACACACCAATCCATTCAGTAACTCATTAACACACTTATTCATACACACCCAGACACACCCTAGGACTGACTGATACATACACTGGCACACTCATACACACACCACTCAGTCATAGACTCAGACACCCCACGAAATACTAATATATTCACTAACACACCCCTGCACACACTGATGCATTGACAGACTTAATCAGTCATTCACTCATGCATAAACAGAAATACCCTGCGGTACATGGATACATACATTGACACACCCATGGGCACACTGATGCATACACTGACAAACCCAGGCATACACCATGTTGGAAAGTGGATTATTGGTAGGGGCAAATGTAGGTCTGTCACTGGCAATAAGGCCACTACCACAGTATAGGGCTCAGAATAGATCTTAGAAAATTATTCCAATGCTCAACCCTTGGTAGATTGGCTGCGAGCAGGCAGGCTTAACTTCAAAGACAGGTATGTAAAGCATTTAAAAACACAATTTCAGTAAATAATTAAGACACAATACAAAATAAAAATCCAACACTAATTTATAGAAATAGGAAATAGTTTTATCTTTAAAATTATACCAAAATGACAAAGATCCAATGTAGGGAACCGGAGATATGAATTTGTATATATATTTAGCACTTTCTAGCACATAGAAACCTATAGCGCCTTATCGGGACATCTGGTCGCGATAGACCTGGTCAAAGTCAAGGTTTCAGGCTGACCACGATGGAGCCCTGGGAGGCTACCCCTCGTGGTAGGTCTGGGTCAAATTTTTTACCTTTGGACTTAGAAACTTTTCTGGAGCTTTTCTTCCCGGGGTCTCTCGAAGCTCACAGCCAGTCCGGATTTGGTGAGGGTTCGCCGGACTGCCTTGCCACGAGCTCCCGGTCAAACTTATGGAAGTCCGACCTCCGGAGCGTTCCAGCGGGACGAACTAAGGATCCAGGCCGACACACGGTTGACGGCAGGCGGCTTGGCTTTCACGGTTGCTCCAGGTCATCTTTTCTTAGTTTGGACTTAGAAACTTTTACGGAGCTTTTTCTCACGGGGTCCCTCGATGCTCTTCACCAGGCCGGATTCGGTGAGGGTTCGCCAGCCTCGGATTTTGACTACTCCCGGTCAAACTGTGGAAGTAGGACCTACGGAGCCTTTCAGCGGGGCAAACCTGGACGGCAGGCCGACTCTCGGTTGAAGGCAGGTGGCTTGGCAGGCCAGGTTGAGTCGGTCCCATTATGGAGCTTTTTTCCAAAGTTCTCCAAACTTCTGGAACTTCTTCCTGAAGTTCCCCAAAGGGTCCCAAAGTGTCTCAAACTCACACCAAGGGTCTGGAAGCTCCAAGATGGTCCTTGAAAGTTGAGGACTTCAGTTCCCACAATCCACTTGGACAAAACCCTTACAAATTCACTGGTAGTTCTCCAGGTTGAGGATTCTTGGTGATGATGTTCCAGGTGAGCTCTGTTAACCTGTAGCTTGCAGGGAGTCCACTCTTTAGTCCTTTTTACAGCAGGTAATTCACAGGCTGTAGTTTCAGATGGTGCAGAAGGTGCAGTCTTCGGAGTGCAGGCCTTAGAAAATGCACATCAAACTTCTAGCATGGCCCGTCTTGCTTTCTTAATTTTCAAGCAGCAGATCTGAGGGGCTCTGCCCTTCTCAGATACTTATTCCAATTTCTCTGGGTCAAGCAGGAGGTCACTCCTGCACAATGGGTGCAGGGTACCACCCAAAGGTCTGACCACTTCCCGCAGAGTGTGGCACTATTTTGTCCCAGAGTGCACCAATTCTTCCAAATTCATAATGGCTGATTTTCCAGCAGGGAGAAAAGAGCTGGCTAAACACACCCCTAGGATGGCTAATCTCCATAGTCTCTCCCCCTTGCATCTGGTCATTCCTTCCTTAATCCTAGTATCTGGCCGGGGGTCAAAAGAGTGGAGTTGTAAATGACACTGATGTCTTCCCCTTCCCTTGAAGTCCATTGTTTACGACTCCTCCCCTGCTCTGGCATTCCTGTGCAACAGGATACTGCCCTCCCAGCAGACCTGGTCAACCCCAGGAGCTCTTTATCACCTCTTCAAAGAAGCCTGGATAATCCACTTAACTCTGACCAATCAGGACAGACCACTGGAAGGCTGAATCTAGGCTTACAAACAAGAAAGTCTTATAACTTCTTGTATGTACATGTTAGGAGAAATTCAACAATATAATATTGTTGGATTTATTAATACCGTTCTAGGAAGTCTTTGAATGGTATTTTTAGCCTTTTCCTATCAAGAGTTATTTGTCAATAACTTCTTGCCATGTTAACCTATGTGGCATGGGATTTGCAATGGGGAAAATGACTTGGGCCATTTTTCCAGCACCAGGGCTTATAAAAACATATTTATAAGTACTCTACATATATCTCCAGGACACCCACCCTAGGAACACCTAGGGGAGACTTTAGGGGTTCTGAATATGTAACAATATTGCAGATCCTCCCTCCACAGTGCTCCTACCACCAAAGTCGATTTTGGGCAGCACTTTATCACAATGTGGGGAGTGAAATGTGCCATTTCACTTAACCCAAGGCACATAAAACTCATTTTATAAGGGTCCTCCTTATACATATCTGATCCCCCACCCCTTATACACGTAGGGGAGACCCTGGGGGTACCTATTATACCCAAACATTGTAGGTCAACCATTTTTAAGTGCCCCAAACACCAAAGTCGAGTTTGGGCACAATTTCCTTTTTAAAAGCAGTCCTGCAACACAGGGCTCCTTTTAAACTGACCTCAGGTTTCAGCAGTGCACACATACAAGTGCAGAAAGGGCTGCTGGCCTCTAAACTGCCATGCCCTATTATATGCTAGGGACTGATAGGTAGTTTCAATCCCCCTACCCTATTATGTACTAGGGCCTTAGAGGGTAGGTTATACCAATCAGAGGGGTTCCCCAACCCATAGTGTACCCTAGTGTATATAGGTGTTTTTACTGTATTCTAAATGTGTCTCTTTTAGCAGAGCACTGGCCCTGGGCCTGGTTAGGCAGAGCCCAGGGTGAGTCAGAGTCAGTTACCACCAGTGCCAGTCAGCAAAACGTTGGGGGGTGCCCAGGGCACAGGATGACTTTCCAACATAGCCCCCCCCAAACAAAAGGTGATGGGTTACTAACCTACACCCTGGTAGTCCTCATCAGCTAACTGGAAAAACCTGGAAAGTCCATCCGCATTTGCATGGGCAACCCCAGGTCTGTGTTCCACTGTAAAGTCCATTCCCTGTAGGGAAATGGACCACCTTAACAACTTGGGATTCTCCCCTCTCATCTGCATGATCCATCTGAGAGGCCTGTGGTCAGTCTGAACACGAAAGTGAGTCCCAAACAAATATGGCCTCAACTTTTACAGGGACCAAACCACAGCAACACCTCTCTCTCAATGGCACTCCACCTCTGCTCTCTGGGAAGAAGTCTCCTGCTAATAAAGGCAACTGGCTGATCAAGGCCCTCTTCATTTAGCTGTGACAACACTGCCCCAATCCCTTGTTCTGAAGCATCTGTCTGAACCACAAATTATTTTGTGTAGTCAGGGGCCAGCAACATTGGTGCTGAACACATGGCAGGTTTCAGAGTGTCAAAAGCCTTCTGACACTCTGGGGTCCAAGCCACCTTTTTGGTCCCCTTCTTAGAAGTGAGTTCTGTTAGTGGCCCCACAATGGTCCCATAATTTTGAACAAAACTTCTATAATACCCTGTCAGTCCACGGAATGCCCTGACCTAAGTCTGGGTAACAGGTGCTGTCCAATCCAAAATAGTTTGGAGTTTAGCTTGGAGAGGCTGTACATGGTCCCCGGCTACCAGGTGGTCCAGGTACACCATGGAACTCTGCCCTATTTGGCACTTACTTGCCCTAATAGTCAGGCCTGCCTGCTGCATGGCCTGAAGCACTTCCCTTAGGTGGCTTAAGTGATCCCCCCAGGTAGAACTGTATATAGCTATATCATCCAGGTAAGCTGCACTGAACTGTTCCAATCCAGACAAGACCCTGTTCACCAACCTTTGGAAGGTGGCAGGTGCATTCTTTAAGCCAAAGGGCATTACCTTGAACTGATATTGTCCCTCTGGTGTGGAGAATGCTGACCTCTCCTTTGCTCCGTCAGTGAGGGCAATCTGCCAGGAACCTGAAGTCAAATCAAAAGTACTCAGGTACTTAGCAGCCCCTAACCTATCAATGAGCTCATCCGCTCTAGGTATAGGGTGAGCATCAGTCTTTGTGACTGCATTCAATCCTCTGTAGTCCACAAAGAACTTTAACTCCTTGGGTCCCCCCTGTGGATTAGGTTTGGGCACCAGCACCACTGGACTGGCCCAAGGACTTTCAGACGGCTCAATTACCCCCAATTCCAGCATCTTGGCAACCTCAACTTTTATGCTGGCTCTGACATGGTCAGAGAACCTGTACAGTTTATTTTTGACAGGTAGGGTGTCACCAGTGTCAATGTGGTGCACACACCACTCAGTGATGCCTGAGGTCAAAGAGAACAGGCCATCAAACTGCTCCAGCACCTGCTTACAGTCTCTATGCTGCTGGTCTGTCAACTTGGGAGAGAGTACCACTCCCTCCACTGACCCATCTTGCACATTAGTGGAGAGGAAGTCGGGCACAGGCTCAGTATCCTCCTCCACTCCCGCATCAGTGACCAGTAACATGGTCATATCTGCCCTGTCATGGTGGGGTTTCAATCTATTCACATGCAGGACCCTATGAGGGATCCTGGGGGTGCCAAGGTCAACCAAATAGGTAACCTCATCCTTCTTTTCTAAGATTGGATAGTGCCCACTCCACTTGTCATGGAGGGCCCTGGGAGCCACAGGCTCCAACACCCACAGCAATTATCCTGGAGTATAATCAGGCATGATAGCCTTCTGATCATCATAACACGTAAAGAAGTAAGGATCAAGGAATAGCAGTGTGTTAGATAAGATAAAAGGTGTAGCAAAGTACAACACTTTGTAAAAACTGCCCTCACCCACAACGAATTGTGGCATGCTTCATCATAGGGCTGCTGCGACACCTCTGCGCAGACCTACGCTAGAGGTGGAGCAATAGGGTGGGGAAGACAATACAAACACAGAAAAAAGGAAAGGATCCAAGAAAATAATAATGAGTGCAGATATTAAGTTTAAAACTAACCAAGGGATGTCCTAATAAAATTTGTATTCCTCGACTCCCTCAATTAGGGTTAAAAAGGTATCTCCCTACCTAAGGATGGTGGTGAGGTAAGTGTATTTAAGCACCAATCACCCCTCCGTTCTGCATTAAAACATGTTTCATCCGTAATCCGTTATTCCCCGGCTTTCGTCAGGACTATAGGATCCCTGTGCTAAATCCCTTTCTGTTAATATTCGAATTGTATATCTAATTACTCCACCTGTAAATTATAATTATGGTGGGTTCCGTACTCATACTCCTAATAGGATCGAGTTTCACTAAATTTGTCGCCTGAACTGGCATGAGGGGAGAGAGCGACCCCCTGTAGTCACACATTCATCAAGGGAGGTGTGCCTCTGCTCAGTTGTCCCTTCCTGGTGCAGCGTGTCGCAGCAGCCCTATGAAAAAGCATGCCACAATTCGTTGTGGGTGAGGGCAGTTTTTACAAAGTGTTGTACTTTGCTACACCTTATATCTTATCTAACACACTGCTATTCCTTGATCCTTACTTCTTTGCGTGTTATGAGGTCTACCCTGAGGAGGTCGAAGTAAGGGCATATCCTCCTGCCCCTTTTATTTTGTGTGTAGCCTTCTGATCATACCAGTGCTTCATGAGCTCCTGGCTGGCCTCCAGTTTCCTGCTTGCCTTGTACATGTACTCTGCCATTCTAGAGCTCAGGCCTAGCACATAGTCAAGCACGTTGTCCTTTGCTTCTTTAAGATGCTTCTCTAACGAATCTCTCAACAGACTCAATGGCCCTCTCCAAACAACAACTCAAAGGACCTGAAACTACCCCTTTCTGTGGCACCTCCCTGTAGGCAAACAGTAGGCATGGGAGGAGAACATCCCATCTCCTCCTGAGTTTCCCTGACAACCCATTTATCATGCCCTTCAGGGTTTTGCTGAATTTCTCAACTAGACCATTTGCTTGTGGGTGATAGGGGGTGGTGAACTTGTAATTGACACCACACTTATCCCACATAGCAGTCAGATAGCTGGACAGAAAGTTTGTGCCCCTATCTGACACCACCTCTTTCGGAAAACACACTCTGGTGAACACAGCAATGTGTGCTCTAGCCAGTGCAGGAGCATCAATGGTTCTAAGAGGGATTGCTTCAGGGTATCTAGTGGCATGATCCACTACCACTAAGATATACCTATTCCCTGATGCAGTAGGTGGGTCCAGGGGACCAACAATGTCCATCCCCACCCTTTCAAAAGAACCCCAACCACTGGCAGTGGTATTAGGGGAGCTTTTGTCTTGCCCCTGCCTTGCCACTGGCCTGACAGGTGACACAGGAGCTGCAAAACACCTTTACCTTTTCAGACATATGGGGACAGTAGAAATGGCTCACCAACCGGTTCCATGTCTTTGTCTGTCCCAAATGTCCTGCCAAGGGGATATCATGACCCAAAGTCAGGATGAACTCTCTGTACTTCTGGGGCACCACCAACCTCCTGGTGGCCACCTCCTTGAGGTTTCTGGCCTCAGTATAAAGCAGTCCATCTTCCCAGTAGATTCTGTGAAACCCACTGTCATCCCTCTCCTCTTACTTAGAAGCAATCCGCCTCAAGCTTTCAAGGGTGGGACAGTCTCTCTGTCCCTCACTGAATTCCTCTGTGGAGGGTCTACATGCTCCTGTCAGTTCTGCCAAATCCGACAGCTCTGGCAGAGTTGGAGTCCCTCCCTCAGAGGCCAGATCCTCCCTATCAGGGTTCGATTCCTCCTGCAACTCTGGAGTTCCCTGGGCTGGCTCACCAGGCCCAGTACCCTTGTACTTGGATGCTTGGCCCTTTGTTCCAGGGTCTAAGTGTCCAGCCCCTCCCTTCTGGCTAGTCTGTGACCTAGTCACAGCACATACCCACTCAGGGAGCTCCAATATTTTCATATGGAGTCCTCTCTCCACCTCTGACCACTCAGAGGCTTCAAGATCATTGACCAGTAAACACTGGACCGGGAGCTACTTTGACACAGCTACCTTCATAGGGTCTGTCACACCTCCCCATTCCAAATCCACCACAGCCATAGGATGGAGTTTGGTAGTGCTGTCTGCATAAGTCACCTGGTGAAACTCACCAGGTAGCAACCTCCCTGGAGGCACCAGGTCATCCAGGACCATAGTTACACTAGCCCCTGTGTCTCTGATAGTCTCAACCTCAGTCCCATTCACTTTAGGCCTCCGCCTGTACTTTTCCATGTTTGGAGGTAAGGCAGCAAGGGTTGCAATATTCACGCCACCTAGGGACACTAAGGTTGCTTCCACCAACTGACTACCCCTCTCTTGGGTGCCACTCTCCACCCCTACACTTACACTGGTAATCCCTGTGGATGGCTCCTTAGAGGGGAGCTTCTTGGCGCAGACAGCATCTCCCTGCTTGTGCCCTGGCTGGTTACAGTCAAAGCACTTACCCACCTTTGAGGGATCAAAGAACCTACCATTCTTTCCCTGATGCCCCCTCCCTTTGAATTTGGTTTGGCTCGAGCCCCCCTCCTTGTGCAGGTTTTTGTGGGTCTTTGGAGGACTCCTTCTGGTTTTGACCTTCTTTTCCCTATGCTTTCCCTTGGGGAGGGACCTGTCCTCCTTTCTTCTGGTCACCCCCCTGTTGCTGAATGGAAATCCTGGTTCACTTCTCACCCACTCATCAGCTGCTTCTCCCAGCTCTCTGGGGTCTGTCAGCTTAGAGTCCACTAGATACTGGCATAACTTCTCTTCTGCACAATGAGTCAAAATATGTTCTTTCAAAAACAAATTATACAATCCCTCATATGTGTCAACTTTGTTACCAACAATCCAGCCTTCCATTGCCTTCACTGAAACATCCACAAAGTCTATCCAAGACTTTGAACTCAATTTCTGGGTGCCTCTAAACGTAACCCTGTACTGCTCTGGAGTCAGACCAAACCTCTTGACTAAGCATGCCTTCATCTGCTGGTATGATTCTGCATCTTCCCCCTTCATGGTCAGGAGCCTATCCCTCCCAGCTACTGGAATCAACTCCCACAGGAGTGCACCCCAATACTTAGAATGGACCCTACTTATTTTAAGGGCCCTCTCAAAGGCTGCTAGCCACTTGCCAATGTCATCCCCCTCGGTGTACTTGGGTACTATACCCTTGGGAAGTTTGTGATCCAAACCACCACCCCTGGACGTCTCAAAATCTTCATCATTTTCACTGCCACCATTTCTTTTCAACGCCTCCTCCCTCTCCCATCTCTTCTCAGCCAATTCCAGTTTCCTCTGCTCGAAAAGTTATCAAAGCTAATCGAACCTTAAGCTGTCTCCATAAGGGACAGTGGTGGTTCCTGAGTAAGGGACCCTTCCCCCCTCCCACCATCTGGAATCATATGGCTAACACTAGAGAAAATGGAAGAGGCACCATCCTCACCCTCTTCTTGGGTGAGGTTGGGGGGAACACCCTCCATCCCCCCTTGAATCTCCTCAGCTACCCCTGCCCAGGCCTTTAGGGACTTAAGCAACCCTGCCTTCCTAATCTTCTGGGCAGCAGGCAGCCTCCTCAGCCTACACTGTACCCTAAAAGCAGCCTTCCTGAACTGGGACAGTTTAGCCAGGTCCAGCTCCATCGTTCCCTAGTTTTGGGTCACAATAACTAGGCACAACAGACTTAGAACAATTTGGAAAAATCAAAACAATGGATTAAAAACAGTTTAGTCCAAATTCCAAAAATTAAACTCAAATGTTTTGTTCTAAGGCAATTTAGAGGATTTTTACAATATTAATTCACTTTACTGAAAGGTGTACTTTTTAAACACAAGTCCTCATCCACACCGCTGAGCACCAAATGTTGGAAAGTGGATTATTGTTAGGGGCAAATGTAGGTCTGCCACTGGCAATAAGGCCACTAACACAGTATAGGGCTCAGAATAGGTCTTAGAAAATTATTCCTATGCTCAACCCTTGGTAGCTTGGCTGCGAGCAGGCAAGCTTAACTTCAAAGACAGGTATGTAAAGCATTTAAAAACACCATTTCAGTAAATAATTAAGCCACAATACAAAATAAAAATCCAACACCAATTTACAACAATAGGAGATATTTTTATCTTTAAAATGACACCAAAACGACAAAAGTCCAATGTAGGGAACCGGAGATATGAATTTTCAAAGATTTAGCACTTTCTAGCACATAGAAACCTATAGCGCCTTATCGGAACATCTGGTCACGATAGACCGGGTCAAAGTCAAAGTTTCAGGCCGACCGCGATGGAACCCTGGGGGGCTCCCCTCGCGGTAGGCCTGGGTCAAAGTTTTTACCTTTGGACTTAGAACCTTTTCTGGGGCTTTTCTTGCCGGGGTCTCTCGAAGCTCACAGCCAGTCTGGATTTGGTGAGGGTTCGCCGGATTGCCTTGCCACGAGCTCCCGGTCAAACTTATGGAAGTCCGACCTCCGGAGCACTCCAGCGGGACAAACCAAGGATCCAGGCCGACACGCGGTTGAAGGCAGGTGGCTTGGCTTTCGCTGTTGCTCCCGGTCACCTTTTCTTCGTTCGGACTTAGAAACTTTTACGGTGCTTTTTCTCAGGGGGTCCCTCGATGCTCTTCACCAGGCCGGATTCGGTGAGAGTTCGCTGGCCTCAGATTTTGACTACTCCCGGTCAAACTCTGGCAGTAGGACCTACGGAGCTTTTCAGCAGGGCAAACCTGGACGGCAGGCCGACTCGCGGTTGAAGGCAGGTGGCTTGGCTGGCCAGGTTGAGTCGGTCCCCTTATGAAGCTTTTGTCCAAAGTTGCTCCAAAGTTCTCCAAACTTCTGGAACTTCTTCCTTAAGTTCCCCAAAGGGTCCCAAACTGTCTCAAACTCACTCCAAGGGTCTGGTAGCTCCAAGATGATCCTTGAAAGTTGAGGACTTCAGTTCCCACAATCCACTTGGACAAAACCCTTACAAATCCACTGGTAGTTCTCCAGGTTGAGGATTCTTGGTGGTGATGTTCCAGGTGAGCTCTGTTAACCTGTAGCTTGCAGGGAGTCCACTCGTTAGTCCTTTTTACAGCAAGGTAATCCACAGGCTGTAGTTTCAGATGGTGCAGAAGGTGCAGTCTTCAGAGTGCAGGCCTTAGGAAATGCATATCAAACTTCTAGCATGGCCCGTCTTGCTTTCTTAAGTTTCAAGCAGCAGATCTGGGGGGCTCTGCCCTTCTCAGATACTTATTCCAATTTCTATGGGTCAAGCAGGAGGTCACTCCTGCCCAATGGGCTGCAGGGTGCCACTCAAAGGTCTGACCACTTACTGCAGAGTGTGGCACTATTTTGGCCCAGAGTGCACCAATTCTTCCAAATTCATAATGACTGATTTTCCAGCAGGGAGAGAAGAGCTGGCTAAACACACCCCTAGGATGGCTAATCTCCATAGTCTCTCCCCCTCCCTTGCATCTGCTCATTCCTTCCTTAATCCTAGCATCTGGCTGGGGGTCAAAAGAGTGGAGTTGTAAATGACACTGATGTCTTCCCCTTCCCTTGAAGTCCATTGTTTACGACTCCTCCCCCTGCTCTGACATTCCTGTGCAACAGGATACTGCCCTCCCAGCAGAGCTGGTCAACCCTAGGGGCTCTTTATAAACTCTTCAAAGAAGCCTGGATAATCCACTTACCTCTGACCAATCAGGACAGACCACTGGAAGGCTGAATCTGGGATTACAAACAAGAAAGTTTTATAAATTCTTGTATGTACATTTTAGGAGAATTCAACAATATAATATTGTTGGATTTATTAATACCATTCTAGGAAGTCTTTGAATGGTATTTTTTTAGCTTTTTCCTATCAAGAGTTATTAGTTAATAACTTCTTGCCATGTTAACCTATGTGGCATGGGATTTGCAAGGGGAAAATGACTTGGGCCATTTTTCCAGCACCAGGGCTTATAAAAACATATTTTATAAGTACTCTACATATATCTACAGGAACCCCACCCCAGGAACACCTAGGGGAGACTTTAGGGGTTCTGAATATGTAACAATATTGCAGATCCTCCCTCCACAGTGCTCCTACCACCAAAATCGATTTTGGGCAGCACTTTATCACAATGTGGGGAGTGAAATGTGCCATTTCACTTAACCCAGGGCACATAAAACTTATTTTATAAGGGTCCTTCTTATAAATACCTGATCCCCCACCCCTGGGACACCTATGGGAGACCCTGGGGGTACCTAATATGCCCAAGCATTGTAGGTCAAAAACCAAACCAAAGTCGAGTTTGGTCACAATTTACTTTTTAAAAGCAGTCCTGCAACACAGGGCTCCTTTTAAACTGACCTCAGGCTTCAGCAGTGCACACATACAAGTGCAGAAAGGGCTGCTGGCCTCTAAACTGCCATGCCCTATTAAATACTACGGACTGCTAGGTAGTTTGAATCCCCCTGCCCTATTATGTACTTGGGCCTTAGAGCGAAGGTCATGCCAATCACAGGGGTACCCCAACCCATAGTGTACCCTAGCGTATGTAGGTGTTTTTACTGTATTCTAAATGTGTCTCTTCCATCATAGCACTGGCTCTGGGCCTTGATAGGCAGAGCCCAGGGTCAGTCCTAGTCAGTTACCACCAGTACCAGTCAGCAAAAAGTTTAGGGATGCCCAGGGCACAGGATGACTTTCCAACACATGGCCACATACACTAACACACACAGGCATACTCTCATTCATGTAGTGACAGATCCAAACATACACTTACACTGACACATTCAGGTACACAATTACACATATACTGACAGCTAAGCACACAGTGATACATAGACTGACACACCCACAAACAAACTCATTGAAAAACTGATATAGCCAGGCACACACCTTTGCATACACTGATATAACCAGACAGACACTGGCATATACCCTCACACACCCATATACACACTCATTCATTCACTGAGAGAACCAACCACACTAACACATACACTGCCACACCGAGGCATACTCTGACAGATAGATTGACACACCCATATATACACTTTTTTCTGCAGTAATACATCCAAACACACAGTAAGACATACACTGATACACCAAGACACACACTTATTTAAACACTGACATGCCCAGTCACACACACATGCATACACTGACACACCCAGGTATACACTTATTAAAACAGTAACACACCAAAGTACACACTAGCGTATACAGTTACACATGCAGGCATGCATTAACAAATACACTGACACACCTATGCATATATTTATTCATACACTAACACACCCAGACACACACTAACACATACACTAAGACACCCAGACACACACCTATTAAAACACTGATATAGCCATACAATAATAAGAACATTGACACAGCTCTTTAAGGAATTTTTTTAATTTATTTTTATTTTGCAGCGGCCCACTCACCCATATAGCTACTTAGACACCCACTTATTCATCCATACAGGCACTCACTCACCCATACAGCCTCTCAGACCACTATTAGCACAGCCACACAGCTTCTCAGATGGCATATGATAGAAACAGTATCACTCAGTAGTACAGAAACAATAGTAATTTAACTGATGCAGTTGATTAGTATATATCTTTAAGTCTCAAAAACGTTTTAGAAACACTTGCACTCACTGGATTATGTCATCAGTCATGTCATCAGCGATGTCATTAGAGAGGTCATCAGTGATGTCATGAGTGATATCACTTACCATGTCATGAGTGATGTAATATGTGAGGTCATAAGCAGTTCATTGCAGGGGTGTAAGTTATAGTTAGCTCAGGTAACTATAACTGCTGAATTTCACTGGTTTTGCACAAGTGAAATCTGAGCCTAACTATAACGTTCCTGTAACCTTTGTTTTTTTCCAGTAAATTTTGAAGGTTTTTTAAAAAAAGAGTATATTTCATAACGATAATGCCCCTGTAACCTTTGTTTTTTTCAGTGAATTTCTATGTTTTTTTAACTACTAGGCATGTCTGCAGAGTGGTGGAGAAAGGGGGCGGGCCTCCAATGAGCTCTCAGCAATCCTGCGGTGTGGGGGTCTTACTGGAGGTAACAGGAGGGGATATTGGCCCCCAAGGACCCTCAGCATTTAAGGGGACTTCATGCCTCAACCAGTAGTATAGTACATCTCCTACACTACAGCTGCATAAAGGACACTGAGGAAATGACTCCAGTGACCTTGTGTGTCTGTAACTTAGCCAATGTGATTGTTCCTCAAGCGTCTTCACCAGATAACATAACAAGATGGAACTGTAGAGTAAACACCCTTGAATTTACACTTTAAAAGAGGAGGGTCCCCCTCCCCAGCTGATTTTGGCCCCTGAGGACCCCATCCCCTGGGGTTCAGACTTTTAATTTGTTTATTTTTAATTGGGGAGTGGAGCCACATGGGCCCCCTTCCCGGGCCACAGCAAACAGCTATGTCCTGGGGCTGGGCACCCCCGGGACACAGCCAGAGCTGGCCCTGGGAGATGGCGGTTCCCAGGACAATCTATTGCTTCAGGAGGAGAGCATGTGGCCTTCTTCCTTTGATTTAGTAGGGCCTGCCCAGGGGAGGTGGTGGTCCCCGGGGCTGAGAAAGGCCCAGGAGGGGGGCTCCACGGCCCCCCTCTCATTTTAAAAAATAGCATTTTGGCCCCAGGAAGGTGGGGGTCCCTGGGACACAGAGCTCTGCGAGACCCCCCAAAAAAAACAATATAAGCCCCAGGGAGGTGGTGGTCCCTGGGTCATGCAAATGCCTAAGGAGGGGGGCCCCATGCACCCCCTCCTTTAAATATTGTGTGAGCACGCATCCCCCAGGCCCAGGCCCACCCAGGGGCTAAATTATAGAGAAGTGCGGGAGCCTGTGCTTTTTTTTATATATAGTAGTGGGAACCCTGGCTCCAGCATGACTCTCGCCAAAATGTATTTTTTGCCCTGTGTAGTCCCTGCAGCCCCCCTTCCCGCAACAGGCCTAGGGGGTCAGGGTTTTCCTGCCCTGCCCCCTTCTTTTTAAAAAAACATTTTGTGGGACTCGGCTGAAGCTGAGTCCCAAGATAGCTGCCTACACTTCCTTGTTTGAAGTGTTGGCAACCAATCAGATTGGAGCATGGGGACTGTTAGGTCCTCAGAGGATCCGCATCTCTATATATGTAAATTTGGATTTTCCTTAATATTTTTAAAACTACTGAACAAATTTACACCAATTTACAAACAGATCATTTTCTGGACCAACAGCTACCTTTCTGCCAAATTTGGTGTAATTCTGATGAGCAGTTCAGGCTGTAGTCATGTCTAAAACTCCTATGGGAATTAACATGGGAAAAACACGTCTTTTGACCACCCCTCTTTTTCTAGGTCCCTTATATAAGAATCACCAGGGATATTTTTGGGAAAATGTTGTGAAGATTCATCAACTGGCGCCAAAGATATAGGCAAGACAAAAACCTATATATATATATCCACAAACAAAGTTGCCTGGAATGAGGAAGCCCAACACAGGTGAGAAAAAGATAACCACTTTTTTAATGGAAAAACGGCTTGGGAAAACAGCAGAAGTGCCTCGCAAAAAGTAAGTCCTGTGATCTTTGCCCGACGCGTTTCATGCTGTTGAAGCATTTCCTCAGGGGCTCGCAGGTAAACACAAGTCTTTGGTCACAGCAATTTAAATAGGCACCATATCGCAACTTAGTCCCCGCCTTGATGGGCGTGGCCACAGCTGTGGCCTGCTGGATCCTGTAGTGCCAAATGTTATTACTCGAGTGAGCCGCTGTGACCAGGCTCAAAGTATCGTCATGATTGATGCCCAAGTGGGTGGCGATGACTGCCTTGTGCCGCTTCTCATGCTCGAAGTGTTGATCCATAGGGGAAGCCCCGCTGTGTTTCACAGTCCTGTTGCGACGTCAACCGACGCTGCAACTTCAGGGCAGGTGTGCCCCTATGGATCAACACTTCGAGCATGAGAAGCGGCACAAGGCAGTCATCGCCACCCACTTGGGCATCAATCATGACGATACTTTGAGCCTGGTCACAGCGGCTCACTCGAGTAATAACATTTGGCACTACAGGATCCAGCAGGCCACAGCTGTGGCCACGCCCATCAAGGCGGGGACTAAGTTACGATATGGTGCCTATTTAAATTGCTGTGACCAAAGACTCGTGTTTACCTGCGAGCCCTGAGGAAATGCTTCAACAGCATGAAACGCGTCGGGCAAAGATCATAGGACTTACTTTTGCGAGGCACTTCTGCTGTTTTCCCAAGCCGTTTTTCCATTAAAAAAGTGGTTATCTTTTTCTCACCTGTGTTGGGCTTCCTCATTCCAGGCAACTTTGTTTGTGGATATATATATATATATATATATATATATATATATATATATATATATATATATATATATATATATATATATTATCTACTGGCGGTCGCCAGTAGATAGTTATAGTTACAACCTATTATCCATAGGAAATCCGCGACATTCTATTTGAAATAACGTTGGCGCCGGTTGACGAATCTTCGTGAAAGTTTCCAACTTGTTGGGGCGCTCCGCTCCGCTCCTACCCTGAAAGTCTCGGGGTGATACGTGAAGCGGGGGCCGAGAAAAAAGGGGGTCCCAAAACGCGTTTTCCCCATTCATTTTTCCATAGGAACCTTTAGTCGCAGCTACAGCCCGAACTGCTGAACGGAATTACACCAAATTTGGCAAAGAGGTAGCCCTTGGTTCAGACTGGTGCCTTTTGCTTAAATGGTGTAAATCCGTTCAGTAGTTCCTGAGAAAATCAAAAGTAAAAGTACATATATATCTATGGGCGCGTCGGATACGCGTACCCTCAGCGCACCCTGCGCGCACCGTCCCGATCACGAGCTGCATGCTAATTGGCTGTCAGCTGGCTGTCAACATTCCGATTCAGGAAGTGTTGGCAGCCATTTTGTCCCTCGGTAGAACCGAGGGACAGAAACAAGTGCGCAAAGCGCAAAAGGGGGCAGGGTAGAAACACCCTAACCCCCTAGGTGTGCTCAGGGGTCCCACAAGGACCCCTGGGCAGAAAAAGAATTTTATTTTTTTTAAATCGGCGGGATGCGCTTAGGGTGCGCGTATCCCGCCGAGAAAAAAAAAAGAAACAAGTGCGCAAAATGCACAAAGGGGGCAGGGTAGAAACACCCTAACCCCCTAGGCCTGCTCAGGGGGTCCCACAAGGACCCCCTGGGCAAAAAAAAGCATTTTTTTTTTTAAAAAAATCGGCAGGATGCGCTCAGGGTGCGCGAATCCTGCCGAAAAAAAAAAAATCGAAGCGCGGTCTCCCGCGCTTCGATGTTAATTGGCCCCCGGGTGGCCCAAGTCCCGGGGGCATGGTGGGGGGGGGGATAATTTAATGTGTGGGGGGCCTCAAAGGGCCCCCAAGCCCCGGGGACCGCCACCCCCGGGGCTTTTTAAAAATGGTGCGGGAGGGCTCTGAGCCCTCCCGCAGCCCCGGGAACACCACCTCCCCGGGGCTTTTTTAAAATAATTTAATAACCTGTGTGGGGGGCTCCAGCCCCCACATGCCCCGGGACCGCCACCTCCCCGGGGCACTAACAAATTAAAATGGGGGTCCGTTTTGGACCCCGAAGCCCAGGGACCACCACCTCCCCGGGGCTGTGCTGATGTAGGGAGGGGGCCGCGCGGCCCCCCTCCTGGAGCCCTTGATGGCCCTGGGGACCACCACCCCCAGGGCCGGCTCCTGCAGTGTCCCGGGGTGCCTACCCCCGGGACACTGTAGTTGCTATGGCAGGACGGGAGCCTCGCGGCTCCCGTCCCGCCATAGCAAACTGCTTTGGATATTGGAAGAGAGGCAGGAAACCTGCTCTCTCTTCCAATATTCAAAGCGATTGCTTTCCACATGGGGAGCAGCATGTCAGCTGCTCCCCATGTGGAGCTAGCAATGCCGGCTCCCAAGGGACGTGGGGAGCCGGCGGGACTGTGGGGGATTGGGGACCCCCACAGTCCCCAACGGAGAGGGCCAGCCCCGGGGGATGGGGTCCCCGGGGCAAGTAGTGGCCCAGGAGGGGGGCCACACGGCCCCCCTCCCCAAATATGAAAAATTTTAAAAATTTTAAAAAAGGAAAGGCCGGCCCCGGGGGATGGGGTCCCCGGGGCCTTAAATGGCCAGAGGAGGGGGCCACGCAGCCCCCTCCAAAGAATAAAAATTAAAAGGCCATGCCCCGGGGGATGGGGTCCCCGGGGCCAATACAGGCCCAGGGAAGGGGGGCCACGCGGCCCCCTTCCCGTTTTTTTTAATTAAAATTTTAAAAAAGGGGTAAGGCCCTGGGGATGGGGTCCCCAGGGCATAAAAACAGGAAAAAGGAAGGGGGCCACACAGCCCCCTTCAGGGGACAAAATTTTTTTTTTTTTTTTAAACGATCGGGCCCGCAGGCCCCGCCCCTTCCTTCACCACTCTGCAAACGCGCCCTCTGGCGCGTTTGCAGAGGAGAACGAATTCACCTTGAATACTGGGGGTCCCTGGGGGCCAACTAGCCCACCTGGAACCTCCAATATGCGCCAGGGGCTGCGTTGCAGAGACGTGTAGAGAGGCCACACCCCTTTTACACCTCTCTGCAACGCAGCTCTGTGGCGCTTTTGGAGGTATATGGTGGGCTAGTTGGACTCGGGGACCCTCAGGATTCAAGGGACTTAATCCCCCAACCTAAAACGCGCCACGGGGCGCATTTGCACAGTGGTGAAGGGAGGGGCGGGGCTTCAGGTGACATGTGTGCAAACAGGCCCCGTGGCGCGTTTTAAGATGGGGAATTAAATCCCCTTCAATCCTGAGGGTCCCTGGGGGCCAACTAGCCCAACAGGTACATCCAGAAAGCGCCACAGAGCTGCGTTGCAGAGAGGTGTAAAGGGGTGTGGCCTCTCTACACGTCTCTGCAACGCAGCCCCTGGCGCATATTGGAGGTTCCTGGTGGGCTAGTTGGCCCCTAGGGACCCTCAGGATTCAAGGGGACTTAATCCCCCAAATTAAAACGCGCAACGGGCGCGTTTGCACAGATGTCACCTCAGGCCCCGCCCCCTCCCTTCATCATTGTGCAAATATTCCTCTAAAATCAGCCAAAATACGAATTCCGATTTACTCACCTGTTATCAGGAGAGACCTCAGTGCTGCATCTTTCAGCCCAGTACTGGTCCTGAAAAGTAATTTTAACCGTACTTACCGGTAACTTGAATTTCCTTCATAGGCTAACATTGACTGGTTTCACTTGGAAATTCTTCTAAGTGTGGAGTTTTGGAACTTTAAAATATTCCTCTAAAATCAGCCGAAATACGAATTCCGATTTACTCACCTGTTATCAGGAGAGACCTCAGTGCTGCATCTTTCAGCCCAGTACTGATCCTCAAAAGTAATTTTAACCGTACTTTCCAGTAACTTGAATTTCCTTCCATAGGATATCATTGCCTGCTTTTTGCTGAAAAAGTTTCTAAGTGTTGATTTTTGAAACATACAAATATTCCTCTAAAATCAGCCGAAATCCGAATTCTGATTTACTCACCTGTTATCAGGAGAGACCTCAGTGCTGCATCTTTCAGCCCAGTACTGGTCCTGAAAAGTAATTTTAACCGTACTTACCAGTAACTTGAATTTCCTTCCATAGGCTAACATTGACTGGTTTCACTTGGAAATTCTTCTAAGTGTGGAGTTTTGGAACTTTAAAATATTCCTCTAAAATCAGCCGAAATACGAATTCCGATTTACTCACCTGTTATCAGGAGAGACCTCAGTGCTGCATCTTTCAGCCCAGTACTGGTCCTCAAAAGTAATTTTAACCGTACTTACCGGTAACTTGAATTTCCTTCATAGGCTAAGATTGACTGGTTTTCAGCAAAAAGTTTCAAAGTGTTGATTTTCACAAACTACAAATATTCCTTAAAAATCGCCTGTATGACTTAAACGCATTCTTTCAACTGTTTACAGGAGATGCACCAGTGCTGGATCCAGGATCCAACACTGAGTAAGAAAAAGTAACGATAACAGTTTTTACCTGCTAAGTGAATTTCCTTCCATAGGATAACATTGGTGATTCTATGAGAAAAAGTTTCTAAGTGTCAACTTTTAAAATACAATAATATTCCTTAAAAATCACGACTGGAACCAAAACGCTTTTACTCAACTGTTTACAGGAGATGTACCAGGACTGAATCTAGGATCCAGTCCTGTGGTTACAAAAGTAATCCATAAAGTAACTAATTGCATTTAACTAGAAATTCACATTGAGCTGAATGTTGCATTGTGTTTGAAAATGTGTTGCCCATTGCAACAACTGTAACTACTGTACTTAAAAGTCTATTGCCTATCTGCAAAGTATTTAAACTAAAGTAATTCATTCTGAGAAAGTATTTTTTGTAATGGAATGTATAATGTAATTACAATGTAATTTAAAAAATAAAATATGTAAAAAAAAATTGTTTCTAAAAATGTAGTAAATCAGTATGAAAAAAATTAATATAACAATTAATACATTTAAAAATTGTCATTTACAAAACCTTTGAAATTCACTGAAAAAACCGTAGGTTTCAGGCACGTTATAGTTAGAAATTAGCATTTAAAAAACCTTTGAAATTCACTGAAAAAACCATAGGTTTCAGACACGTTATAGTTACAAATTAGCATTTAAAAACCTTTGAAATTCACTGAAAAAACCATAGGTTTCAGACACGTTATAGTTACAAATTAGCATTTAAAAAACCTTTGAAATTCACTGAAAAAACCATAGGTTTTAGGGACAGTTTTAGTTACTTGGACATTGCACTCGTACAAAACCCGTGAAATTCCCACGTTATAGTTAGTTCAGCTAACTATAACTCGCGCGCCCGCAATGCACTGCTGATGACGTCACATATTACATCACTCATGACATGGTCAGTGACATCACTGATGACATCACTGATGACATCTCAAATGACATCACTGATGACATCATCCACGTGATAATCTGATGCACCTCCTCACACCCTAATATAACCTTTGATACACCCACTCTAAATTACAGACTGCCATTCGCAAAACCATAGACACTCCAACACCAATAACTACATACCCACTCACTGATTCTTAGGTCTACACACACACATCCACTCACTCACCCGTACAGTCACTCATACTTACGGTCACTCAGTACAGGACTATCATATGCACTCTTACTCCTATATAGACACTCAAACAACGCCACTCATCCATAGAGATACTCACACACCTAGTCAGTCATGCAAATAATTAAACACACTGCCATTTAATCACCTATACAGTTATACACACACCAGCTCACTTACTCATACAAATAGTAGCACATTGTTACGCTCTTATACAATCACTGATACAAGCACACACTCATCCATACAGCCACTATCACAATCACTCACTCTTGCTTATAGCTATTTATATACTCCAACACACATATATACTGCCTTTCACATATGTAGTTACTCACACATGTACCACTGGGACATACATTCACTCACTAACACACTCTTACACACACTTACCCACCCATACAGTCTATCACAGATGCACTCTTGAAACCACCCACCCAGTGAATCACCCACTCACACATCTATGCACAGAGTTGCACACACCCCTCCCACACAAACACTCAAGGAACCCATACAGATACTCAGACAAGCATTCAATAACTCATATAGACACTCATTTAGCTATTCACAAACACATGCAGCCACTTACACAGCAACAGACAGACGGATACAGACATTCACCCAGTTTAGTCACTAACCCATGCATTCAGTAAGATACGTTAAATCACTCACTTATAGAGTCAGTCACGCACCTACTAAATCATCCATACAGACACTTACACACCCACTCATTCTTCAATACGTCTTTTCCTATATATATAAAAAATATTTAAACTTTACAGAAACACACAGTCACTGGATGATGTCATCAGTGATGTCATTTGAGATGTCATCAGTGATGTCATCAGTGATGTCACTGACCGTGTCATGAGTGATGTAATATGTGACGTCATCAGCAGTGCATTGCGGGGGCGCGAGTTATAGTTAGCTGAACTAACTATAACATGGGAATTTCACGGGTTTTGTACGAGTGCAATGTCCAAGTAACTAAAACTGTCCCTAAAACCTATGGTTTTTTCAGTGAATATATATATATATATATATATATATATATATATATATATATATATATATATATTATATTTTTTTTTTTCATGGAAAAAAACACAGGTTACAGGAACGTTATAGTTAGGCTGAAATTTCACTCGTACAAAACCTCTAAAATTCAGCCGTTATAGTTAGCTGAGCTAACTATAACTCACACTGCTGATTACGTCACATATTACATCACTCATGACATGGTCAGTGACATCACTGATGACATCTCAAATGACATCACTGATGACATGTTGAAAACATAAATACGTGCAACGTGTTCAGCATTCAGCATAGACATGAAAGAGACACTCAATTCTCTGTTATGGCGATACAAACAACTTCGAAGATAAAGTGCATTACTTGGCTTCAATAAATACATGAATAAATATCTGGAATAAACATTTTGTCATTAGGTAATTAATTTCATTAAGAATTGTTACAAAATCCCATATAAAATATCACAT
The DNA here is from genome assembly GCA_963921515.1 of Calotriton arnoldi. Taxonomy (NCBI): domain Eukaryota; kingdom Metazoa; phylum Chordata; class Amphibia; order Caudata; family Salamandridae; genus Calotriton; species Calotriton arnoldi. The sequence continues at coordinate 214,096 of CAWUFW010012706.1, forward strand.
AACATTTTTCATCAACCATGTCTCACAAAAGATATTCTCATATAGAGGCTAATTCATTTCATTTCCAAAAATGTTTCTGCTCGCTATTATTAAGTTCCGTGATGAGTCAGACCGAATCGGAGGACGGAGGAAGAGCGCCGAATAAGGCAGTTACGGATTTGGGGAGACTCACGTTGGCTGAAGAGCTCGATTTTTAAAGTTTGGACCGAAGGCAAACGCTAAGGCTGCGGAATCCTCCGCGAACACAAGAAAGAGGAGAAACAAAAGAAGAAGAGAAAGGAGGAAATGCAGCAAAGCAAAAAAACAAAAGGCAACAATGGCGGAGGAAATAACTGAGAATGACAACACAGTCATAAATTTGTCCAACATGATATTAAGTAAAGCAGAGGTCCAACTGTTATCGTTAGGATTATCGTTTTGCCCTGAAAGTAATTTTAATTATGGTCAAACAAGAGCGGACATTTTTAAATTCATCTGAAAATTGAAGCTCACCAAATACTTCACAATCAAAGAAGGCCTTCAACAGAAAAGTAAGGGAACCCAGAGTAAGGGCATGAACCAAGAATATTTACAAGGATCGGATGCAAGCACTCTATTGACAATGTATGAATTAGCAAATGATGAGACCAATATCAATGACAATACTAACTCGACGCAAGAAAGACTGCAGGATTTAGGCATCAGTACATCAGTAGCTGCGAATAGACCTTTCAAACCAAACTCTACTTTTCTACCTATGATGCCAAGAGATGCAATTGATATATTCCACGACCGAATCACTGATGATTTGAAAAAATTGTACTTTAAGAACAAGCAATTAGTTACAAAACAAAGATACCGGCAACAACAATATGACAAACTAATGAAAAAATTGAAAGATAACAAGGATGTTGTAATCAATAAATCTGATAAAGGCGGGAATATTGTGATGTGGCCAAGGCAACAGTACACAACAGAGGCTTACAGACAATTGGACAATATATCATGCTATGAACGTACAAACAAAAACCACTATATTGCAATTAAGGAAAAACTAAGAAAAGATCTGCTACATTGGAAAAGAGAAGGCCTGATAACGAAGGAGGAATTTATGTTTCTGTACAACGAACATCCAGTACTGCCAATCATATATTTCATACCTAAAATACATAATGGAACAGACCCGGTACCAGGAAGACCGATTATCTCTGCTAAAAGTGACCTATTTGAGAGTATATCTAAGTATGTTGATTTTTTCTTGCAGGAACACTTGCAACAACTGCTGTCCTTTATTAAAGATACTAGGGACATTCTAATGAAACTGCAGGAAATACAATGGAATGATGAGTACATCTTGATCACGTTAGATATAACATCACTCTATACGAGTATTGATCATTTAGTGGGGTTGAATGCAGTACAATACTATCTTAACAAACGTCCCATTGAAATGTTGAAACAGAACAAATTGTTATTGGATTTAATCAGGTGGTGCCTATACAATAACTTTTTTTTGTTTGGGAAGTCAATTTTCAGACAGGTGAGAGGAGTGGTGATGGGAGCCTGCTTCTCCCCCAGCTATGCATGTCTTCATGTGGGCTGGTGGGAGGAGCAGGTTCTCAGGAGGGAACACTCCGCCATGTTTGATGGGCATGTAGTCAAGTGGATGAGATTCATTGACGATATTTTTGTCATATGGCATGGTACAAAAGAAAGTGCGGCGACCTTTGTGGAGGATATTAATAAGAACTAATACAACTTAGAATTTACAGCGCACATCGATGAACACACAGTTGACTTTCTTAATGTTAAAGTGTATACAGCAGAACACAAGCTAGAAACTACACTACACAGCAAAAGAACAGCGGGTAACTCCATGTTACATGCCAACAGCTTCCACCCTAAGCACCTTATCAATAGCATTCCCTACGGTGAGTTCCTGCGGCTAAGAAGAATATGTAGTTCACAAATAGATCTAGAAAATTGCCAACAGGAAATGGTAGTAAGGTTTCTGAAGAGAGGCTATAACAACAGAATGCTCAACCAGGCGATTGCCAAAGCTAATGCCATTCCAAAAGGTACTTTGCTGGCCAAAAACATCAGCACGCCGATTGCAACACAAGAAAATGTTAGGGAAAAAGAGAATGAAGGCCCCAATGTTAGGCTAATAACAACATATAGCCGACAGGAAAACAACATTAGGGCAATCATTAATAAAAACTGGCCTATAGTTCTAACTGATACTATTATGGCTCAGAAAGTCCCCAAAAAGCCAACTGTAACATTTCATCGTGAGTTATCAATGAGAGCCACATTGGTCAGAAATAGCCCTGAGACAAGTACAGCTACCACCTGGTTAGCCCCTAGAAAAGGCTTCTTCAGGTGTAGTTCCTGTAGGGTATGCAAATTTGGGGTAAACACCACCCAGTACACTACCCCTTTTAGCCTGGAACCAATACCTCTGAGAGAAAATTACAGCTGCCGCACAGAATATGCAGTTTATGTGCTGGAATGTACCTGTGGGTTACGGTATGTGGGGAGTACAAAGCTTCAGGTACACGTAAGAATACTTCAGCACATAAGGGCTATTGTTAATTCAGACCCTGCATACCCAGTTGCCAGACATTTTAAATCAGAACATAACAATGATCTTTAATGTCTCACCTATTTTGTCATTGGAGCAATACCATCACTTAGAAGGGGTGGGAACAGAGAAAAACGACTCAGAAGATTGGAGTCTAGGATGATATTGGAACTAGACTCGAAGTTCCCATCAGGTCTGAATAACAGCGAAGATTTGCTGAATTTCTTATAAATCTAATATATATATATATTTTTGTATACGTCTTTTATCCTTTTAGATGTATACCTTTTTTAATATATATACATATATATATATTTTTTTTTCAACAAAGGACGCGGCACTCCAGAACTGGTTTTTCTACACAATTTATTCTTGGCAACTGCTCAGACCAACGCGTTTCAGCCCTCTCACGGCTTTTCTCACGGTTAACCGTCCTTTGTTGAAAAAATTGCTTTGGGCCAGGATCCGGCCCCCTTGCAGAGCACCAGCTGGTGAGCGCGCCGAACTAAAGGATCACATTGGAGGCCATATATATATATATATATACATATATATATATATATATATACATATATATATATATATATATATATATATATATATATATATTCACTGAAAAAACCATAGGTTTCAGGGACGTTATAGTTACAAATTAGCATTTAAAAAACCTTTGAAATTCACTGAAAAAACCATAGGTTTTAGGGACAGTTATAGTTAGTTGGACATTGCACTCGTACAAAACCCGTGAAATTCCCCGTTATAGTTAGTCCAGCTAACTATAACTCGCGCCCCCGCAATGCACTGCTGATGACGTCACATATTACATCACTCATGACATGGTCAGTGACATCACTCATGACATCCACATTTTTTTTTTTTGCCCAGGGGGTCCTTGTGGGACCCCCTGAGCAAACCTAGGGGGTCAGGGTGTTTCTACCCTGCCCCCTTTGTGCGCTTTGCGCACTTGTTTCTGTCCCTCGGTTCTACCGAGGGACAAAATGGCTGCCAACATTTCCTGAATCGGAATGTTGACAGCCAGCTGACAGCCAATTAACATGCAGCTCGTGATCGGGAGGGTACGCGGACCCTACTCGGCCATAGATATCACTATCTTTTTTACTTTTCATTTTCTCAGCAACTACTGAACGGATTTACACCATTTAACAAAAAGGGTTCTTTCTGAACCAAGAACTGCCTCCTTGCCAAATTTGGTGTAATTCCGTTCAGCAGTTCGGGCTGTAGCCGTGTCTAAAGTTTCCTATGGAAAAATGCATGGGGAAAACGCGTTTTGGGACCCCCCTTTTTTCTCGGCCCCCGTTTTACGAATCTCCCCGAGACTTTCAGGGAAGGAGCGGACGGGAGCGGGCCACAAAGTTTGAAAATTTCGCGAAGATACGTCAACCGGCAAGAGAGTTATCTCAAATAGAATGTCGCGGATTTCCTATGGATAATAGGTTGTAACTATAACTATCTACTGGCGACCGCCAGTAGATAATATATATATATATGTGCAATGAATTAATCTTAGCTGATATTGATCTAAGCAAGTTTACCATACTTTTGTTTACAGTACATATAAACCTAGGTATATGCATTGTATGGATGGGTCCTATGATACCACGCCTACTCCAATGTAAAATTTAAAAAAATATATATATATTTTTTTAAATTTCAACATTATTTAGGACACTAGATGAACCAATCAGATGAAGGAAGTAAAAAGAAAAAAGAAATAGAGGGTTCCTCCTTTAACCTTATATAAGCTGAACCTCGATGTTTTTACCTGTTTTGTATAACTTTTTGACTAGCACTTTATAAGTATAGGCACTTAGCACTTGTGGTAGCACTATGCACTTTAATGTTTGTTTACATATGTATGCACAGCACTTTACAGTACAACCATTATATGAACTTACGCGTACTAAACAGTAATGCATTTAAGCAGGAATGAGGTGTGCATAGTAAGCTTGAGGACAGCTATGATATGGAACGTTTCAATGCCATGATTAGTCTTTTCCTTGCATTTATAGGATCTAATAGAGGCAAATATGTACTAAATACACATGAGTTGGTACATTAATGTTATTTTGAAGAATCAATTAATAACATATGTGCACTATGCGGTTATAGGATACCTGAAAGTACTTTACTATATATCCTTTTAATTTAAATTACCTTTGATGTAAGCAAGGCTTGGCAAGAATTTGATGAATTGTGTATCGTAAGATCGGTTTTTATATTGTAAAGTCTGTTTTCTATGCCTATGTAACATTATGTCAGGTAAGAGTATGGCACTATGGGTTAAAAAGCAGTGATTTGTAGCACGTTTACCATGTGATCAAGGTCACGGGAAGTGACCGAAACGCGTAATGACTTGTTGGTGCGGGTAATAAAGAAGATTTTCACACATATCTTATCGGAGTCCGTGCCCATTTGTCCGAAGAAAGTGGATGTATTTGGGAATTATCGTGGCATATATATATACCTATATATATATACCTATATGAATCTGGGTCCGTCTCTCTCTCTGCTCGCCTGCTTGTCAGCGTGGAGGTGCGGGGAGTGTTTGCTGTGAAATATATATATATATATATATATATATATATATATATTCATGGAAAAAAACACAGGTTACAGGAGCGTTATAGTTAGGCTGAAATTTCACTTGTACAAAACCTGTCAAATTCAGCCGTTATAGTTAGCTGAGCTAACTATAGCTCGCACTGCTGATGACGTCACATATTACAACACTCATGACATGGTCAGTGACATCACTGATGACATCACTGATGACATCTCAAATGACATCACTGATGACATGTTGAAAACATAAATACGTGCAACATGTTCAGCATTCAGCATAGACATGAAAGAGACACTCAATTCACTGTTATCGCGATACAAACAACTTCGAAGATAAAGTGCATTACTTGGCTTCAATAAATACATGTATAAATATCTGGAATAAACATTTTGTCATTAGATAATTAATTTCATGGAGAATTGTTTCAAAATCCCATATAAAATATCACATAACATTTTTCATAAACCATGTCTCACAAAAGATATTTTTATATAGAGGCTAATTCATTTCATTTCAAAAAATGTTTCTGCTCGCTATTATTCAATACTAAAGTGCAAAGTGCAAAAATTTACTTTAGAGCATTGATCCTTTTGTTCCAAATACACAGTATATCCTCTGCCCTTTTTATAAAATTTCTAAGGCACAGTTTCACCTTCACTGTCTATCTTGTAGTGCTATGTAGGTTAGTCTATTACTACCCTCTGAACAAAATCCAACTTATATTTATACTGGGGATTGTTTAACAATATATTTTATGACATCCACAGTCTACCTCGTGAGATTGTGCCCAAGGGGGCTAACACTACATGTTAAAATTACACTGAAAATATACATGATATACATTTGTTAGCGAGGTTTCAACCTATAAGCACCCACCATATAGCTCTGTTGATTAAAACTTATTAAGGTATTAAAATTCCTCGAAAAATTAAAAAAACCATGATCATTTCTTTACAATATCCAAAACTAATTTGCTCCCTATTTCTCAATATGTACCCTTCACGAGTGTCTCCACTAATCATAATTAAAACATTTCTTGCTACATCATGCTAAACATCATTCTACACAAACACAATTCATTACTGCAAATTTCACTAGCCAGCTAAAAAAACAGAGGAGGATGCACTAAGATACCTATCATTCACAGGTGTGCATAGAGTTCTTCTGCAGTGTTTAATCCTATTGGTATCTTACTGTTCAAGTTCAATGTGTATCTGGATTCTAGTCTTCTAAGCCGCTGCTCCCTGTTACCACCTCTTACATCGGGAGGTACCAAGTCAATCACAAAATAAGTCAACTTGGGCACATCACCACTAGGCACTTCTTCGAAATGACAAGCTACAGGTTAACTTTGGCCTCTATTATTAATTGCTCTAATGTGCTGTAGAATTCTTAAGTGCACTTTCAAAATTGGGCTACCAACATACATTTTTTGGCATGTGCACTCAAGGACATACACAGCAAACTCATTTTTGCAATGAAATGCTGATCTGATCTTGTAACTTTTGTTAGTCAGTGGAAACACTACTTCTTTCGTGTTTATCCCATAATGGCAGGCCTTGCATCTATGACAGTGTTTAAACCCAGGACTCCCTGTCAATCAATTCTGTGGGGCCTGCATTTTGGGACTACTGACTAACAACTCCTGTCAAATTGATTTAGCGCGATGGAAACTCATAAGTGGCCAAGGGGGTACTGTATGTCCTACAGTGGGATCGCTTTTAATAAGACGCAAATGTCTAGAAAATTTATTCTAACCTTCTGATGTTCTATATTATACCCCATGATCATTCTCAGCTCTTGTTGAATTTCACTCAAGGTCGTCCTTACTATGAAAAAGAACCTTCTCACAGTCCTTTTCATTGACCTTGATTATGGCACTATCCACTACTTCACTGCTGTACCCCAGCGCTACAAATCTATCCTTTAGTTCTTCCTGCACCTCCCCTAGTAGTTGTTTGTCACTACAATTGTGCATCATTCTTAGATTCTCTGCATAGAGGATACTCAACTTAAGTTTGCTGGGGTGAAAGCTGTGTACGTGTAGTAAAGAATTACCCAGAGTTGGTTTCCTCAACAAGACTTTCAACAAATTATCTCACTGTCCCTTCTGTCCCCCTCCAAATGATCGTCAATAAAATGTGTCTTAAGGACCACATTTTCAGACCACTCCACAGCATAGTCATTGACGAGCACCTGCTCCTCCCACCAGCCCATATGCAGATCAGCATAACTGGGGTCGAAGAGGATGCCCATAGCTGTTCCCCTCTTTTGCCCGTAAATCACCTTATCAAATAGGAAGAAGTTATTATACAGACACCAATGTATCATTGACAATATCATTTTGGAATGCTGATAAAGGCCAATTGGTGTGTTGCCCAAAAATACTCATTTGCTCTGAGATAGTCACTGTGAGAAATACTTGTATAGAGTGATGTAACATTCATCGTGATTAGAACATAAGACTCCTTCCAGTTGACATCATATATTCTCCTAAAATATATATATATATATATATATATATATATATATATATATACACACACACACATATATATATATATACACACTTATATATATATACATACATATATACACACACACAAACATATAGGAAAAGCATTTTTTTACTTGACTATAACTTTGGCATCGTTTGACCAATCTGCATGAAATTTTGCCCAAAAAGTGTAACGGAGGGTAGTATTGCTGGGGAAAGTTTGGGTGGATCTCTGCAGTGGGGACCGAGAATTTGTGGCGCGAAATAAGGTTATGTTTGTAATGTTAATTCCCATAGGACCTTTGGCCACACCTGCATCCCAAACCGGTGATCGGACTTACACCAAATTTGGCAGAGAGGTAGATGTCGGTTCAAGGAAGCGCCTTTTGCTTATTTGGTGTAGATCCGTTAAGTAGTTTTTGAGTAATTTAAGCCGAAGATTATAGTGATATCTGTGGCCGTGAAGCCTTCATGAACAAAGACGAGCTCATGCAGGGAAATGCACTGCTCTGATTTGCTGTCAACACTTCAACCAGGAAGTGTTGGCAGCTATTTTGGGACTCGGCTTGAAGCAGAGTTCCAGAAAAAAAGTAAAAAATAAAGAAAAGGGGGGAGGGTAGGAAATGGAATACCCTGACCCCCCCAGATATTTTTGGTATGGTCCCACAGGGACCCCGCCACCTTTTAAAAGCATTTTTTTGTACTATTGCCATGGATTCGCGGTGGATCCGTGAATCTGTGGCAATTTTTTTTAAATAAGATGAGCGGTCTCCTGCGCATCTTTTTTTAATGCCCCTAGGTGGGTCAAATCCTAGGGGCATGAAGGAGGGGAGCTCATGCGTCCCCCCCTCTAAAGCTTCTTAGAAACCCTGGGGACCACCACCTCCCCGGGGCTGTAACTATGAAAATGTGGGGGGCCACTCGGCTCTCCACAGCCCTGTGGACCACCACCTCCCTGGGGCACACCATATATTTTTTTTAAATGTGAGGGAGGCCCTATGGCCTACCATGCTGTCCCGGGGACCACCACCTCCCCAGGGCACTTTTAATTTCAAATGTGGTGGGCCCACTTGGCCCCCCCACCCCGGGGACAGGCACCTCCCCGGGGCACACTGTATTTTATTTTTAATGGAGGGTAGGCCCTATGGCCTCCCCTGCTGCCCCGGGGATCACCACCTACCTGGGGCACTTTTAATTACAATTGCGGGGGGCCCACTGAGCCCCCCTCGCTGGCCCAGGGACTGCCACCTCCCCGGGACACACTGTATGTTTTTTAACATGTGGGGGAGCTGCTGCCCCGGGGACCACCACCTCCCTGGGGCTATCTACAAGATGGGAAGAGGGCTGTGCAGCCCCCTTCAGGAGCCTTGCATGTCCCTGGGGACCGCCACCCCCGAGATGGCTCCTGCAATATCCCGGGGTGGCCACCCCGGGACATTGCAGTTTGCTATAGCAAACAATGGTCCACCTCAAGGAAGCAAGAGCATTGAAAATGCACTTGCTTCCGTGAAGCGGAGCAGAATTGCTTTTGGGCAGAGGGAGCTGCATGTTTGCAGCGCCCTCTGCCCAAAAGCAATGCCGGCTCCCGCAGTACGTGGAGAGCCAGCAGGGACCGCGGGGGGCAGAGTTTGTGTAGTTCGTGCAGCCGCGCTACGTGAGGCTATGCAAAGCGGCAAAAAACTTGATGCTTGTTCCGCATGCTCGCGTATGCTCGCGCATGCTCGTGAGATGTTTTTGACGTTGGGCAACGCGGATTGCGTGTTCAGGGGGAAATATTGCGAGAATTTCACCATGCGGTCGCCAATGGGCACAGCCATCTTGTTTTCCTAGTGTTTGCTTGGTTCTGGGGCCTGTTTTTCATCCCTCTCTAATCTTTTCAATCCTTTGTGTTTTACACAGTTTTTCTGATCTTTTTTATTTATTATTTATCCTTCTCTCTCCCTAAGTGTATATTTAGCATTTTATTTCTACTTTTACTGTGTTTTTTGACTTTTTTCTACTGTTTTATATTACTTGCTTTTTTACTTTCCTACTTCTTCTCCTGACTTTATTTTTTACTCCTACATTTTCTTTTCCGCCCCCTGGCCCACCCAGAACCATGGCTAAGGCTAACTCTACCACTAATAGTAAGGGGAAGGTGCCTGCACCCAAGAGCTGCCTTCCTTGCGGCAGACGACGCCCGGAAGGGGTGCAGTCCCGGGCCCTTTTCACAGAGGTGGAGGTAATTGCCCTTGTTTTTTTTTTTACAGCGCCACCTCCCCTTAACCTTGGCAGCAGGCGGCAGGCCCGGCTCCAGTTACGCTACCCAGGAGCATCACCGCCGGTGGGCGAGAGTACGCTGAGCAGTGTTTCGCTGCTCTGGGGTCCGGCGCACCCATAACCAGCTGACTCATCGGTGGTCAGACATCTTGGACCGGGAACCAGGAGCAGGACCTGCTGGACCTGCTAGGTGTTGAGGTTGTGGGGCTTGGTGAGTAGCTAATTATAGTAGTATTGTGTGTTCTGTTCTGTGTTATTGTTATTGCGAATATTATTTTTTTCCCAAATAGCAAGAATGCTGCTGCTTACATGCAGGTAAGTTACGTTTAAAAATCTTATGTGATTGTTATTCTTCTAGACACTAGACAAGTGCTCGGCGCTACTAATCTTACTTGTTTGCAACTTTGCGCTCGCTTGGGCTGATTATGTAAGATAGTTTAGATAACTTAAGTTAGGTAATGCTAGAGAGACTCCAGTCCTTTCCTTTGTCCCTCCTGTCACTAAGATAGTGGTGGATTGATAGGTAGTTTAGTTACTTAGTATTAGTTTGTAATTTTTTAGCGGTCTGCGTGACGCGTCCTCTGTCACGTCACGTGCTGATGAGTGCTGACTCCCGTCCTTAGTAGAACCTTTTGTAGTTTGTTAGTGAGTGAGTAATATAGCAACTAAGTCATCAACACATCAGCAGCAACCAACCAACAATTTGTTGTATGCAAATTTATGCATGCGCCCATCTATGCATTTTTGAGGACTAAAATAAATGGAAATGCGGACTTAGTGAACAATTGGCCCGTCAAAGGGGGTTGATTCATTGATGATTTCGAATGAGATTGAAACTTAGAAGAAGCAAATATATTTTTGGCAATTAATTTCCAATGTCTTTGGAATAGGTGGGCTAGGTCAGGTGGTACTTAGGTTTAGGATTCTGGAATCAGAATGGAACACTGGATTAATAAATAATAACTAGACGGTCCACAAATCCCGCAATACTACTAGTCGATCAGATTGGATAGGTCAATTTTATTGCAGTTGTTGTTTCCAAAAATGTTTTTAGAGCGTTTTATTTTTTTTTTATTTGTTTCACACCAATCATCAATGTTTTTCTCTTTCTTTATTATATCTTACATGATCAGGGACAAGAAGACGACGGGGTCTGAGGCGGGAGCTGGAGATGCCTCCCAGGGCCAGGACCGCTCCTCTACCGAGGGCTCTGCTGCTGGCCCCAGTAAGTACTCCTGTTGTTAATATTCATAATTATATTTCCCTAACTTTTACTGCACCTTATTTTTTCTGAACTATTATTTCCGTTTCCTAATTCTATTTTTTACCAAATCTTCTTTGATCTATCTGTTTCTAAATTCTTGTTATCCCTGCCTCTAACTGCCTCTGACTCTGTACTACTACTATTAGTCTGTCTGTAGCTTGACCAGTTGGCCACTCTTTATTTTTAAAAAGTTTTAAAACTCAGATTCACCAATAGCTCTAGCCACTGAGTCCAGTCCTTTGGGTTGTCCTCTTCTTAATGTTGAGAGGCTTTTCGACAATTGCCACCAACAAAATGCCCAACCAGATATTTTACTATTTTTGATAGGATAGGACATACTACTAAAGTCTACTCTACTATAGTACCCGATTTGTACTAGCGATGTATGTGGTGTATGTATGTATTGTATTAACTATTTTCAATCTTGCTAGTGAAAAAGAATAAATAGGGGGAGGCGTTTATGGCATCTAAAAAATTTGTAATGTTTTTTCTAGGTGTACCGACCACCAGTGCCAGGGCCAGCGGCAGGGCAGGCGAGGCCAGCCAGGAGGGAGTTGCGGATGCGGCAGCTGCCGCAGGGGTGGGTGAGCCAGCAGCAGTGGCGGGCGGGCGGTGGTAAGTTATACTTATATTCCTTACTTATTGACAATAGTTACACACTCGCTGCAAGGTAGTACACTGTATGTTGTGAGAGATTAAGTTGTTGTGAACAACGGTTGAAGAAGAAGACACCCTTTACTTAGCATTAGCAATAGCTTTAGCGGTGGGATTTGCGTAACTAATGGCCTCTTCTATCTGACTTCAACTTAGCTGGGAAAGTTTTATTGAGAAGACCAAGGGGCCGATTCCGATTCAGAGCCGGACCCGGAGAGATTTCCGACCGAATCGGACTCTGGCAGTGACCGAACGAGTACGATGCGCACGCATGCAATTGGACTCGAGTCGGTCGGACTCCCATTGAAGTCAATGGGGGCTGGACATACAACGCGTACGCGGGCTCCCATTGACCCAATGGGTGCGAGGCGAACAAGGGTGCCCCCTACAGCGGGTACGCCTCAAAGCGACTCGCGGCATACATGCACAGGGAGGGGGGACCCATGGGTCCCCCCTGTGTGCAACTCGCGTGGCTACGCGTACAGGGGGGTCCGACACTGACCCCCAAAGTGCGGCTCCGACTGCTCTTTCGAGCCGGATGGCGCGAGTCGGTCGGACTGCTCGCGGCGCGCATCGTACTTGCCCGGCCGGGGAACGTCTCCATCGCGCGGTGCGAGTCGTGTCCGTGCGAGTCGGTCGGAGCGCCTCGGACCCGCGAACAAGTCGTTCGAGCGATTTCGCGTGCGCTCGCATCGTACTCGCTCGGCCGGACGCTACGTACGAATCGGTCGAGGAAGAGGGCTCCGAATCGCGATTCCGGTTGAGCACGAATCCGATTCTGGTGCCCTACTCAGCCGGAGATCGAGAATCGGCCCCTAAGAGTCAGACGACCTTGATGGATGGGTTGAACGAAAAGGGAAAGAAGGATGGAAGGAGGAAGGATGTAATATATGACTGGCAGAGAAGGATGCGTGGAATGCATAGGTGGATGATAGGAATCGGATGCATGGGTGGTTGAAGGATGGGTGGAAGGTGAAAGAAAAGATGCCTGCCTGGGTGGGTGAAACTGTATGGGTGAAAGGAAGAATCCTCCGGGGGGTTTCATGGGTCAAACTCAAAGGCAAGCAAGGAAGGACGCATGGGTGGTGGTTTAAAAAAAAAAAACAAATGAATGTTGTTGGTGAAACTAAGGTTTGTTGAGAGATTAAGAAGAATGATAGACATGTTTACTTTGGATGCCTGGATGGTATTCAATCATCATAGTATAGGCGGAGACTGTCACTGGATGAAGAATCTTTGAAGAGAATGTAGAAGAAAAATAAACCGCGCCAGAGTAGCAAAGCCAAGGAGAATAGAAGATTAGAATTAAACAAATATAAGGCTAGAAGAGCAATGCAATGATTGATAAATGGAAAAATCGCTGGGAAGAGAAACAACAGGACTGTTTTTTGCAAGGTTTTTGATTCAAGGTTGTATTTTCAGAATACTCCCTTGACTCAGAGTAGTTTGCAAGTACAGCATATATATTGTGTATGTATGTTATCAAGTGCCTCCCTCCGACTCCGAGGCCCACTCCCTACCTATGTCATTTATTTTCAACTGTGTCAGCCTGCCATGGGTGGCCTATCGGCTACATGGCAAAATCAATCAAAAGTACCTCATGTCGTCCCATATATAATCAATGACCATTTGGATCAGATATCATCTGCCTTGTTCTAGTAGTCAGGGTGAAAGTGAAATTGGGCAGTTGCCATTGATGTAACAGAGTATGGCCACCCATAATAAAAAAATAAGATAATTGTGTAGTTGTAGACTACAGCTTCCCCACCTGCAGACAGTAGTAAATAAAAATAACGTGAGTCTGTGACACGAGTATGTTTGTCTAGGGCACAAGCTGACTGAGCTGGCATGCCTACAACAAGGTTAATTTAGCTAAACAAGAGAGAGAAGAAGAAGACTTGTCTACTCCATAGTGCCTAGTAGTAGTAATGCCTGAAACTCCCATAAATGTTAGAGGCCGAGGAAGTGGGAGGATACCACAAATGTTATGTACTGTGCTTGCTAGTGCTACTGTGCCACTATGTGTAGAATTAATTTTGTGTTACTGTTTTGCTAAGAGTATTGGTTACAATTGTCTTTTTTCTTTCTTGATATAGCTACTCCTTCCCAACCAAAAGCACAACCAAACAGGAAGGAGTTGGCAGCCATAGCCCAGCGCCGGAAGCTGGAGGCCATCTGCAAAGAATATCGGTGGCTGGTGGTTCTGGCGGAGGATGAGGAGGCTGCAGCAGCTGCAGCCTCCTCCAATGCCCCGGGCCCCAGCCAGGCCCGCCCAGTGGTACGGTGCCGCATTCTGGCAGCCGCCCGCCTCGCTTCATTCAACACTGTTACCCCACCTGTGGATTCAATTGTAAAGCATTTAAGCGCTGCATGCTCCTCCGGGTGGCGCACCTAGAGGAGCAGATAAAGGTCCTGGAGGGTAACAAGCGAGCCCGCCGCTAGAACTCCGTCGCATTGCCCCTTTTTTAATCTTTTTTTGGGTGGGTGGGAATTGGGTGTTGGGGAAAAGTTGGGGTTTATATTTATTATTTATTATGGACAATGGACTCGAGCGGACATTGGTTGGACTCTTTCTTTATCTTTGGACATTGGTTGGGGTTAGGGAGAGGGGTGGGTCAGCTGTTGTGGGATTTTTACATTAGTTTATTTTGTTAGGGGAATAAATTATTTATACTTAAAGTTTACATACAATGTAAATGTTTTGTGGGGGGGTTACTCTTTTACTTCACACGGTTTCCTTTGCTGCTGCAGGGCCGCAGCCAGTTTTTGATTTAAATAATCTGCCGATAGTGTAACACACGAACATATAGATGCGGTTCCCTCACTTGTGAGTGACTTGTCCTACTAGTACTGTCAGTCTCTCCTCCTAGTCTATGCAGTCTGCAACTGGACTCGGAACGGAAGAGTGTGTGTGTGAATTAATGAATTCATTTCCACATTATTAATTATGCCTCCCCAAACCTCTTCTCTTACCTGTGGTTGATGTTTATTTAAACTTAGGCAAAGCGATGGCTGCATGGTGATGATGGTTTGGTTTCCCAAGATGCCATGGTGGTGGTGGTGGTGGTAGTAGTAGTAGACACTGGCAGTAACATTTGCAAAAAAAGAAAATGAGACAGTCAGTCGCCTGAGGGAGACTCGGGAAGAAGTAGTAGAATGAAGTACAGTACACAAGAAGACTGCCAAACAAGAAACCATGATGATAAGCAATGCTAAAGTAAAATAAAACAAAATGGTGGCGGGGATAGCCTAGTACAAGTTACAAACTGTAGTTCACTCGACCTATGAAGTGGACAAGCGTAACCTTTAGTGCTGTAAGGATGATGAATCGATGCCAGCAATTAATTATGGTGGATTATGTTCCTCTGGAAAATAAATTGACTTGCAAATACTGAGCATGGGTGGGCAGGCAGAAGAAGATCCTCGCCCTGCCTTGAGTTAGTGTTGCTTTCACCACATCCGCCCCAGCAAGTGTGTGATCAATTATTGGTGTAAATTAATTTAATTTAGTCACACCTCAATATAAATCACACAGCCCGGGGGAAGAGGGTTAGGGTTTGATGAATGGCTGGGAAGGGGTATTTGAGGGAAAGGTTTGACAAAGACAAACACTACACATGGACAACACACAATCTTGGCAGACGACCATCATAAATCTGTTAAGGGAGAAAAAGGAAATGCATGCATGATGATGACTTGATGGTTAATGATGAGTAGTACTAAACTAGTAGTACAGGCCAGGGCAGCAGTATATTATTATTATGCAATTGCCTTGCCTGTCTGCCCCCAGAGAGACCCAAATGACATACATTTTATGTTCTGTTGTACCGGGCTTCCTTTTAAAGCTAGCAAAGAAAATGAAAAAATAGCTATAGGGGTCAAATATATAAGCAAACATAATAAACAACAACACACACAGTCGTAAAATAATTGAAGAGAAAAAATGAATCAAATGAAATAAAAGAAGACGATACTATAAGTTACTATGTTATGATCAAATTGGGAGTTGCATCTCAGCATTCCTCTTGGTCCTTCCTTCCATGGACGCTCTGTCCGTCAATCTTGGGTGCCACTGCCTGCCTGGCGGATGCGATTGGTAAGGTAAGTGTGATTTGTTTTTCCCAGTATAGCACAGGGTAAAGGCCGGCCTGTAAGTGAAGATGGAAAAACAATAGGGATATTGAAAAATCAAGAAGAAAAGTAAAGTTAAAATGCATACATTACGGAAGAGTGCAACAGTTACAAGATCACTTTCAGAGGCGGCATGGCTAAATCATGTCTACTCTGTTTCCAGCATTAACCTACAACAACAACAGGACAGAGCAGGCCTGCAGCGCCCACCCAACGTCCACCTAGCTTAGATTTTGAGCCAGAAAGAGCACACATATACAGCAACATAGTATTTTCCAAATTAAGTAACTAAATCAATGCACAGCTGTCAGTCATACCACTACACTCGCCTCCACCACTACACAGACATGTAGGTCTGCTGTGGTTGTTGTTGACTTGTTTACCTTTTAGGCCACTTCATGAAACGCCCCGAATTACTCCATCAATCATCTCCGATCCTACTGATTGACTGCGATGAGTATAGTATGGTCATCATGGTGTCCAACTCTGCAGTGTACCGAGTGAGTCCAGATTCCATATTCAAAAATGCAATGGATCAGCCTGCAGTAGAAGTACAATTTTGTTATTAAACAAGAAGAAGGGAAAAATTGACTTGAGTCACTTTCTTGTGTGTAGATTAAATACTAGTACACTTCATGCATAACAACAACAACACAAACACCAATCACTCAGAGTCAGCATCCAATGCATGCCATCATCATTATTACCTGTTCTTAAGGGGCAGTCCCTCTCGGCTCGGAAAGGAGGATAGCTATAGTCATGTTCTTTGGAGGGACTTGACGAGGCAGCACAGGCACACATTTCTTGTACTATTCTCCATCCAATGTCTGGCTTGAGGGAAATTGATTTAGGGTCAGTCAGGAGAAGTGGACTGGAGCAGGACTCTGAGGAGTGGACTTACTTCTTTAATGACTGCACACAGTTGCAACTCCGGCAATAAAAGTGTAAGACGGTGGTGATGGATTTGTTGTGATTCGAACCAGAAAGACAGAGACACACACAAATAATAAAAGTAAATAAGGAAGATAGAAAATAACAAGTTGAAAGCCTACTTGTCAGGGAAGTAGAGCTCGTCCTCAAACTCTGGTGGTTCACCCAGAAGTAGGTCATCTAACACACTACTTCCATGACCTAATTCGCTGTCATCATCTTCCTGCTGTGCTACTTCAGGTATGGTGTAATACAGTGGTAAAAGTGCTGATTCATTTTGATCATGGTTAACCTCTCCACATTTTGGGGCGAGAGACTGGTCCTTTTCACTGTTACAACGGCACCAGCAGCACTGAAAACACGCTCAGAAGAGACAGATGTGACAGGGCAAGCCGGATAGTTTATCGCCAGCCTGCTGAGCACTGGCCATTGGTCCCTTTTCCCAAACCAATACACAAATGGGTTTTGATCAATGTAGACCTCTGTTGGGTCATCCAGATAGGCCTGGACCATCTGCTCAATGCTCAGGATTGCTCCGCTTTGCTCGGCCTCTTTTGCCTTTGCCTCAGCACTGGACCTAACAAGCCCTTGCTGTACATACCATTCCTGTACCGATTTTACTGGGGCTGATGATCCTGTTCTTCCTGTTGTTGATGTTGTTCTTGGTGGTTTTGACTGCTGTGAGCCAACCGCACTGCCCTCAGGCTCTGAAGTTGAACTTGACGCCGGCTGCCCTGCAGTACTTGTTGTGGGCTGGAGTAGCAGGCCTCTAATTCCCAGCCGTTCTTTTTCTAAGTGACTGGCTTCCGCAGCTATCCAAGTTTTGTACTTGGCAACATCCACTTCTGAAAAAGGAGTCAATGTGTTAGTGTTCAGTACTGCTTTGTACCGTGGATTCAGAATTGTGGCAGAAATGTAATGGTTGGACGACACAATGCCTCTTTGCACCCTTGTATTTTCAGATAAGCAAAGGGTTAAACTCTCCACCAACTCATATGCTTCTTTTTTTTCCTCCACACCTGCGTACATTGCAGACACCCCTGTTCCTGTAGCATGTGCAACAATGGGATAGCTTGGCCCATAGTACAGTCCTCCTTGCTGACTTCATGTGTGAAGAGCTCGAAAGGAAGTAGCATCTCTGTCAGGCATTTAACTAGGCCCCATTGGTCCATCTCAACGGTCATGCCTTTCACAGTAGCATCCCCTCTTTGCATGACATATTCAATGATTGGTCTGTACTGCTCAAACAGACGTTCAAGCATGTAATAAGTTGAGTTCCAATGTGTTGGCACCTCCTGGATGAGTGCTTTAACTGGCACTCTATGCTAACGTTGAATGATCCTCAGCTGCTTCCGGGCTTTAAAAGAATGGCTGAAATGTGTGCAGATTCTTCTGCAAGTGGTCAGTAAGTTGCTGACTCGGTCTTCTTTTTTCAGAAAGTCTTGAACAATAATGTTAATGCAGTGCGCTAAACACAGGACCCTGAAATAGCCACCATCGTACATGGCCCTAACTATATTACTGCCATTGTCCGTGGCAACAAAACCAATGTTAAGCCCTCTTGGGTGCAGCCATTCAAAGACCTTGCTGTTAAACTCTTCCAAAATGTTTGCAGCAGTATGAGATTTCTCCATGGCGAACATGGCCACAGTTGCATGTTTCCGAGTGGCATTAAAAATCTCAGCAGTATCAACACCTGCTGATATCTTTTCTCTAACCCCCACAAAAGAGATCCAGTGTGCAGTGATACACATGTAATCAGTGGCTTGGCAACTGGTCCACATGTCTGTTGTCAGGTGGATAGTGTGAACAGCACTCAGCTGCAAAGCTTGTCCAAGCAATTCCAGCATGTCGTGATGTAGTGCTGGAACAGCAACTTTGGCAAAATAGGACCGGCTGGGAACCTTCCATTTTGGGCAGATGGCTGTCACAAATTCAAGAAAACCCACCTCTTCCACAAAAGAAAAAGGGAGAAGGTCCAGCGCTAACATTTTAGCCAGCTTCGCGATGTTGCTGATGCGGATCTGGCCGGTACCACTGCACTGCTGGGGACGGGGCTACTTTGTGTACCAGAGAAAATGTCTCCCTCTTGTTCACCTTCCACCGTGATCAGATCTTCTACTCCTTCATCCCCACCAACAACAATGGGTGCAGTTTTTTGGCCGCTAAGGTGCGCCTCCCACTGGATCATCTGGTGTTTTTTCAGATGGGTTGTTTTGCCTCCGGTACCATAGTTTACACCAAGCTTACCCCGACTAACACCTTGTCCACAAATGGAGCATATCGCAATGTTCA
Source organism: Calotriton arnoldi (assembly GCA_963921515.1). Taxonomy (NCBI): domain Eukaryota; kingdom Metazoa; phylum Chordata; class Amphibia; order Caudata; family Salamandridae; genus Calotriton; species Calotriton arnoldi. The sequence goes on from CAWUFW010012706.1 coordinate 233,273, forward strand.
CCTCCTTCCTGCTAACCGAATAGAAGTCCCAAACTGGAGAGGTCAACTTTCTGGAGCTGCTGGTGCCACTTTCAATGTCGGATGAACTGGTAGGTGGGTGTGGAGTTTGACTCTCTGCAGTACCTACTTCTACTGCGGTGGTTGTGCTGGATGTAGGTCGCTGCCGGGCCTTTGCAAATGCAAATATGGAAGCTGGAGGTGGTGTTGATGTAATCTGTGTTGGTGGTATCCGTGCCACATCCCTCACAGCAATTTGAGATGGGGTAATGTCGGTCTCCACTGGGGCGGGACTAATGTCCATGATGACTGGATCATCATCATCATCCTCCTCTTCTTCTACATCTACCTCCATAACTCTAAGGCTTTCTGGAACCTTCTTTTTCCCTAGCCTTGTCTTGTGGCGTGTCTCACTCTCAGACTGAGGTGGTGGCTTCCAAGTGGCGTCTAGATCATCAGAAGGGGGACTTGCAGAAGAATTCGATGGACTAACCCTCCTTTTCCTTGCTGGGGATCTGGAAGACAATGGATCTTCTGAAAGAGTGGCTTGCTCTTCTTCTTCCTCTGCAGGAAGCTCGATTTCCTGAACTGCCCTTACTTCGGGAGGAACAACTACTATTGTGGGCAGGGGTTGTGGCTGTTGTTGTCTACTTATCTGAGTTTCCTGCGTTGATTGGGTACTACTTTGCGATAACGATAAGTCAATTTCGACATCACTGCTCATTGGCGTTGTCATGATTAGACTGGCTGCCTCTGCGACAGACATGGGCTTGGGCCTCGGTTGGTGGCGTGGGTCCACTGATGCGGGGGTGCTGCTCCCAGCTTTCTCCCCGGACACTGCTGCTGCAGGCGCAATTTTTTGTTTCCCAAAAAATATCTTGGGCGGCACACCAGTCTTGGTAAGTGGCAGTGCCTTCTTCTCACTGGCAACTTTCTTGGTACTGGAGGACCTGGTACCTTTCTTTGGGGCCATCCTCTTCAGATGTCAGCAGCACGCAGTGGCACAAGTAAGTTGAAGAGATGTCTGTGGTCACATGTCACGTGACTTGCGCTGCAGGACTTCTGTCTGGCAGTACAATGGGTGATGACGACTCCTCCTCTTTTGTGCACCTAAAAGCAAAGAAGCAAGAAGAGCATCAGTGAAGCATGGCATTTGTTGTTGTGGTTCAATTACTACTAGTACAAACAAACAAATATAATATATAACTTAGTGTGTGGTCACACTTGTTAGTGTTATTATTAATATTATTGAATTTTACTAACTCAGTTATTAAAAAACATAACAACAGTGTAGCCGTTTGTGAGACTTTGACAAGAAGGGCTTTCATGGTGTACTGTGTACACTCAGGAAGGATAGGAAAGAAGAAGAACAAAAACAAAAATACAAATGTAATGGAACCTGTTTGCCATTGTGCATCACGTGGAATGCAGCATTCAGGGAGCTGCAGCTGGCAATGGGGATGGAAGCAGTAAGCCAAGAGGAACAAAGGAAAGACATGCAGGCCTATGGCAAAAGCAGCCCACTAACTACCACCACATAAAGGCCACCAGCCACATGGTCACTCACAACAAGCAGGAGGCCTGGAAAACACTGAACTCAAGCAGGCCTATATGGCCAGACAAAGGAGGCATGCTAAACAAAACAGCTTTAATGCAACAATGCAAAAACAAAAATCCACAGGGCTAAAAAAGGTTTGCAAGCTGCACAACAACCACACCACACACATCCAACAAAGACATTTATTTAACACACACGAAAAAAGTGAAATACCCCCAAAAAAAACATTTTGCAATTCAATCCAATGCCATCCATGACCTTAATGATGTTTAAATTCGACAGACACCACAAAAACAGTTGCTTCATGCACCCATAATGAGTAGCTCTGGGCCTATTGGTTGGAAAACCCATTGGCAGACTAGGCCACATAGTGAATCAATTCAAATCAATAATATTGCAAATGTATTAGAAAATGTAGTGAATTGTGCTGCATTTTTCTGCTGGGTAAAAGAAGAAACAATTGCATGCAAAACAACAACAAGGCATGGCCACCACAAAGAAATCATGCACGCCTGATGCAAAAGCACACTGGCTGCCTTCACAAAATGGCTGCCAGCCACATGGCCAGGCCACCACAACAACAAGAAAGGGAAGACAGACAATGCAGGCCTATGGCAAAAGCACAGTGGCTGCCTTCACTAAATGGCCGCCAGCCACATGGCCAGGCCACAACAACAAGAAGCAATAGCCAAGAGGAACAAAGGAAAGACACGCAGGCCTATGGAAAAAGCAGCACACTAACTACCACCACAAAATGGCCAACAGCCACATGGTCACTCACAACAAGCAGGAGGCCTGGAAAACAATGAACTCAAGCAGGCCTATACGGCCAGACAAAGGAGGCGTGCTAAACAACACAGCTTTAATGCACCAATGTAAAAACGAAAATCCACAGGGCTTAAAAAGGTTTGCAAGTTACACAGCAACCACACCACACACATCCAGCAAAGGCATTTATTTAACACACGAAAAAAGTTAAATACCCAAACAAAACACATTTTGCAATTCAATACAATGCCATCCATGACCTAAATGATGTTTAAATTCAACAGACACCACAGAAACAGTTGTTTCATGCACCCATGAGTAGCTCTGGGCCTATTGGTTGGAAAACCCATTGGCAGACTAGGCCACATAGTGAATCAATTCAAATCAATAATATTGCAAATGTATTAGAAAATGTAGTGAACTGTGCTGCATTTTTTGCTGGATAAAAGAAGAAAATGTGCATGCAAATCAACAACAAGGCATGGGCACCACAAAGAAAGCTTGCAGGCCTAATGCAGAAGCACACTGGCTGCCTTCACAAAATGGCCACCAGCCACATGGCCAGGCCACCACAACAAGAAGAAAGGGAAGACAGACAATGCAGGCCTATGGCAAAAGCACACTGACTGCCTTTACAAAATGGCCACCAGCCACATGGCCAGGCCACAACAGCAAGAAAGGGAAGACAGACAATGCAGGACTTTGGCAAAAGCGCACTGGCTGCCTTCACAAAATGGCCCCCAGCCACATAGCCAGGCCTCCACAACAACAAGAAAGGGAAGACAGACAATGCAGGCCTGGCAAATGCACACTGGCTGCCTTCACAAAATGGCCGCCAGCCACATGGCCAGGCCACAACAACAAGAAGCAGTAAGCCAAGAGGAACAAAGGAAAGACATGCAGGCCTGTGGCAAAAGAAACACACTAACTACCACCACAAAATGGCCACCAGCCACATGGTCACTCACAACAAGCAGCCTGGAAAACAATGAACTCAAGCACACCTATATGGCCAGACAAAGGAGGCATGCTAAACAACACAGATTTAATTCAACAATGCAAAACCGAAAATCCACAGGGCTAAAAAAGGTTTGCAAGTTACACAACAACCACACCACACACATTCAACAAAGGCATTTATTTAACACACACGAAAAAAGTGAAATACCCCAAAAAACACATTTTGCAATTCAATCCAATGCCATCCATGCCCTAAATGATGTTTAAATTCAACAGACATCACAGAAACAGTTGTTTCAGGCACCCATGAGTAGCTCTGGGCCTACTGGCTGAAAGGCCTATTGGCAGACTACTGGGCTAGTAAATTAAATAAATATTGCAAATTAATTTCAAAAGGTGGAGAAAATGCAGTCAACTGTGCAACATGTTTCCTTTATAAAAGATGAAAAATTACTTGCAAAGGAACATCTAGGCTTCTACTGAACTACAGGCCACCCACCACAATAAATTTTGAAAAAACGATGAAAAGTACAAAAAAATGTAGGTGCAATGCCCCAATCAAACAAACAACACCAATTTTCCAACTTACTTGTGAAATCTCAGATTCAAAAGTCCTCAAATCCAATGATATATGATGCAGCAGCCACAACGAGTGATCCTTCCAGATCCAAATCCAAATGAAAAGTGAACAGGAGATGGACAAAGCACTGGGAGGAGCCATCTGGACAAGAACAGGAAGTTGGAGACTTTGGGGCACTTCCTTCCTTTTCAAAAAAAAAGTAGAAAAAGAAAAAGGGCTCCTTGCACAAAAAAGTACAACCAAATGTCAATCAGAGGAGTTTTTTCCATCCAAATCATCATTTCGAGAAGGTTTTGATGCTGCTTAAGAGAAATTCTTCTCCAGATTGCAAATTCTGCGTGTTCGGGATCGCGATCTTCGCAAAACTTCCACCGGAAGTCCGATGGTGTGCCCGAATGACGTGTTCGCGATCGCACACTCTCGCGGGACCGTGCGGCCGGCTACCAAATCTCGTGGCGCTCACGAACAGATGGGAAATCTCATCGGTGATCGCAGGCATCCCAGTAAGTCGCTCCCACGCGCGCAAAAATGCATTTTGAGAGCGCAAACACAAAAAAAACTCCGCTCCGCTGCGGAGCACGGAGTTTTCGGTAACTCAGCGTTCTACGCGGAACACAGAGTTGCCAAAAATCTGCAAACTCCACGAGCGGAGGGGAGTTTACTCCCAGGGTTAGCCTCGAGGTTCCCCATGCGGACCCCAACGACCTGGCCATGCCCCCGGGGATCTCCATTTAAAAAAAATTATGAAGGCCTGGCCCCTGGGGATGGGGTCCCCAGGACCGAAATAGGTCTTAGGAGGGGGGCCGCACAGCCCCCTTCCCATTGAAAATTACAAAAAATTAAAATAAATGTTGGGCCCTGGTAGATGGGATCCCCGGGGCCAAAATCGGCCGGGGGGCCTTGCATTTAAAAAAAAAAATTGTTTAAAGAAGGATCAGGCCCCAGGGGATGGGATCCCCGGGGCTCAAAATTGTCCAGGGAAGGGGGGGCCACGTGGCCCCCTTCCTAAAAAAAAAATATGCTGCAACTCATGGGGGCCCCGCCCCCTTTCTCCACTACTCTGCAAATGCACCTCCTGGCGCACTCCTGGTTGGGGATGACGTCCCCTTGACTGCTGAGGGTCCTTAAGGGCCAAGAAGACCTCCTGTTACCTCCAGTAAGCCCTACACAGCCGGATTGTTGAGAGGTGGTCAGAGGCCACGCCCCTTTTCCCACCACTATGCAAACACGCCTCTCGGGGCACTGCCGGTGGGGGAATGAGGTCCCCTTGCCTCCTGAGAGCTTCAGGACTCAAGTGGACTTCTTCCCCAAAGCAGCAGTGCACCTGGAGGAGTGTTTGCAGAGTGGTGGAGAAAGGGGACGTGGCCTCAGACCACATCTCCAGCTGTGTGGGCCTTACTGGTGGTACCAGGAGGGCTAATTGGCTCCCAAGGACCCTCAAGAGCCAAGGGGACTTCATCCCCCAAATAGTAGTGCACTAGGAGGCGCTTTTGCAGAGTGGAGAAAAAAGAGGGCGTGGCCACCAAAAACCTCTCAGCAAACCCACTGTGTGGGGCTTGCTGGAGGTAACTGGTGGAGTACTTGTCCCCAAGGATCCTCCAGAGCCAAGAGGACTTCATCCCCCAACCAGTCGTGCACCAGGAGGCATGTTTGCAGAGTGGTGGAGTAAGGTGGTGTGGCCACCAAAAACCTCTCGTCAAACCCACTGTGTGAGATTTGCTGGAGACAACAGGAGGGGTAGTTGGCCCCCAAGGTCCCTCAATAGCCAAGGGGACTTCATCCACCTACTAGTAGTGCGCCATGAGGCAAGTTTGCAGAGTGGTGGAGAAAGGGGGCGAGGCCTCCTATGATGTCTCAGCAGTCCCACTGTGTGGGACTTACTGGAGGTAACAGGAGGGGTAGTTGGGCCCCAAGGACCTCCTGTTACCTCCAGTAAGTCCCACACAGCACTATTGGTAAGAAGTACTCCGAGGATATGCCCCCTTTCTCTACTACTCTGCAAACGCGGCTCGTGGTGCACTACTGATTGGGGGATGAAGTCCACTTTACTCCTGAGGGACCGGGGGGGTCAAGAAGCTCTTCTGGTACCTCCTGTTAGTCATAGACAGCGGGATTCCTAAGAGCTGGTTCGAGCCCCAGCCCCCTTTCTTTACCACTCTGCAAACACGATTACTAGTTAAAAAACCATAGAAATTCACTGAAAAAAACAAAGGTTACAGAGACGTTATAGTTAGGAAATAGAATTTAAAAAACCTTAGAAATTCACTGAAAAAAACAAAGTTTACAGGGACGTTATAGTTAGGATCAGATTTCACTTGTACAAAACCAGTGAAATTCTGAAGTTAAAGTTATCTGAGCTAACTATAACTTACGCCTCTGCAATGCACTGCTTATGACCTAACATATTACATCACTCATCACATGGTCAGTGACATCACTCATGACATCTCAAATTACATTACTGATGACATCATCCACAGAACCACTCACACACCTACTCACACCCCCATACAACAACTGACATACCCATTCACAGACTTATACCAGTGCTCACACACACACTCACTCCTCCATAGAGCCACTCACACACCCACTCACTCACTCATACAACCACTCACAAAACCATTTACTCACCCATACAGCCATTCATACAACCAGCTACTCACCTATACAGCCAGCCACATTACCACACACTCCCATATAGAGCAACTCACACACCTACTTTTATTCTTTTCTTTATTCTTTATTCAGTTATTTCCATAACTATAAAAGAGTACATCAAGCATACACTTAAAATACGATTAAAACATAACTCATCACTGTGTACAATTAAAACAAAGAATCAAACAATTCATGATGATGTTTCAAAAAAGAAATCAGTGGGCAAGGTGCTCACGTGCTAAAGTGCATACAGATCAAATTAGTAAAAGCTTAAAAAAAAATCAATGTTAGGTGAGCAGCTTACAACATATATCAATCCCATTCGACATAAAAAATCACCATAAATCAATAAACATCATTTAAGCTCATTACTACACAATAAAAAAGCCCAAAATAGAAAAATGCATTACACATAAAAATATCATTCATTGTAAGAACAAAACAGCATTTTTATCATTTTCCCACTAAATTGTACAAATGTACAGCAGAAGAAATAAAGCTATGAACCATCTGGCATATTTCTTTTGTTTTCAAAAGCTGTAAATAGTACAGAGCAAGTCTACATTTCCTTATGTTCAGAGTCTTTAAAAGTGGGATAATGAAATTTCTCCATGGCCCGGAATACAGCTGTCAAAAAAATAAGGAATGCACCATATTTTGTTTAGCCCCTGAATCACACGGACATAGTTGGAGCTCAGCATCACAATACACCTTACGGCAGATGTCTTCAAACTTTTTGATGCCGAGACCCCCTTGTCAAACCTTTTTAGGCGTAAGGACCCCCTTCTGACAAAGTTTTCTAGAAACTGGTACACCTCATCATCGACAACTATCGACAACCATAAATGCCCCTTTATGACCTGGCATCTTTTGGCATGTTTCCCCTGTCTTTTTGCTTTCTGTGCTCCTAGTTTTGACTCTGTTTTTGCTGGTTTAGTGTCTCTGTGCACTTTCTCACTGCTGTTCATTAAAGTGCAAGTGCTCCTATTGTAAATTGTATTATCGATTGGTGTTTCCATGGTTGGCATGTTTGGCTTACTAGTAAATCCCTAGTAAAGTGCACTGAGGGTGCCAGGGCCTTTCAATCAAATGCTGCTGGTGGGCCTGCAGTACTGATTGTGCCACTCACCCAAGCAGCCCTGAAAAGGGTTATCAGACCTGCCACTGCAGTGTCTGCATGCAGTTTGTAACTGCCATGTCGACCTGGCAAGTGCACCCACTTGCCAGGCCCTAATTGTCCCTTTTCTTACATGTAAGTCACCCCTAAGGTAGGCCCAAGGTACCCATGTGGGCAGGTTGCCATGTATATTAAAGGTAGAACATGTACTGGTGTGTGTGACATGTCCTGGTAGTGAATTACAGTGTGTTTCATTATTCACTATGGAAAGGCTTTCTGTCCCATAGGATAGAATGGGAGGTTACTTATAACATCTTATAAGCATATCTTCCCATTGGGACAAGATAGAGACATGGGGTTTAGTATGCCTGAATTCAGAATATAAAAATACATCTTTTAGTAAAGATGATTTTTATGTTCTGTGTTTGAAAATGCCACTTTTAGAAAGAAGGTATTTTCTTGCTCAGCCATCCTGCGTGCCTCTGCTGGGTTTGTGGATTGACTCTCTGGCTTTGAAGTGACAGGGGCTGGGGATGTACATTCTCATCAGACAGCCACTGGGGGAAGGAGGGGGATCAAGGTGTGTCCTGCCTTTTCTGGATGAGTCAGGGCTGGGCTGAATAGACCTGGGCTGTATTTAGAGTAGTAGGAGGAGATTTCCTTGCACCTGAATGGGCCTGGTCTACCTTGGACAATGCTGTCTACACCTCCTGCCAGGAAGCTGGGCCACAGAGGATGGAACTGGTTTGGGCTGGCCACAGACACTCTCTGCCCAAAAGCACAAAGAGAAACTGAGTATAAATATTGGGGCCCAGACCCCAGAACTTTAGAACTTGCTGGAATCAAGGAACCTGCCAAGAAGAAGAGCTGGAAAAACTGCCAAGAGGAGTACTGCCCCTCTGCTGTGTTGTTGCTTTGTTGGGTTGGCTTGCAGTTGCTGCTTCAGCCTTGGGCAGTGAAAGGACTGGACTGGACTTTCTTTACCTGTTGCCGAATATATCCAAGGGCTTGAAGTAGAGCTTGCCTCCTGTTCTGAGGTCTCAGGGACCGCAACGACTTCACCGACCTCTGGGTACCACCTCTGGAACTGTGGTTTCAGTTGGCACAGAGGGGGGAAAGCAACCGACTCCGTCACTGGCTCCATGACCTGAAGGCAACGCAGAGGGCACCATCGCATCTCACACCACCACCCTGGTCTCACTGATGATGACTGCCGCTGCCGAGCTGCTGCTTGCACCGTGACCTGTGGGCACCGCACTCAACACTGCCTCGCTTCACTTTGCCGCCCTGGTGTCACCAACACCGTCGCTGCCCGCTGACTTTGACACCTGTGCACCACTCTGTGGCTTGGGGGCACCGCTCGTAAGTCTTGCGACGCACCACCTCATCCCACACCGCAGTCCGGATCGAACGACGCCAGCTGCCCACAACCGGCACTGTCACCTGCACCGTGATCTGTCAGCACTGCAACGAGCAGCGCCTTCACTCCGCACCGCATCCCTGGTTTCACCGATGCCGGTGGACAACCGGCACCGAGCCACTGCCTGCACCGTGACTTGAGGGCACTGCACGCCGCACCGCTCCGCTTCACACGGCAACCGCGACTGTGGCCACGACCGGCCCACACCAATGACATCGGCTGCAATGAAAAGGTACTGTTTACGAGTCTGCCGACACCCCGACCAACACGGTCAGACGGAACTGTTGGATTCTGTTGTTCTGAGCACCACTGTAGCATCGGACGGACCTACCGACTTCAAGGAACTACATTTTTAAGGTTATTCTTGCAAAGTGCATATTTTTAAGTACTGTATATTGGATTTTTATTGTTTTGGTCTTGTTTTGAATATATAAAGTATTGGATATTTTTCTAAACTGGTGTGGTGTCCTTTTGTAGTGTTTTCATTGTATTACTGTTGGTTATGTGCAAATGCTTTACACACTGCCTCTGAAATAAGCCTGACTGCTCGTGCCAAGCTACCATGAGGGTGAGCAGGGGTTATTTCAGTAGTGTATCCCTCTTACCCTGACTAGAAGGAAGGGTCCCTACTTGGACAAAGGTGCAAACCATTGCCAACTAGAAACCCCCATTTCTAACAGCCGCCAATTACCAAGCAAATAATTTTTATGGTGGGGAAATGATATTAAACAGTATTTAGCAAACCAAAGGTCAGTGAGCTTAGGGGTGTAGCCAAAGGTGTAGCTAAATAGAAAGGGCCTAATTTATGAGCAATTGGCCTAGGCCAGCGCTGCTAGTCTTCTTGCTGCTCTGCCCTATGCCAATGTGAAAGGGCAGGAATGCACTGTATTTCTGAAATACGGTGCATTACAGTCCTTTTCCCTTGCATTCGTGCACAAATTGCTGCCTAGCACCAACATAGGCAGTATTGTTTTTGTACGGGAAGGGGCACCCTCCTTCACCAAAACAATCCTGAGTGGCGTTTTCCTCTTCCTATGTGAGCTGCAGAATGCAGCACACATGAAATGAGGAAAAACCGAGGAGAAATGAAAGCATTTCTCCTCGTTACACCCCCACTGGGGAGGCGTCCGTTTTTGGAGCTGCCCCAGGTTTAAGTGATTTTGTAAATATGGGACAGCATCAAAATCCATGGGTGTTGCGTCGGAACCCCATGCAAAGCCCATGCAACACTCCTTGACACAGAGTAAGGCAAAGACTTGCGCTGCTATGACTTACTCCATATCTATGAGGCCATGCAAAGCCATGCAGGGTGACTTTGCACTGGCTGAGACAATCTGATATTATTGTGTGGTTAGGTGCAGGCTCTTCTTTAACCCACACTAAGTGCCACAACATTATCGGGCAATTTTTACACGATGCGTTAACGGAATGAAACCTATCTCCGTGTGACATAAAATAATTGGCAGGCTGCGGGGAACCACCAGGAGGTGTCTAAGAAAATGATTTTCTGCTGTCTGTAGGCACATTGAATAGCAAAAGCCCCACATTCCCGCCCCATACAGGATAACAGCACAGCAGCGGACCTTATAGATGGTAATTATGGAGTCTATCTGCTTTTGGCCCAACTTCCTTGCAAACCTGAATAATGCCTCCACATTTCGATCAAAGGAGTTCTTCCTGGTGTTCACAATATGACACCATGTTCCTCCCTGATCGAAAGGTATACCTAAATACGAAAAGGTTGGCACATAAAGTAATGTATCGCTGTTAATAAAACAGGTTTCTAATGGGCGAGGAGTCCGCCAGCAACAATAACATAGGACGTGGCCATATTAGTCTTTAGACCAAGATCGCACATAATATCGTTAAAACTGCTTAAAAGTAATTGCAAACCCACCCCAGTCCTGGACACACCCACTTATTTACCTACAGAGTCACACACCCACTCACTCACCTAATCAGCCTCTCAACACAGCCACTCACTCACTCCTAGAAGCACTCATACACAACCACTTACATACCCATTGACACATCCATACAAGCACTCACACATTCCTGTACTCACCCATACAGCCATTCACACAGATGCTCACAGTCCAATACAGTTACTCACACACAAAGTCAATAAATGAAACACCTACTCAAACAGCCACTCACTCACCCATACAGCCACTTACACACCCAGGGGCCGATTCACAGAACTAATCTGAGATAAAATCCTAAACTTACTACTTTTGGTATTCACAGAAGGCATTTAGTAGTAGTAAAGTTAGGAATCCTAACTTTACTACTACTGAATGCCTTCTGTGAATACCAAAAGTAGTAAGTTGAGGATTTTATCTCTGTTTAGTAGTAGTAAAGTTAGGAGTCCTAACTGTACTACTACTAAATGCCTTCTGTGAATACCAAAAGTAGTAAGTTTAGGATTTTATCTCAGATTAGTTCTGTGAATCGGCCCCCCGTCACTTACTCATACATACAGCCATTCTGACATCCACACACTCACCCACACACTCACTACACACGTACTTACACACTGATAGAGCCACTTACACCATCACTCACCCACCCATATATCCACTGGCACACCTACTCACTCACCAATACAGCCACTCACACAGCATTTCACTCACCCACACAGCTACTTACACAACCACTTATACAGCCTCTCATACACCCATAAGCACAAGGATACATACAGAAACACAGTCACTCACATGATATATATTAAAAGTAGTATCACTCATTAGTAGTACACCTAGTATACTAATTTAAGTTTTATAGTACATTAGGATGTATGTTTAACAATCAAAAACTCTTACCAAATACTTACACTCACTGGATGGTGTCATCAGTGATGTCATCAGTGATATCATTTGAGATGTCAACAGTGATGTCATGAGTGATGTAATATGTGAGATCATAAGCAGTGCTTGCAGAGGCGTAAGTTATCGTTAGCTCAGGTAACTATAACTGCCAAATTTCACTGGTTTTGTACAAGTGAAATCTGACCCTAACTATAACGTCCCTGTAACCTTTGGTTTTTTCAGTGAATTTCTAAGGTTTTTTTAAATTCTATTTCCTAACTATAACGTCCCTGTAACCTTTGTTTTTTTCAGTGAATATATATATACATATGCAACCCCTGACACATGTTTTGCTATCATTATAGCTCTTAAGAGAGGTTTAGCTTTGTCCAGACTCAAGGGAGCACCCACTAATAGACAAAACAATACCCTTTCAGGCACAGATTGTTGCATAAATTATGCAAAAAATAAGCAGAGAACTCTGGGTAGTTCCCAAGTTTAGGTGGATAGCAGCTTCTGCATAGAGCACCATACAACACCAGTGACACTCTGAATTTTCTCACTTCAGATGTCTGCTTTTCTATCAAAGTTTTGACACACAGGATTAGCACAATGCCATCCAGGCCGAGATAGAAAAGTACAAAGTATTTTGCCTTTTCTACAGCAAAGTCTTTGAGCATAGTATAGTTTTGTCTTATACTGGGTGCTCCCTTGTGTCTGGACAAAGCTAAACCTCTCTGAAGAGCTATAATGATAGTGAAACACATGTCAGGGGTTGCTTTTATTCATTTCAGGTTGGCTTGGATAGTATTTTACCAACCCAGAGCTTTAATACTATGCCTGGAGTGATGAAAAGCTTTTGTCATTTTACAGCTCAGCATAGATGGCTCTGTGCTCAATCCTCTGCTTAAAGACTTTGCTGTAGAAATGGCAAAAGACTTTGGGCCTCTCTGATGGACCACCAAACCCATGGTGTTGGTGTGGCAGGGACCAACGATCCCTGGCGGTCTTGCACCAGTCAGAGGCCACAATATGCTGGCAGTTCAGCTGCTGCACCGCCAAGCATATTATGAGTTTCCTCACTGCCCTCCTTTTCATGGCGGTGAGCCCACCATGAAAAGGGTGGCAGTGAGGAAACTAAGAGGGCTCTACAGGGCCCCATGGTGCCTCTGTGCATGGCGGTGCATGCAAGGGGGCACATGGTGTACCCTCCTGTCTTTCTGCACCCCCAGTTCCTGCATGGCTTGGACTTTACAGCTCATGCCATGCTGGAACGCGCTGTGGCGGTTGCACGGCACTGCCCTTCTAAGGCTCTCCTATGAGGCCAGCCGCCACAGGACCCCCTGCCCAGATCACAATTTATAATCTGGTGGGCAATCAGCAGTGGAGTTTGGCGATGTGGGAGTGGGGCGATGGCATGCTGCCCTGCTCCCACACTGCCAAACTTATAATCAGGCCGTAAGTCCCTTTCCATCTCGACATGGATGGCACTTAGCAAATTCAGAGTGTTGCTGGTGTTGTAGGGTGCTCTAAACAGGAGCTGCTCTCCACCTAAACGTGGGAACTACCCAGGGTTCTCTGCTACTTTTTAAAATAATTTATGCAGCACTCTATGCCTATATATATATATATATATATAGGCATAGGCATATATATATATATAGGTATATATATATATATATATATATGTGTGTGTGTGTGTATATGTACATATGTGTGTGTGTGTGTGTGTGTGTATGTATATGTATATATGTGTGTGTGTGTATATATATATATATATATATATTTATATATATATATAGTTATAGTTATATGTATATATGATTTGTTGTGCAACAAAATAGATCTCACCCCCCCATCCATGGAAGCACCCGCTGTGAGTTTGGCATCCTGGGTGAAGTCATAAATGCATTTGGAGTGTCAGAACCACTGCTGCTAGAGCTCGTCGAACACACAGGTCATGGATTATACAAATCCAGGATGCTCTTCCATATGACTGACATCTGCGGGACTACTGTGAATGACAACCAGAGGCAGGCGTAGGGTTTATACACAGTGGCAAAGAGATTGAAAATATACAACATCATAAGGCTGCAATTCCGGAGTGGGGCCTGTGAACGATGTTTCCTGGCGCATTGGAACAAAATGACTTATGGGGCTTTGAGGCCCATTATGGAATTACATCAGATGGGAACACCGACACATGTGTTTTGATGCATGTGTCTTAGGGGCCATAACAAATTGAGTAAAAACTATGCGGTCTGCCTATTGGTTGGAGTTCCACCAATGGGAGTAACAACTGGACATTTTTTAAATCATTTGCGCACTGTGTACTATCATGATTTAATTGCACTGAGGAAGGCATTACGCCAAAACACGTTTGTTAAATTAAATCCTATTAAACTACCCTATGAGTGCTCCTACCTGTTTTTCGAGTTGTTGTGCAACAAAACGGATCTCACCCCAGTCCATGGAAGCACCCGCTGTGAGTTCGGCATCATGGGTGAAGTCGTAAATTAATGTATATGTATACATATATGTATACATAAATATGTGTGTGTCTGTGTGGATATATATATATATACATATTATCTACTGGCGGTCGCCAGTAGATAGTTATATTTAGGACCTATTTTCCATAGGAAATCTGCGACATTCTATTTGAAATAACTCTTGCGTCGGTTGACGAATGTTCGCGAAATTTTCAAACTTTATGGCCCGCTCCAGTCCGCTCCTACCCTGAAAGTCTCAGGGTGATTCGTCAAGCGGGGGCCGAGAAAAAAGGGGGGTCCCAAAACGTGTTTTCCCCATTCATTTTCCCATAGGAAACTTTAGACACGGCTACAGCCCGAACTGCTGAACGGAATTACACCAAATTTGGCAAAGAGGTAGGGGCATATTAGCAAGACCCACGTTAAAATTATCGCCGTTTTAGCGGCAGGAAACTGCCGCTAAAACGGCGATAATGGGCTTGATAATATGCGTTATGGAATTCCAATAGAAGCCCAGGTTACATGTCCTGCACATCTAACCTGGGCTTCTATTGAATTCCATAACGCATATTAGCAAGCCCATTATCGCCGTTTTAGCGGCAGTTTCCTGCCGCTAAAACGGCGATAATTTTAACGTGGGTCTTGCTAATATGCCCCGTAGTTCTTGGTTCAGAAAGAACCCTTTTTGTTAAATGGTGTAAATCCGTTCAGTAGTTCCTGAGAAAATCAAAAGTTAAGTCACATATATATCTATGGCCGAGTAGGGTCCGCGTACCCTCCCGACCACGAGCTGCATGCTAATTGGCTGTCAAGTGGCTATCAACACTCCAAATCAGGAAGTGTTGGCAGCCATTTGTCCCTCGGTAGAACTGAGGGACAGAAACAAGTGCGCAAAGCGCAAAAGGGGGCAGGGTAGAAACACCCTGACCCCTAGGTCTGCTCAGGGGGTCCCACAAGGACCCCCTGGGCAGAATTTTATTTTTATTTTTTTTAAATCGGCAGGATGCGCTCAGGGTGCGCGGTCCTGCCGATTAGAAAAAAAACCCAGAAGAAACAAGTGCACAAAACGCACAAAGGGGGCAGGGTAAAAACACCCTGACCCCCTAGGTCTGCTCAGGGGTCCCACAAGGACCCCCTGGGCAGAAAAAAGCATTTTAAAAAAAAAATCGGCGGGATGCGCTCAGGGTGCGCGGATCCCGCCGAGAAAAGCGAGCGCGGTCTCCCGCGCTTCGTTGTTAGTGGCCCCGGGTGGGCCAAGTCCCGGGGGCATGCAGGGGTTTCTTTTTAATATGTGGGGGCCTCTAAGACCCCCAAAGCCCCGGGGACCGTCACCCCCGGGGCTTAAAAAAAATAATGGTGCGGGAGGGCTCTTTGCCCTCCCGCTGCCCCGGGACCGCCACCTCCCCGGGGCTTCTTTTTTTAAATGTTTTAACCTGTGTGGGGGAGCTCCAGCTCCCCCACACACCCCGGGGACCGCCACCTCCCCGGGGCACTAAGAAATTTAAAATGGGGGTCCGTTTTGGACCCCGAAGCCCCGGGGACCACCACCTCCCCGGGGCTTTCTAAATGTGGGGAGGGGGCCGCGCGGCCCCTCTGCGAGCCTGTGGTGGCCTTGGGGACCGCCACCCCCAGGGCCAGCTCCTGCAGTGTCCCGGGGTGCCTACCCTCGGGACACTGCTGTTTGCAATGACAGGACGGGAGCCTCGCGGCTCCCGTCCTGTCATTACAAACTTGCTTTGGATATTGGAGGCGAGAGCAGGAAACCTGCTCTCGCTCCAATATCCAAAGCAAATTGCTTTCCACATGGGGAGCAGCATCTTAGCTGCTCCCCATGTGGAAAAGCTATGCCGGCTCCCGTAGGACACGGGGAGCCGGCGGGACTGTGGGGGTTTGGGGACCCCCACAGTCCCCAACGAGAGGCCAGGCCCCGGGGGATGGGGTCCCCGGCGCCATAAGTGGCCAGGGAGAGGGGCCACGCAGCCCCCCCCTAAAAAAAAAATATATATATATATATTTAAAGGCCGGCCCCGGGGGATGGGGTCCCCGGGGCCTTAAATGGCCTGAGGAGGGGGCCACGCAGCCCCCTCCACATTTTTAATTTTAAAAAAGAGGGCTTGCCCGGGGGATGGGGTCCCCGGGGCCAATACAGGCCCAGGGAAGGGGGCCACGCGGCCCCTTCCCGTTTTTAAATTTTATTAAAAAAAAAAATCCTCAGGCCCCGGGGGATGTGGTCCCCGGGGCAAAAGTGGCTGAGGGAAGGGGGGCCACGCAGCCCCCTCCCAATCAAAAAAAAAAAAAAAGACTGGCATCGTGCCAGAGGCCCGCCCCTCCCTGCAGCACTCTGCAAACGCGCCCCCTGGCGCGTTTTGAGAAGGGAAGTAATTCCCCTTGAATACTGGGGGTCCCTGGGGGCAAACTAGCCCACCAGGAACCTCCAGTATGCGCCAGGGGCTGCGTTGCAGAGAGGTGTACAGAGGCCACGCCCCTTTACACCTCTCTGCAACGCAGCTCTGTGGCGCTTTTGGAAGTACATGGTGGGCTAGTTGGACTCCAGGGACCCTCAGGATTCAAGGGGACTTAATCCCCCAACTTAAAACGCGCCACGGGGCGCGTTTGCACAGTGGTGAAGGGAGGGGCGGGGCTTCAGGTAACATGTGTGCAAACAGGCCCCGTGGCGTGTTTTAAGATGGGGAATTAAATCCCCTTCAATCCTGAGGGTCCCTGAGGGCCAACTAGCCCAACAGGTACGTCCAGAAAGCGCCACAGAGCTGCGTTGCAGAGAGGTGTAAAAGGGGTGTGGCCTCTGTACACGTCTCTGCAACGCAGCCCCTGGCGCATACTGGAGGTTCCTGGTGGGCTAGTTGGCCCCCAGGGACCCTCATGATTCAAGGGGACTTAATCCCCCAACCTAAAACGCGCCACGGGGCGCGTTTGCAGAGATGTCACCTCAGGCCCCGCCCCCTCCCTTCACCATTGTGCAAATATTCCTCTAAAATCAGCCGAAATACGAATTCCGATTTACTCACCTGTTATCAGGAGAGACTTCAGTGCTGCATCTTTCAGCCCAGTACTGGTCCTGAAAAGTAATTTTAACCGTACTTACCAGCAACTTGAATTTCCTTCCATAGGCTAACATTGACTGGTTTCACTTGGAAATTCTTCTAAGTGTGGAGTTTTGGAACTTTATAATATTCCTCTAAAATCAACCGAAATACGAATTCCGATTTACTCACCTGTTATCAGGAGAGAACCCAGTGCTGCATCTTTTAGCCCAGCACTGACCCTGAAAAGTAATTCTAACCGTACTTACCAGTAACTTATATTTCCTTCCATAGGAATCCATTGTCTGGTTTTCAGCAGAAAAGTTTCAAAGTGTCGATTTTCACAAATTACAAATATTCCTTAAAAATCGCCTGTATGACTTAAACGCATTCTTTCAACTGTTTACAGGAGATGCACCAGTGCTGGATCCAGGATCCAACACTGAGTAAGAAAAGGTAACGATAACACTACTTACCTGCTAAGTGAATTTCCTCCCATAGGATAACATTGGTGATTCTATGTGAAAAAGTTTCTGTGTCAACTTTTAAAATACAATAATATTCCTTAAAAATCACTACTGTAACCAAAACGCTTTTACTCAACTGTTTACAGGAGATGTCCCATGACTGAATCTAGGATCCAGTCCTGTGGTTAGAAAAGTAATCCATAAAGTAACTAATTGCATTTAACTAGAAATTCACATTGAGGTCAATGTTGCATTGTGTTTGAAATTGTGTTGCCCATTGCAACAACTGTAACTACTGTACTTAAAACTCTATTGCCTATTTGCAAACTATTTAAACTAAAGTAATTCATTCTGAGAAAGTATATTTTGTAATGTAATGTATAATGTAATTACAATGTAATTTAATAAATAAAATATCTAAAAATAAATAGTTTTAAAAAATGTAGTAAATCAGTATCAAAAAAATAAATATAACAATTAATACATTTAAAAATTGTCATTTACAAAACCTTTGAAATTCACTGAAAAAACCATAGGTTTTAGGGCGTTATAGTTAGAAATTAGCATTTAAAAAACCTTTGAAATTCACTGAAAAAACCATAGGTTTCAGGCACGTTATAGTTAGAAATTAGCATTTAAAAAACCTTTGAAATTCACAGAAAAAACCATAGGTTTCAGACAAGTTATAGTTAGAAATTAGCATTTAAAAAACCTTTGAAATTCACTGAAAAAACCATAGGTTTTAGGGACAGTTATAGTTAGTTGGACATTTCACTCGTACAAAACCCGTGAAATTCCCCCGTTATAGTTAGTTCAGCTAACTATAACTCGCGCCCCCGCAATGCACTGCTGATATTACATCACTCATAACATGGTCAGTGACATCACTGATGACATCACTGATGACATCTCAAATGACATCACTGATGACATCACTGATGACATCATCCACGTGATAATCCGATGCACCTCCTCACACCCTAATATAACCTTTGATATACCCACTCTAAATTACAGACTGCCATTCGCAAAACCATAGACACTCCAACACCAATAACTACATACCCACTCACTGATTCTTAGGTCTACACACACACATCCACTCACTCACCCGTACAGTCACTCATACTTATGGTCACTCAGTACAGGACTATCATATGCACTCTTACTCCTATATAGACACTCAAACACCGCCACTCATCCATAGAGGTACTCACACACCTAGTCAGTCATGCAAATAATTAAACACACTGCCATTTACTCACCTATACAGTTATACACACACCAGCTCACTTAATCATACAAATACTAGCACATTGTTACGCTCTTATACAATCACTGATACAAGCACACACTCATCCATACAGCCACTATCACAATCACTCACTCTCGATTATAGCTATTTATATACTCCAACACACATATATACTGCCTTTCACATATGTAGTTAGTCACACATGTACCACTGGGACATACATTCACTCACTAACACACTCTTACACACACTTACCCACCCATACAGTCTATCACAGATGCACTCTTGAAACCATCCACCCAGTGAATCACCCACTCACACATCTATGCACAGAGTCGCACACACCCCTCCCACACAAACACTGAGGCACCCATACAGATACTCAGACAACCATTCAATAACTCATATAGACAATCATGTAGCTATTCACAAACACATGCAGCCACTTACACAGCAACAGACAGACGGATACAGACATTCACCCAGTTTAGTCACTAACCCATGCATTCAGTAAGATACGTTAAATCACTCACTTATAGAGTCAGTCACGCACCTACTAAATCATCCATACAGACACTTATACACCCACTCATTCTTCAATACGTCTTTTCCTATATATATTAAAAATATTTAAACTTTACAGAAACACAGTCACTGCATGATGTCATCAGTGATGTCATTTGAGATGTCATCAGTGATGTCATCAGTGATGTCACTGACCATGTCATGAGTGATGTAATATGTGACGTCATCAGCAGTGCATTGCGGGGCGCGAGTTATAGTTAGCTGAACTAACTATAACGGGGGAATTTCACGGGTTTTGTACGAGTGAAATGTCCAACTAACTATAACTGTCCCTAAAACCTATGGTTTTTTCAGTGAATTTCAAAGGTTTTTTAAATGCTAATTTCTAACTATAACGTGTCTGAAACCTATGGTTTTTCTGTGAATATATATATATATATATATATATATATATATATATATATATCCACACAGACACACACACCCATATTACCTTCTAGCAGTCCCAGTAGGTAGTTATAGTTAGGACCTACTTTCCATAGGAAAAGCATTTTTTTGTCAATAACTTTGGCACCATTGACCAGTCCTCACGAAATTTTCAAAACTAGTTTGCCACTCACTTCAGCGCTGTCTTGAAAGTTTCGGGGTGATTCATCAAGCAGGGGCCGATAAAAAGGGGGCTCCCAAAACATGTTTTCCCCTTGCATATTCCCATAGGGATTTTGAACACGACAAAAGTCCGAACTGCTGGACAGAATTACACAAAATTTGACAGAAAGCTGTTTGCTGTTAGTAGCTGTTTGGTATCTGGTGTAAATCCGTTGAGTGTTTTTAGAGATATTAACTGAAAACCAAATTTGTATATCGAGGGACACGGACCATGCGCGGATCCACCCGCGATGAATCCATGGCTCCAAACACCAAAGCAAGGTTGTGATTGGCTGACTGCTCCTTCACAGAAAAGTTGCTGCAGCCATTTTATATCTTGGGAAACGGCCCCTGGGGCTGAAAAGTTGCTTGCATACTAATTGAAGGGGCCAGGTCAGAGGTTTACTGACCCATTGTGAATATCATAAATGAGGTGGAAGCATGTTTTATGTGCAGCAAAATGCCAAAAAATTTGTTTCTTTTGGCAACCTGTGAGGTCCGCGGACCCATCGCAGGGCCCAGCGCTGCCCCTGTGTAAATCTGTGACAGATCGATGGATCTTGCCGCAGCTGAAAAAACAAATATATATATGTAGTTTCACATCCACTCTGACACCCATACAGACACTCTCATACCCACTCACATACCAACACTAACACTCTCACTCCCACTCTGACACCCATACAGACACTCTCACACCCACTCACACAGACAGACACTCACACCCACTTACACAGACAGACAGACACTCTCACACCTACTCACATACTATACAGACACTCTCACACCCATTCACACACCCATTAAAATACTCTCACTCCTACTCAGACAGCCATACAGACACTCTCACACCCAGTCCCACACACAGACAGACACTATCACACCCACTCACTCACCCACACAGATACTCACAACCACCTACATACCCATATAGATACTCTCACATGCACTCAGACAGCCATACAGACACTCTCACATCCAGCCACAGACAGAGACTGACACTCTGACTCCCACTCAGGCATCCATAAAGATGCTCTCACACCTTCTCAGACACTCTCACATCCACTCATGCACACTTCAACACACAGGCACAGACACTCTCACACCCATACAGACACTCTCATACCCACTCATATACACAGACACTCTTCCACCCACTCACATACCTATACAGACACACTCACGCCCACTCACATACTTATATAGACTCTCTCATACCCACTTACACACCCATACAGACACTCTCACACCCATTCACATACACAGACACTCTCACACCCACTAACATACCCATAGAGACACTCTCACACCTACTCATACACACGCTCTGACACCCAGCCACACACACAGACAGACACTTTCACACCCACTAACATACCCATACAGACACTCCCACACCCACTCACACACACAGACATACACACTCACACCCATACAGACACTGTCACACCCAGTGACACACACAGACACACTCACACACGCAGACACTCTTACACCTACTAACTGAGCCACTTACAGAGCTACTCTAATATCAATTTAAACACTGACATACTAACTCACAGACCCACACAGGCACTTACACACCATGTCACATATACACACTAACCCTGGGCAAAGCACTACGCTACACTCGCGTAGTTTGCGAAGTTTGCGCTACTTCGCACAACGCGAATTGCACGTAGCACAGTGCAAACACGCGTAGCGTAGCGTAGTGCAGCGGTCATTTTTTGCTTGCTCGCAGTCCTCAATGTCAAGTTGGCGACCGCGAGCAAGCAAAATGACATCCCGGCGAGACTTTTTCCTCATTCGCGATCAGCAACATTAAGTTGCCGATCGCGAGCGTGGAAAATAAACCTCCCGGCGAGATTCTCAACGCGGGGAGGTCAGGTTTCTCATTGCGAGTGGTCGCGTATGCTCGCGACCGCTCGCTATGAGAAACTACCAGTCCGCGTTGAGAAAGCTGCCGCTCGAGTAAAAATCTACTCGAGCGGCAGTAAAAGACAGCTCGCTCTGTGCAAGATGCCGTTTTCAATGATTGCACAGTGCGGACAAGCATCCGGCACTGTGCAATCATTGTGAACAGTGCACTACGCAGTTCGCGTAGTGCTACGCGTAGCTCGCGTAGTGCGAACTGCACTTTGCGTAGCTTCGCGTAGCGCTACTTCGCGAACTACGCCCAGGCTTAATACACACACAAAGTGTTACATCTAGTCACAAAGCTGTAGAAAGGAATCATAAATGCCTTGTTTTGTAGTTAAAGTGTGCTTTGGGTTTGTTATAATTATAGTTATAATTAGGAAATTAATTAGGATAATAATTAATTTTAATACTTATGTATGTGAGAATTAGAAAGTTATAGTTAGGAAAAATTATTTGAAAAACCTTAGAAATTCACAAAAAAAACAAAGGTTACAGGGACATTATAGTTAGGAAATAGAATGAAAAAACCTTAGAAATTCAATGAAAAAAACAAAACTTACAGTGACAATAGACTCAGATTTGATTCGTACAAAACCATAGGAATTCAGCAGTTATAGTTACCTGAGCTAACTATAACTTACTTCCACACAATGCACTGCTAATGACGTCACATATTACATCACTCACGTCACGGTCAGTGACATCACTAATGACATCACTGATGACATCTCAAATGACCTCCTGATGACATCATTGATGACACCGTCCACAGAACCACTCAAAGAACCAAAAAAACACTCACACACCCATGCAACCACTCACACACCCACTCACAGATCCATACAACCACTCACAGACCCACTCACACCCCCATACAACCTCTCATACACCCACTCACACACCCACACAACCACTCACATACTCACATACAGACTAGACAGCAGGCAGGGAAACATGTTGGAAACTCCGTTCCCTGTGGGAGGGACCAGCTTTCCAATGGGAGAAGAGTAACTGTTTGCTCTCACTTACGGACTCTGTCACAGCTACCACCAATTGAAAGCAAACTGCTATCTCCAGACAATGGGCACATCAGGAGATAGCAGTTGCTGGCCCTGGGGGGTGCTAGTGCCCAGTGCCATTAATGGGATTGTTTTCTGCAAAGGTTTTTGCCAATTTTATTTTTCTCACATATTGGTACAGGTCGATTCTTGTTTGCGCTATATCCATTTGACCAGTTGGACAAAAATTGAGGCCACGTTTTAATAACAGAATTTCTTATTCTGACATGCATCTTTTTGATAGATTCACAATGGCCAATTCTTGTGTTGTATCTTCTATGTCCTCTTCTGTCATAGTTGCACCCGTAGAAAAGCTGGGTGCAACTACGAGGAGCATGCGACAGAAGAGGACATAGAAGATACAACATAAGAATCAAATGGATATAGCGCAAACAAGAATCGACCTGTACCAATATGTGAGAAAAATAAAATTAGCAAAAACCTTTGCAGAAAACAAACAAATGCAGGAATTCAAAAAGACAATAGAAAAACCAATTTTCAAACTCGCAGTAAAAGATTCTAGTGATTTGCTCACATTAATTAATGTTGATGAAAAAGGGAGGGAACCTAATCAATATTGGCTAAGATGGAAGCCTATCCTCAAATGGGTGCCGGTTTAAGTGGCAAAAGGCCAAAATCACGCTTCTATCTGCAACTTGCAGCAGGTAATAAGATTGATATCTTCCATGAAGTGGTAATACAAGACCTATACAAGCTGAAAAAAACAAGATATACAAATAATCTTAACATGGATGAAGGAAAAGCTTTATCAAACTTAACGCAGGACGAACAAATCGTAATAAAAATTGCGGACAAAGGAGGTAATATCATCATTTTGGAAAAAATTGACTATATAAAGGAAGCACACCATCAATTGAGAAATACCAACTACTATGAAAAACTTAAGGACAACCCAACATCAAGATTCAAAATTGAATTGGACAAAAAATTGAAGGAATGGGCAGCAGCTAATCTTCTTGACGAAGACGAGTGCAAGTATCTAACAACTGAGCATCCAATAACGGCAACCATTTATTTTTTGCCTAAGATCCACATACATCCAACAAAACCACCTGGACGACCAATTATTTTGGCAAAAGGATCACTTTTTGAACCTATTGCAAATTATGTTGATTACTTCCTAATGCCCTTTGTCTTAAGTCTTAACTCATACCTCAAAGGTACCAGTGACCTTTTAAGACACTTACAAGGGACCCCTTGGCAAGATGCGTATAAGCTAATCACAATGGATGTGGTCTCATTGTATACTAATATAGAGAATGATATTGGTATACTAGCCTGCAAACACTTCCTAAAGGAGAGAAACATACATTATGCCCAACATAATGCAATGTTGCTAGAAATTATAAAACTATGCCCAACCCAAAATGTATTCCTGTTTGGTGAAGAAATCTATAAACCAATCAAAGGCACAGCAATGGGCTTTTCTTTTAGTCCTAGTTATGCCTGCTTGGCAATGGGTTGGTGGGAGCAACAATTGGCTTGGCAACCAGAGAATGACAAATGTGTAAATAAAACGATTATGTGGCTATGGTATATTGATGACCTTTTTATTATTTGGGACGGATCAGAAGAAGATTTTAAAGAGTATTTCAAAATCTTAAACTCGACAAAAGCAAATTTTAAATTTACACATAACATCAGCCAATTGTCAGTGACATTTCTGGATACAGAAATATATATTCAAGAGAACAAAACACACACGACATTACATCGGAAGGAAACTGCAACGAATGCGATCCTACATGTAGAAAGCTTCCATCAGAATACCTTAATGCAAAACATCCCATATGGTGAGTTTTTAAGGATTCGAAGAATCTGTTCTGAAGAGGATGAATGGCACAAACACAGTAAAATAACATCACAAAGATTCAAACGAAGAGGATACTCTGCTGGGGTAATAAAAAGAGGATGGGACAAGACACATACAAAAGTAATAGAAGAAATTCTAAAAGTAAAAACACAGACTACTAGTGAAAATCCAGAAACAATCCGCCTGATTATCACATACTATATGGAATTAAAATGATCAAAGGAATCTTAAAGAAGAATTGGAAAATACTCCAACTGGATCCAACGGTAGCTCTGATAATGGGAAAACAGCCAAATGTGACATTTAGAAGAGCGAAGAACCTGAAGGATATGCTAGTTCATAGTCATTTTCACAAGATGAACAGTAAACCAACCCAGTGGTTGAACACAAAAGGTTTTGTAAAATGCTATAACTGTAAAGTATGTCAAATTGCGAAAAATACAAAAGAAATCAAATTGGCAAATAACAAAATTTGGAAAATTCAAAAACGAATTACATTTAAAAGCCAATACGTAGTATACGTGATTGATTGTCCTTGCACTCTTAAATACGTTGGAAGTACCATCTGTGAACTAAAAAAACATATTTTGGAACATGTACGAGCTACCATAAACAAAGACTGCAGTAATGCGGTGGCAAAACATATGGAGTCACATCATGGAGGAGATTGGAAATTATAAAAATTCTTCGCAATTGAAACTGTGGACCTCCATGAGCGAGACGGAGATAGGGAAGGAAGGCTGAAACAAAGAGAATCTCCTCCCATTCTGGATCTGCGTACATTTATACCATATGGCCTGAACCAAGATGAGGAATTATATGTACACTTATAAAAAACTCTTTAGTACGTTTTGCTTCGACGCTGCATTATTAATTTTATTAATTTCACTTCACATCACTTTTGCACCTTATTTGAATCATCAAGCCTGTTTAAAATTAGATACGAGTGGAACAATACTATTGAAAATGCTTAAAAAGAACTTGAACTTTAATTGAGGCTCAGTAAAGGACGAGACGTTTTTTGGCTTTGCAAAACTGGATATAGCTTACCCACTGGAGGGTTGGAGTGATATATCGAAAAATGCTATAAGCCAGACTATGTTTGACCCACCAGAGGGTCCTACTTTGTCTCATTATCGCTAAATACAAATTTGGTGTTAAGTGTTAAATATTTGACAGACTACTATTTGAAGCAATAGCATAATAGCATAACAATGTATATTTTCTCTCCGAATTTCTTTTATTACATTAGGCTTGATCATAATTAAGGCTCCCTGTTTTCCGTTTTTACTGATTTTTACAGATAAATACAGACAGAAAACCATTTATTTTCTTGTCTGTATTTATTTTTAAATGTGGATAAAAACGGAAATTGGGTGCTTTTTGAGTGATTCTAGTTACGCTTTGCCATGACTGATGGACCAATAACTGTGGGGATTGATAGGTAAGGGGGTTAAAAAAAAGGAATTTTAGTAAAGAGGCTTAAACAGCAGTAGATATGCACAAGGTTGATACTGAAATGTGCATATTTTCATATAAGTGCATTGATTTATCTTCTGCTGTTCTTATCACTGAAACCTGGCAGGCTTTCAATCATGACTGTATATTTATTGGTTAAATAAATGTGGAAAAATACCAGTTTGAGCTTTACTTTTTTCACAAAACCCATAATAAATATGGATAAATACAGATAAAGTTAACAAAAAATAAATATGGATAAATACAGACGGAAATGACAAAAAAATAAATACCATAAAACCGGGAGCCCTAATCATAATACACAGGTTAATGCACTGTATAACATTATTTAAAATGAGTTTTTCTTTTTAAACTACATCTCCCAGAAAGCAAAGCGATGGAAGACAGGAAATGACCTCAAAGGTTGTAATGAACAACGATCTATGTAATTGGTCAAAACACATCGTTCTTTGTTATCCGTGAACAAGGTCTCTGTGATACCGAGACGCGTTGAGTTGTTGTATTTGGCCCGCATGAATTCTTACTGCCGGAATTAAATGAAATCTTAACCTGTCTGTGAGTGCGACCCTTTCTTCTTTTGGAAGTCGGTTTTGTATATATATATATATATAAATATTCACTGAAAAAACCATAGGTTTCAGGCACGTTATAGTTAGAAATTAGCATTTAAAAAACCTTAGAAATTCACTGAAAAAACCATAGGTTTCATTGACGTTATAGTTAGTTGGACATTTCACTAGTACAAAACCAGAGAAATTCCGTCGTTATAGTTAGTTCAGCTAACTATAACTCGCGCCCCCGCAATGCACTGCTGATGACGTCACATATTACATCATTCATGACATGGTCAGTGACATCACTGATGACATCACTGATGACATCTCAAATGACATCACTGATGACATCACTGATGACATCATCCAGTGACTGTGTGTTTCTTTAAAGTTTAAATATGTTTTATATATATGCCAAGGTGTATTGAAGAATGAGTGGGTGTATAAGTGTCTGGATGGAGGATTTAGTAGGTGCGTGACTGACTGTATAAGTGAGTGATTAAATGTGTCTTACTGAATGCATGGGTTAGTGACTAAACTGTGAATGTCTGTATCAGTCTGTCTGTTGTTCTGTAAGCTGCTGCATGGGTTGGTCAGTAGCTACATGAGTGTGTATATGGGTTATTGATTGGTTGCCTGAGTATTTGTATGGGAGACTGAGTGTGTGTGTGGGTGGGTGGGAGGTGTGTGACTGTGCATAGATGTGTGAGTGGTTGATTCACTGGGTGTATGGGTTCAAGAGTGCATGTGGAAACAGCTGTATGGGTGGGTGAGTGTGTGTATGGGTGTGTTGGTGAGTGAATGGATGTCTCAGTGGTACATGTCAAAGTAACTACATATGTAAAAGGCAGTGTATGTGAGAGTTGGAGTATATAAATGACTACACGTGAGAGTCACTGATTGTGAGAGTGGCTGTATGGATGAGTTTGTACTTGTATCAGTGATTATACATGAGAGTAAGTATGCGTTAGTATCTGTATAGGTGAGTAAATGGGAGTGTGATTGATTCTTTGCATGACTGACTAGGTGTGTGAGTAACTCCATGGATTAGTGGCGGTGTGTGAGTGTCTGTATAGGTGTATGAGTGCATATGATAGTGTTGTATTGATGAGTGACTGCATGTATGAGTGATTGTATGGGTGAATGAGTGGATGTGTGTGTAGACCTAGGAATCAGTGAGTGCGCATGTAGTAACTGGTATTGGTGTGTCGATGGTTTCGAAAATGGTAGTCTGTATTTTACAGTGGGTGTATCAAAGGTTATATTAGAGTGTGAGGAGGTGCATCAGATTTTCACGTGGATGATGTCATCAGTGATGTCATTTGAGATGTCATCAGTGATGCCATCAGTGATGTCACTGACCATGTCATGAATGATGTAATATGTGACGTCATCAGCAGTGCATTGCGGGGGCGCGAGTTATAGTTAGCTGAACTAACTATAATGGCGGAATTTCTCTGGTTTTGTACGAGTGAAATGTCCAACTAACTATAACGTCAATGAAACCTATGGTTTTTTCAGTGAATTTCTAAGGTTTTTTAAATGCTAATTTCTAACTATAACGTGCCTGAAACCTATGGTTTTTTCAGTGAATTTCAAAGATTTTTTAAATGCTAAATTCTAACTGTAACGTCCCTGAAACCTATGGTTTTTTCAGTGAATTTCAAAGGTTTTTTAAATGCTAATTTCTAACTATAACATACCAGTCGCGTTTCCAGAGTGGTGGAGAAAGGTGAGCGTGGCCTCAGAAACACCTCTTAGCAATCCCACTGCGTGGGATTTACTGGAGGTAAAAGGAGGAGTAGTTAGCCCCCAACGTCAACCTTGGGGGCCAACTATCCCTTTTATTACCACCTGTAAGTCCCACACAGCAGGATTGCTAACTTCTTATATCAGGGCCCGCCCCCTCCCTTCACCACTGTGCAAACGTGCCCCCTAGCACATTGTAAGTTGGGAGATTAAGTCCCCTTGAATCCTGAGGGTCCCTGTGGGCCAACTAGCCCACCAGGTACCTCCAGTAAGCACCACAGAGCTGCTTTGCAGAGAGGTGGTCCGAGGCCACGCCCCGTTATACCTCTCTGCAACGCAACTCTGTTGCGCTTACTGAAGGTACCTGGTGGGCTAGTTGGCCCCCAGGGACCCTCAGGATACAAGGGGACTTAATCCCCCAACTTACAACACGCCAGAGGGCCCATTTGCACAGTGGTGAAGGGAGCAGGTGGGGCCTGATGTGACAAGTGACAAGTGTGCAGTTCTTTAAAAAAATGCTTTCTTTGGCCCTGGGGGTCCCTGGGGGTCCCTGTGGGACCCCCCCAGCAGGCCTAGGGGGTCTGTACCCTGCCCCCTTTTCTTGTTTTTTCACTGTGTTTCACGGTTCTACTGAGTCACAAGATGGCTGCCAACACTTCCTGGTTTGGAGTGTTGGCAGCCAATCACAGTGAAGCTCGTGTTCGGGAGGGTTCGCGAACCCACCGCTGCCCCAGATATCGATATTTTGTCTTTTTCTAATTTCTCAGCAACTACTGAACGGATTTACACCATTTAACAATAAGGACTCTTTCTGAACCAAGACCTACCTTTTTGCTAAATTTGGTGTAATTCCATTCAGCAGTTCGGGCTGTAGCTTTGTCTAAAGTTTCCTATGGAAAAATACATGGGGAAAACACGTTTGGGACCCCCCTTTTTTCTCGGCCCCCGCTTGGCGAATCACCCCGAAACTTTCAAGACAGGAGCTGACCGGAGCTGATCACTAGTTTTGAAAAGTTTGCAAAGATTCGTCAACCGGCGCCAAAGTTATTCGGAAAACAAAAAACGCTTTTCCTATGGAAACTAGGTCCTAACTATAACTACCTACTGGCGACCGCCAGTAGGTAATATGTATATACATATATATATATATATATATATATATATATATATATATATATATCACAAAAATTACCCACAAAGGAAAGGCCCACAAGAAGTAGATCCTGCTTCAAATATTTATTGGAGGCTGCCGTATGAGTCCTGAATAGATTGCCCAAACACAGATGTTATGTTATGTTATATTTATTTGTACCGCGCACGGCTACTCAACAGAGTGTCCCGGCGCGTGCTGAGGAAAAGGAAGCTAAAGCCACGCAGTAACTAGAAAAGAAGGGTTTTTAATTTTTTCTTAAAGATCATAGGATCTTGGGTGCCACGCAATGCCAATGGCAGTGCATTCCAGGCCAAGCCAGCTTTCCGAACAAAAGAGCTCCCGCCAAGCCTTTGGCGGTTGAACCTAGGGGTCTGCATCAGTAATTGAGAGGAGGAACGCAACTGTCTCCCTGGGTTATAAAAAGCAAATCTCTTCTGTAGATAGATAGGGCCTGAGCCATAGAGGGCCCTATGTGCAATGGTCAGCATTTTGAATTTTATTCGAGACTCCACTGGGAGCCAGTGCAGGGTGCGCAAATGAGCGCGCACACTACACCTATTAGACAGACCCAGTAGGAGTCTAGCTGCCGAGTTTTGGACTACTTGCAGTTTCTTTAGGAGGTAGCCAGGGATACCCACAAAGAGTGCGTTAGCATAGTCCAGGCGGGACAGGATCAGGGCATGGACCACCGTTTCTTTGGCAGGTCTAGGAAGAAGAGGGAGAAACTTCCTCAACGCTTTCAAAGTGCCGAAACAGGTCCCCGCCAGTTTTTTAACCTGTGTTGAAAAGTTCAAATTTTCATTGAACCAAACGCCCAAATTTTTTGCAACATTTCTCCCTGCACTAAGCAGGGGGAAGCCAGGGGGCCACAGCCTCTCTCTGAACTTGGCGGGGAATGAACCGTATAGGAGAACCTCAGACTTCCCTTCATTACACTTCAGCTGCGCCTGAGCAAGCCAGTGAAAAACAGAGGACAGGCAGTGTTGCGCAGCAAGGACTGAGTCATCGTCCCTACCCCAAGAGAACAGAAGCTGAGTGTCGTCAGCGTAGGCCATCACCTTAGACCCTAATGATTCCGCTAGATACACCAGCGGAGTGACATAGATGTTAAAAAGAAGGGGGCTAAGGGATGACCCCTGCGGGACACCGGTGGCCACCTGCTGAGGCACCGAAGCAAATGGAGGAAGCCAGACCTGCTGTGACCGGCCTTCCAGGAAAGACCTCATCCAACGCAGCACTGACCCGGATATGCCTATCTCCGAGAGACGATCAAGGAGCAAGGAGTGGGCACCGTGTCGAATGCCGCCGAGAGATCTAGCATAACCAGAGCTGCTCTCCCGCCGGCGTCCAGACACTCCCGGATCGCCTCTGACACCTTTAGCAATGCCGACTCTGTGCTGTACGATGGCCGGAAACCAGATTGTGCCGGGTGCAACAGACCCGATGCCTCCACATGGTTGGTAAGTTGATTCGTAACCACCTTCTCGCAGACCTTAGCCAAACTTGGCAAAAGCGAGATAGGGCGGTAGTTACTGGGTAGCAACGGGTCAAGAGATGGCTTCTTAAGAAGAGGAAGAATTAGTGCCTGCTTCCAAGACACCGGGACAGCGGCCTCACGAAGAGTCAAGTTAACCATTAAATTGACTTCGGGATTAATGATGTCCGCAGCGGCAGCCAGGAGTCTGGCAGCACAAGGGTCATTAGGAGAACCTGACTTCAAAGCCTTAAGGATTTTAAGTGAGCAGGACAAATCTATTGGCATAAAAGTGGAGAACAAATTAGCAGGTCCGGCAGCCAATAGCCCCAACGGGGCGACTGCAACCACCCAGGTAGGGGCCGCGAGAGTATCTTGTATACTGCATATTTTGTCCAAGAAAAACTTAGAGAGAATGTTGCACCAGGACTCCGAAACTGGCGCGACATGAGCCTGAGCACTGGGGGACATAAAGCTTTGCACGATCGCAAAAATTTCTTTTGAATTATTGTTCGCCAGGTCGATACGCGAAGTGTAGTATCGGCCTTTAGCGACAACAATGGCAGCATAATAGCTTTTTTGTTTGGCTCTAAGTGCGAGTTTAGCTTTAAAACAGAAGCCACTGGAGCACCACGCCCTCTCCAATACTTTGCAGTCATGTTTCAAGGCTTTCAACTCGGAAGAAAACCAGGGCTTGGAAGGGGACTCTCTTGTCAACTTAGGCAGACGCGATGCGGATAGGGCAGACACCGAATCAGCAATCCAGTCCGAAAACCTGGACACATTGCCCTCAAGGTCTTCTTGAAGAGAGGGCCGGGAGGCAGCCAAAGAACTAATAAACTGGAGAGGGTCAATTTTCCTATAAGTCGGACGACGGTGGCAGCGGGCCGGCCGTGCAGGCCGCGTAGCTTCCCAAGAGAAAAATATAGGGAAGTGATCCGACCAGGAGACAGGCAAGGGCTTGACAACTAGGATGGGAAAATTCGAGCAAATAGGGTCTAAGGTGTGGCCCCCTAGATGGGTAGGATGGCTAACCCATTGAGAAAGCTGAGCCAAGGGAAGAGAGTCAAGAAAGACAGCTGAGTCACCCGCTTCGGGTTGGTCGAGGTGAAGGTTTACATCACCGAGGACCAAATAGTGCGAAAA
This sequence comes from Calotriton arnoldi, assembly GCA_963921515.1. Lineage (NCBI taxonomy): Eukaryota > Metazoa > Chordata > Amphibia > Caudata > Salamandridae > Calotriton > Calotriton arnoldi. Next base: position 265,936 of record CAWUFW010012706.1, read on the forward strand.
GCGCAATGCTCGCTCTGCCATCGCGTCCCCACAAGATTTAAGGAAGGCGCCAACCGGGCCAGGGGGAGGATATATGAGGGAACCACCTAGGGTGCAGTGGGCTGAGAGCTGCATGCTGAAGTCCAAGGCCTCACAATCGCCCCAGAGACTAGATGATTCACTATGTAGAGCCCAATTATCCCTATGCAAAATGGCCAGTCCACCTCCCCTACCGACAGGGCAGTCCGCCCGATGAAATTTATTGCCAGCGGGAGTGGCCAAAGCAACAATGGGGTTAAAAAAGGCATCCAACCAGGTCTCGGTGACAACAGAAGATCTAAAGAATTGTCAGAGACCAGGTCGGCTATGTCTACATAGTGCTTCCTCAATGATCTAGCATTCATAAGGGCAGCTCTAATGCACAAAGGCATAGATGATTTCATAAGCATGTTGCAAGGGGGGAGCTCAGGTGAAAGGGTGAAGCCACAGTCGATACAGACAAAGTCCGAAATTGAGGGCAAAGAGTGGTCACTATGTGAAGGGCATAAAGAAGGTCTGAAGGTTTTTAAATACTCACTCGATAACTGGAGGATGTTGCTGGTAGACGGCTCAACTCGAGCAGCGTTACTGGCCCAGAGCGCTGACTTACGCTGACGGGCACAGACGGGCTTGCCTTAGGGGCGCCCGCTGCGCGCGTCCGCTGCGCGTCCGAGTAAAGGCCATTAAGTAGAGTTAGAATGATGACTGCGTGCAGCGTGCAGCGACTAGAACGCTGACCGCGATTAGCGCGAGGCACGTCCAAAATGGGCGCAAAAACGGAACTGGCCTCGGGAAAGTGCAAAATGCAAATATAGGGAGTATAACACACTCCAAACGTTATTTTTAAAATGATCTGAGCAATTACATTAAAATAACAATGTTCACAATACAAGTATAAAAGTTCCCCCCAATTCCCCAAATAACGTTACAAAGAGAGCAGGACTTTTTTTAAAAAAAATGTGAAATCAGCAGGAGAACAAACTAAGCCTTTTCCAAAGTGCTGCACGCCAGAACTGAACCCAATTAAATAGAGTTAGAATGATAACGGCGTGCAGCGTGCAGCGACTAGTACGCTGACCGCGATTAGCGCGATGCACATCCAAAATGCGCGCAAAAACGGAACTGGCCTCGGGAAAGTGCAAAATGCAAATATAGGAAGTATAACACACTCCAAACATTATTTTTAAAATGATCTGAGTAATTACATTAAAATAACAATGTTCACAATACAAGTATAAAAGTTCCCCCCAATTCCCCAAATAACGTTACAAAGAGAGCAGGACTTTTTTTAAAAAAAATGTGAAATCAGCAGGAGAACAAACTAAGCCTTTTCCAAAGTGCTGCACGCCAGAACTGAACCCAATTAAGTAGAGTTAGAATGATGTCGGCGTGCAGCGTGCAGCGACTAGAACGCTGACCGCGATTATCGCGAGGCACATCCAAAATGGGCGCAAAAATGGAACTGGCCTCGGGAAAGTGCAAAATGCAAATATAGGAAGTATAACACACTCCAAGAGTTATTTTTAAAATGATCTGAGCAATTACATTAAAATAACAATGTTCACAATACAAGTATAAAAGTTCCCCCCAATTCCCCAAATAACGTTACAAAGAGAGCAGGACTTTTTTTTAAAAAAAATGTGAAATCAGCAGGAGAACAAACTAAGCCTTTTCCAAATAAAGTCTTCAGCCCAGACGTGTTTCATGCTCCTGCACTTTCTCAATGGGCGCAAACATAACGGGCACAACACGTCAGTTTAAATGTACCTTGTATTCATAAACACCTGCCCCAATGGGCGTGGCCGCTCGCACGGCATGCTGGTGTTTGTAGTACATTGCTTCTTACTACAGTGAGTTGCCGTGTGTCCGTTACAGCCATAAAAACATATTTCATCCCCAGTGGGTTGTCAGGCACCTTTCAAGTTCTCCACAGCACCTTTTAGCCTCCAAAGACACTCTTGTCCCACATCATGATCCCGCCGGTTGGCGGCACCGCGGGTCTGCTTGCACGCAGCGGGGCACAATCCACGGCTCGGGTCAGCCATTCAATTCCATCACAAAAGTTACCTGCAAAGGAAAGGCCCACAACAAGTAGATCCTGCTTCAAATATTTATTGGAGGCTGCCGTATGAGTCCTGAATAGATTGCCCAAACACAGATAAAGTCTTCAGCCCAGACGCGTTTCATGCTCCTGCACTTTCTCAATGGGCGCAAACATAACGGGCACAACACGTCAGTTTAAATGTACCTTGTAATCATAAACACTTGCCCCAGTGGGCGTGGCCGCTCGCACGGCATGCTGGTATTTGTAGTACATTGCTTCTTACTACAGTGAGTTGCTGTGTGTCCGTTACAGCCGTAAAAACATATTTCATCCCCAGTGGGTTGTCAGGCACCTTTCAAATTCTCCACAGCACCTTTTAGCCTCCAAAGACGCTTTTGTCCCGCATCATGATCCCGCCGGTTGGCGGCACCGCGGGTCTGCTTGCACACAGCGGGGCACAATCCACGGCTCGGGTCAGCCGTTCAATTCCATCATGGCTGTAACGGACACACGGCAACTCACTGTAGTAAGAAGCAATGTACTACAAACACCAGCATGCCATGCGTGCGGCCACGCCCACGGGGGCAGGTGTTTATGATTACAAGGTACATTTAAACTGACGTGTTGTGCCCGTTATGTTTGCGCCCATTGAGAAAGTGCAGGAGCATGAAACGCGTCTGGGCTGAAGACTTTATCTGTGTTTGGGCAATCTATTCAGGACTCATACGGCAGCCTCCAATAAATATTTGAAGCAGGATCTACTTGTTGTGGGCCTTTCCTTTGTGGGTAACTTTTGTGATGGAATTGAACGGCTGACCCGAGCCGTGGATTGTGCCCCGCTGCGTGCAAGCAGACCCGCGGTGCCGCCAACCGGCGGGATCATGATGCGGGACAAGAGCGTCTTTGGAGGCTAAAAGGTGCTGTGGAGAACTTGAAAGGTGCCTGACAACCCACTGGGGATGAAATATGTTTTACGGCTGTAACGGACACACGGCAACTCACTGTAGTAAGAAGCAATGTACTACAAACACCAGCATGCCGTGCGAGCGGCCATGCCCACTGGGGCAGGTGTTTATGATTACAAGGTACATTTAAACTGACGTGTTGTGCCCGTTATGTTTGCGCCCATTGAGAAAGTGCAGGAGCATGAAACGCGTCTGGGCTGAAGACTTTATCTGTGTTTGGGCAATCTATTCAGGACTCATACGGCAGCCTCCAATAAATATTTGAAGCAGGATCTACTTGTTGTGGGCCTTTCCTTTGTGGGTAACTTTTGTGATGGAATATATATATATATATATATATATATATATATATATATATATATATATATATATATATATATATATATATATATATATATATATATATATATATATATATATGGACATGTAGTCTATATTGTGAGTCACATGTTCGAGAGAATATTTAAACATCTGTGGCTTGTGAAGCAATTCCTATGATTAAGGCATTCACGCCGAAATGCGTCAGGAGCTCGCATATATGAAGTCTGCAATATTTCAATAAATGCTCTGTGAAGTCTGGAACTAAGTTGTGGCACTTCTGTTTGGTGTTCTAATTACCGGGATCAATGTAAAGAATTAAGGCAACCAATCATAAAATGATGATTAACAATAATATTTAAACAATAATAAATGGAAAGAAACAAGGCAACAACGGCTATTTATCAAAAATACAAAATATCATTTATTTAGATACTTGACAATGTGACAATCTATAATCTACACATACTCACTTTCATGTCCATCAATCATACTTTCATACATACTCATGTCAATATAAAAACATTGTTAAAGTGGTGACATTTTCCACAGAATTAATGGATAGGTACAAAGTATAGGAAATAAATTCAAATAAAACACAGTGGCACAAAATCAAAATGACTGGTGGTGTTCTACGCGTTTCGGCACACACAGGTGCCTTCGTCAGGAAAGCGGCCACAGTTGGAACATGTGAGAATTCTGTGAATAAAGATTATTGCCTTGTAAGAATTGCGTGGTTCTTTCCAATATGCAAAGAGAACATAATAGATATTGAAAGTCGATAGAAATCGTCTGCATTAAAGTGGGAAAGATGGGAAAAGAGAAGTGCACAAGGTAGTATATTACTGAAGCGTTATATCATAGAGTTTGTTATAGAAAGAATTAAATTAAACTTATAAGAATGAAATTGATTGTAGATGATATAACCAAATAACCCAAAATGAATGGTGAAGGAAGAAGAAAAGAAAGAAAAATGGTGAAACCATAAATGGAAGCTAAAGAAAGTCTGCTCATTGTAAGATCCCATGTGTAAAAATTAGTGATAGAGTAGTTTAAACTTGTATGGTACCTACTCTAGATAGTTATAATAACCAGTCGTACTGTAGTATAGTTTGAGAACAGTACTGTTCTTGGAATGTTTATCTAGACCTGAAATAAGAAGAATAACAATTGTCGATAATAGCACAGTTATTTATTTATGTACAAGGAGAGTAATTCATAGGAGTCTGACCAATATTTACCTCGATTATCAAAAATATTGGCTGAAAAAAGAATATAAAAATCAAATCTGTCGATGTTTTATTCAATGATGGTTTTATTGTATCCCTTTCAGTGAATATGGTGCTAAAAATGAAGACAAACAGACAGGCTATAAGTCAACATGTAGTATGGTAACAGACATCGACTATAAGGAAACCATAGTGATATTCTCCTATGTACCTGGGAGAATATCACTATGGTTTCCTTATAGTCGATGTCTGTTACCATACTACATGTTGACTTATAGCCTGTCTGTTTGTCTTCATTTTTAGCACCATATTCACTGAAAGGATACAATAAAACCATCATTGAATAAAACATCGACAGATATGATTTTTATATTCTTTTTCAGCCAATATTTTTGATAATCGAGGTAAATATTGGTCAGACTCCTATGAATTACTCTCCTTGTACATAAATAAATAACTGTGCTATTATCGACAATTGTTATTCTTCTTATTTCAAGTCTAGATAAACATTCCAAGAACAGTACTGTTCTCAAACTATACTACAGTACGACTGGTTATTATAACCATCTAGAGTAGGTACCATACAAGTTTAAACTACTCTATCACTAATTTTTACACATGGGATCTTACAATGAGCAGACTTTCTTTAGCTTCCATTTATGGTTTCACCATTTTTCTTTCTTTTCTTCTTCCTTCACCATTCATTTTGGGTTATTTGGTTATATCATCTACAATCAATTTCATTCTTATAAGTTTAATTTAATTCTTTCTATAACAAACTCTATGATATAGCGCTTCAGTAATATACTACCTTGTGCACTTCTCTTTCCCATCTTTCCCACTTCAATGCAGACGATTTCTATCGACTTTCAATATCTATTATGTTCTCTTTGCATATTGGAAAGAACCACGCAATTCTTACAAGGCAATAATCTTTATTCACAGAATTCTCACATGTTCCAACTGTGGCCGCTTTCCTGACGAAGGCACCTGTGTGTGCCGAAACGCGCGTAGAACACCACCAGTCATTTTGATTTTGTGCCACTGTGTTTTATTTGAATTTATTTCCTATACTTTGTACCTATCCATTAATTCTGTGGAAAATGTCACCACTTTAACAATGTTTTTATATTGACATGAGTATGTATGAAAGTATGATTGATGGACATGAAAGTGAGTATGTGTAGATTATAGATTGTCACATTGTCAAGTATCTAAATAAATGATATTTTGTATTTTTGATAAATAGCCGTTGTTGCCTTGTTTCTTTCCATTTATTATTGTTTAAATATTATTGTTAATCATCATTTTATGATTGGTTGCCTTAATTCTTTACATTGATTGATTTTTCCCTACCTTAAGGAACCTCACCTAAATAGTAGGGGGCCTCTTCTTATACGCCTAATTACCGGGATTTCCATCTCCGGCAGCCACGGCCGCCCTGCAGGGTCGGGGGCCCCCGACGGCGGAGTTTTCTTCTGATGCAAATATGGGGGGCATGAGCCGCCCGCCTCCCGAAAGGAAAATGGATTATCCGGATACTCACCATGACGGAGGTGGGAAAGGGCAACAAGATAGGTCACAACCTCATCTTGGTAAGGACCGCACTCTTTGCATGGATTTTAGATGTTTCATGGCAACAACTATGTGAACATTGACTTCACTAAGCGAATTATGGATTTTACAATGCTTGAGACTTACGATATTCTTGGCCCAATGTTTAACAAGTGGTACTGCAAGTACAGAACGCCATCAGGCATAACGGACATTATCTTGCAGTTTCAAGAGCACTATGGGATATGTAGTCTATATTGTGAGTCACATGTTCGAGAGAATATTTAAACACCTGTGGCTTGTGAATCAATTCCTATGATTAAGGCATTCACAACGAAAGGCATCAGGAGCTCGCATATTTGAAGTCTGCAATATTTCAATAAATGCTCTGTGAAGTCTGTTACTGGGCTGTGGCACTTCTGTTTGATATATATATATATATGAGTTTCATCTACCTGATATATACTTACATTTTTGTTGTAAACGCATGCATGGTAAAGGCTTATGCATAGTAAAGAATCGCATTGTAAAGACAGTGCGTGGTCAAGGCATGGCATGGTGAAGAACGCTTGGTAATGGCATGTGTTGTAACATCATACATCAATTATGAACATACTCCTTCTTTATGAGACAAAAGTATAACTGTGACTATATAAATAAAAACAACTGCAGCCTCTTCAGTTCTTTAAATGTGTGTTTGTTTTATTTTTGAGAACAGGGATAAATTAAAATGGTAAGAACGTCATTGGGTTTCCCCAGATCCCAAGCGGTACTATTAGCCTTCCTTGTCATCTATTGGTGGGTACCTAGGTTCAGATTGGGTGAGTCTCTCCTGGCAAATTTCATACCCAGTGCAATATCCTGTATGAATTCCGGCACCTCCTTCAAAGCGTAGGGCAGTAGTTGGAAAATCTGAACAGGCCATCCCCGATGGCCTCGTGTTCCCAGGCAGCGCAATTTTTCGACAGATCTAACTTGTTTAAATGAATTCGACACATGTGACTCCAATAAGCAATACGCTGTAATGTTGGCACCATCCAAGGCATGCCTGACTTTTTAAACATGCTTGAACTTTATGTACATCAGTAACATTTTTACTAAATGTTAATATGGAAAACACTTTTGTCAGACCAATAAAACTTTATTGCTTTTTCTGAAAGAGCCGAGTAACTTTAATTTAGTTCTTTACTTCGAAATCCTGTCTACAAGATGTGACTGCGCCCGGGACCACAAACTGGTTCCGTCACTTCTTTTTATCATAGATCTGAAGACTCCATTCCTTTTAAGAAATGAAATGTTTCATTTTTCAGTTCCCCAATCGGTTTTAAGATTCATCAACGACACTGATCTAGAAGATGACAGTTTTTGGTTAGCAAATTCCTGAGACGAGAGTCGAATTTTCCTCCGCTCTTCGTTCCGCTCCAGCCTATCGAGTCACTCATTGCGCAAGCGCAGTACAACATTTGTCTATTTTCTACGCTCGAATTCTGGATTTCATTGAATGTTTTAACTTCTGAAATAAATTAGTTTTCGACAAACTTATTGCTAATTTTTTATTACATTTCTTTGGGGCGTCAAAAATATTATCTTTGTTGTAAAATAAAATTTAAGAGGTCGTCACAACAGGGGCAATCGAGCCTACTGTCATAGGGGAAGCATTGGTGTATACGAATAACAGTTTTCCTCATTAACAGCTACACAGTCAGTTCCTCTGATAACCTACATCTCGATGTCTCTGAGTGACCTCTAAACTGTAATGGATGATATAGTGCCAATCAGTGCTAAATGTGCAAATAAATAGAAAAAAGTGCACGGGTCCAGAGTGCTTTAGGAATTTGCTGCTAGAGCTGTTGCGTGTCAGGTCTGGCAAATATTAAGGCTGCCTCATGTTAATCCATGCCTCTTCAAACACCTAGCACTTCCTGTCATTTTATCTCAATGTGGCATGATCTTTTTCATTCCTTATTTATCCCTTTGTCACTGTTTTCCTTCCTTTCTCTTCCTCCTTTCTCCTTTTTCGGAAAAGACTTTCTCTCTTTTGCTCTGGGTCAAAGTCTGATAATTAACAAACATTGGCAAAGCCAATATGTCTCGCCTTTCAATAGTGTTACCTGAACTTTTGACTTTGCCAAAGCTTATGTCCGATGGCCATCAGTAAAAAGGAAAACAAATGCTTGCTTGCTGGTGCAGAACAGAATCAGAAAAAAAGGTGTGATGATGTATATGCCCGCATGTGTCGTGACACTTGTGTACGTATGTGTTTTGACACTAAAGTGCCCACCACGACACTACAGTAGCCCCAATCTGAGAAACACATATATGCTCTCCATTGAGCTCTTCTTAAAGCAAGGAGAGGCCCAGCAGTAAATTGCAGCTGTCTGGCCATACAAGAAAGAAAAATATATTTTTTTTTAAAGAGAATATTGGAGACAAAAGTGGAGAGAATAACGGAAAAGTAACTTCCCGAAGATCTGCGGGAGCAGTGGGAGGGAGCAATGAAAGAGCTGGAGGGTTGTTTACATTTAAAGAAAAGAGCAAAAAAGCAGAGTGATATGGAAAGGGGTGGGTAAGTAGATGAGCTTGGGAAAGCAGCACAGAGAGCATGGGGGTGGAGATGTGAGACGAAACTACACAAAGAGAAGACAGCAAAAAACATATGCACACCAATGGCGTGCAGAACGCAAAACAAAAAGTTCCCTAATTTGGAGCTGTGGAACGATACAAGTCATCTAATCAAAATGGTGGTAAAGAAACTATGCTCCAGGGGAGGGACAAACATAAGAAGAGGAAGGAAATCTATTGAATCACATGCAAGCAAATTAGATTGACAAGAAAGTCAACCAATGACAAAAAAAGGCTAACCCAGAGTCCACTTAAACTATTGGTTTTGTCCACAATAGTTCTTCAACAAATGCTGTCTGGAGGCGAGATGTAAAAATAAGCCCCACCCCACCGCCAAAAATGAGTGCTGTTGTCCACAACCTGCAGCCACTAGCACAAATTATTCACTGGTGGAGACCACTAAAACATTTTTGGTTGAGGTATTTTCAATTAATAGCTATGCATTACATGCATTTAGTGCTAAACAAGGCAAAACATGTGAACTGCAGATTAAAGGCTCATGCACAAGGTGCGATTAGGAATAACAGCAGAAGTTACATGATCGAAAATGGAACTGGTTTCAAGATCCTAAGCAGAGAGCCATTAGCAGAATATGTAGTCTGGGAGTGCACTAGCAAGGGAAGTACAAGATGCCATGACATATGACAAAAAATCTTTATACTAGATTATTCTCATGATTAGATACACACAATCATAAAACTGAGAATCAAAACAAATAAATAAAAACACACTTTGTATAAAGTAATAGATTTACAAAAGTTATTCCCTGCAATGTTCTAACCACTCTTTCTCTTAAGATCGGTACCCAGCATGAACTTTTAACTCTTGAGTAAAAGACTCAAAGGAATTCGAAGTGCATAACGAATTTTTCTTGGCTGGAGCCACAGAGGCATTGGGGTAGAGCCAGAATGGAAGTACTCCCCAATCCAATGTTGTCTCGTAGCATTCATTGTCCTCTTCTGAACCTTTCATATAGGCTCCTCGTGGTATTATAATGAGCTAAAGAGCACAGAATACTGGACACATCTCAGCAGGTAGGAGGGCTGCATGTCACAATATCAGTGTCATTAATATTGGCCTACAAAATTTCAACTCATAATATCTACTACCATTATATTGTTAATTTAAGTAAATTATTATTATTATTAATTTATTGAGCATGCGATTATCCGAAGGTGCCTTGGCACTGAAGAGGGTAAGATAAGGGTCTGTCTAAGCTATGCAAACAGATGTGTTTTTAGAGCCTTCCAAAATGTTTCATGGTTTGGCTCCATCCACAGCACGATAGGCAGTTTGTTCCAGGTCTGTGCAGTAACCACTGAGAAGGCACAACCCACCAATCTAACCTTCCAAAATTGATGCACAACAAGATGATTAAAGAGCCTGGGTGTAGAGTTCTAGTAGGGGTGTATTTTTTTTTTAAACACATTTGAAATGTAATTGGCATGATGTATTTGGAAAATGGCTTTGTGACAGAGACACACACAGGGCCTTAAATTCATATCATTCCTGGGCAGGAAGCCAATAAAGTTTCCTAAGGTGCATAGAATGTTATCAAATTTACCAAGATTAAAAATCTGTCTAGCAGCTGCATTCTGAAATCATTACAGTTTTTGAATCAAATACTTTGGAAGACCAACATACAAAGCATTACAATAGTCCAGTCCCTTTAAGATAAAGGCTTGAATCAGAGGTCACCTAGCCTGCTGTGGAATAAAAAGAAGAATCTTTTTTGGTTTCCTCATAATTAAAAAGCAGGTAGAAGTGATTTTCCTTCACCTGAGATTCAAAAGACAATTTGGAGTCAAATACAGCTCCTAGGTGGCAAGGAGTTGTCACCTGCTCGAGGAACAATCCTAATGATTGAGTCCACCAATCCGAAGACTAACAAGAAGCGTTACCAAACAATAATATTTCTTATGTATCCAAGTTCAATCAGAGAGAATTGTCATTCATCCAGAAACCCACTTGTACGAGACAATTTTTAAATTGGTTTTGTTGGTGGTTCAGGTTTCATTTCATTGTAATTATTATTTGGGTCTCGCCCGTGTACCCATAGAACTGAAAACCGAATGAGATTAGCTAGAGGAGCAACATGGATAATAAAAAGAGTAGTGGTGAGCGCAGATCCTCATGGAACCCTGCAATAAAGATTTTTGAAGTTGGAACGAAAGGACGCCAGCTGCACCACCTGTGTTTTATTACACAAAAAGGATTGAAACCACTTTAAATCATTACCCTGAACGCCAATGGCACTGCACTTTTTCAGCAGATTATCACGTGCGACATTGGCAAACATAGCCAACATATCAAGAAGGATGAGAGCTGCTGAATCCCCCTCATCTAAAATCATACAAATATCGTTTGGGCTCTCATAAGCACAGTCTCAGTGCTAAGAGTGGGTCTAAAACCATATTGATAATGACTAAGTAGATTGTTTTCCTCGATAAATCATGATGAATGAGTATTTGCATAACTCTCCAGAATCTTGGTAAAGAATGTTAAGAGTGAGATGGGGTGATAATTAGTAGGAGTGTCAGGGTCAAGCCTGTCTTTCTTTAAGATTTAAGAGCGGGTTAACAAGTGGGAACCTTCCTTTCAGCTAATAATTTATTGCAGATCATGGTTATTACTGGAGCAAACATGGGTGCCAGTGCTTTCAAAAACTTAGGGGGATATTCTCAAGAACGTGTGATAACTACCGCAAAAGTAGCGTAACGCAACTCTCCACATCGCAGTCCATCGTGGGAAAATAACACCGTGGTAACGCGGCATTCCCAAGCCTGGCGGCACCATGCGATAGGCTCACGATAACGCGACAAATGCCCGCAATAAAGTCAACGCGATGCCGCAAAAATGCGAAACACGAACGCAAAAATAGCTGCGATGAGGCCAAGCGCGATACAAAAATCAGCGAAAACCAGCCACAGGCCTGCAATCCCCACGCGTCATGCAGGAAAATGCACTATAAAAGGAAAAAAAAAAGAACACACCAAAACCTAATCAAACAGCGTAGCACCATGGATGCACCCGGACCGAGTGCAGAGGACAACCCGAACCCCACAAGCCCCACGGAGGACCAGCCAGGAACCCCGTGCTCAGGGAAGGGCAAGGAGAAGAGGAAGAGGAAGAAGGGGTTCAGTCCGCAGGAAGACCGGATCATCTTCACGGAGGTGATAGAACACTACCAACAACTGTTCGTCACCTCCACTACGTCATTGGCAACACAAACGGAAATATGGCAGTCCATTGTCAACAACGTGAATGCAGTTGGAGTGTCGAGGAGGTCAATGGAGGAGGTCAAGAGGCGCTGGTATGAAGTGCACAGCCAAACCAAGGAGAAACTCGCTGCCAACAGGAAGGCAGCAAAGGCGACTGGAGGTGGGACTCCTGCGCCACAGGAGGAGCTGGATGAGCTGGAGGAAATGGTGGCCTCAGTCATCAGTGCGGAGACGGTGCAAGGAGTTGGTGGACTGGACAGAGCTCGATATGACCTGACCCAACAGCAACAGTGTGAGTAACGACCAGGGCCTGGGGGGACGGAGGGAGATGGGCACAATGGCACACATGCACAATCATGCGCAGCACACTGCACACCCACAATGAGTGTGGAACATGTCCCTGATACCCTTGGCACACTGCAGCACACATAGAAACACCAAGTAGGCCCACGTTCATGTATCATATAGGGCTGTGTGTGTAAATGTCAGAATCGGTAGCCCGCCTGAAGTAGTGTCCCCCATCGCATGTGGCTACAGAACATCTCTTCGCATGACGTACTCACACACATCAGTGTGGACACAGTCTGTTTGAATGGATCATATTGACCAACATGGCAAGAAGTTGGATACCATACTCACACTGCTGAAGACACGTAAGAGCACAGGTCTGCCAGCAACTATTCCAAACACAATGTCTGGCTCACAGAGGTGGAGCTGCCAATAGGGATCCACCACCTATGTACCAGAGGCAGTCTGTCCCTCCCTGTGTACGGACAATGCTCATTGAGGCACACGATTCGTCATACTAATTAACACTCATCACAGTTGTACACTGGTGAAGTTGCGTAAACGTTATTAGCATGTGTGTGTCAGTACGGGCAAGTGATGGGCCACAACAGGCAGACAAATGCTTAAGACACTTACAGGCAGAATGGGAACGTGTCGAGGTGCAAGGAATGGGGTTGCAACAATGTACACATATCCTTACGGTTGGCAACAGTCTCAGCCCACCTTGCCTTGCGGGTCGAGTCATGTGATGTTTGGTGTCTGCTCATTGCCCCGTGTCAGGGGACACGACTCACAGCCCATGGGATCTGCATGGAGCTGTACCACCAGACTGCGCCGACTGTGTGCTCTGCTGACTGTGAGCAGGTGAAAGGGACCAACAAGGTCACATGTCGTGCTACATTGCCATGTGTGTAGTCTCCCTCCAGCAGTATGTCAGATTTAGGAACTTCACCAAACGACACTGTGCAGCTCCGCCCATGGGCTGCAGCACCTTGCACAGGTGAATGACAACACGCGTAGGTGCACACACATGCATTCTGAGTCCGAGCAAATGCAGACATGTCCACTGTTGTACTGGCTTATGGGACCATTCCTCCACGATGCAACACGGTGTTGGGACCTGTGCTCTGGGTGTCAATTAGTTGTGGCTGCAGGAAGGTAGTTACTCGTCCATGAATGCGAGCGCTGCTTCATAGGCAATCAGTTCCAGGAGTACGTCGTTCTCGAATTCAAGGAACACAAGGGCGAGCCAATCCATTAACTGGTCTGGACAGATGTGCTCCGAGCACGCAGTTTCACCAATCCGCAACACAGCTCAATAGGGGAGCACCTCGATGTGGTCACTGCACACAATCAATCAATCAATCACAGAATTTGTAAAGCGCACTACTTACCCGCGAGGGTCTCAAGGCGCTGGGGGAAAAAAAGGGGGGGGGTGCTGCTACTGGTCGAACAACCAGGTCTTGAGTAGCCTCCTGAAGGTCAGCAGGTCTTGGGTCTGTCGTAGGCTTAGTGGAAGGGTGTTCCAGGTCTTGGCGGCGAGGTGGGAGAAGGATCTGCCACCGGTGGTGGTTCTTCGAATGCGAGGGACGGTGGCGAGGGAGAGGTCGGCGGAGCGGAGTTGGAGGTTGGGGACGTAGAAGAGGAGTCGTCTGTTGAGGTAGGCTGGGCCAGTCTTGTGGAGTGCCTTGTGTGCGTGGATGAGGAGTTTGAAGGAGATTCTCCTGTCGACGGGGAGCCAGTGCAGGTTCCTCAGGTGGGGGGTGATGTGGCTGTGGCGTGGTACATCGAGGATCAGGCGTGCGGAGGCGTTTTGTATGCGTTGCAGTCGCTTGATGAGCTTGGCCGGGGCTCCCGCATAGAGGGCGTTCCCATAGTCAAGTCTGCTGCTGACGAGGGCCTGGGTGACTGTTCTTCTTGTGTCTGTCGGGATCCACCTGTAGATCTTGCGAAGCATGCGGAGGGTGTTGAAGCAGGAGGATGAGACTGCGTTGACTTGCTTGGCCATGGAGAGCGTTGAGTCGAGGATGACTCCCAGGTTGCGTGCGTGGTCGGTGGGTGTCGGGGCTGCTCCCAGCATCGTTGGCCACCAGGAGTCGTCCCAGGCTGAGGGGTTGGAGCAGAGGATGAGGACCTCTGTCTTCTCCGTGTTCAGTTTTAGTCAGCTGATCTTCATCCAATCGGCGACGGCCTTCATTCCTTCATGGAGGTTGTATTTGGCGGCGAGGGGGTCCTTGGTGAGGGAGAGGATCAGTTGAGTGTCGTCGCGTAGGAGATTATGTTGAGGTCGTGCTGTCTGGCGATGCGTGCGAGCGGGCCATGTAGATGTTGAACAGTGTTGGGCTGAGGGACAATCCCTGGGGTACGCCGCAGATGATCTCGGAGGCTTCGGATCGGAATGGTGGGAGGCGGACTCTCTGGGTTCTGCCGGCGAGGAAGGAGGTGGCCCATTCCAGGGCCTTGTCTCGGATTCCTGCGTCGTGGAGGCATGCGCGTAAAGTGCGGTGGCAGACAGTGTCGAAGGCGGCGGAGAGGTCCAGCAGGATGAGGGCTGCGGTCTCACCGTTATCCAGCAGGATCCTGATGTCGTCGGTGGCGGCGATGAGGGCAGTCTCAGTGCTGTGGTTGCTGCGGAACCCCGATTGGGATGGGTCCAGGATGCTGTTTTCTTCGAGGTATCGGGTTAGCTGTTTGTTGACGATCTTCTTGATGACCTTGGCTGGGAACGGAAGCAGGGAGATGGGCCGGACGTTCTTGAGGTCTCTCGGGTCCGCCTTGGGTTTTTTGAGTAGGGCGTTGATCTCTGCGTGTTTCCAGCTCTCTGGGAAGGTCGCGGTCTCGAAGGAGAGATTGATGATGTTGCACAGGTGGGGTGCGATGGAGCTGCTGGCTTTGTTGAAGATGTGGTGCGGGAAAGGGTCTGACGGGGAGCCGGAGTGTATTGTGCTCATGGTCTTGATGGTGTCCTCGATGTTCACGCAGGCCCAGGCTGGCAGGGGGTCGTGGTCGATGGTGTGCGGCGGGTCTGGTGCATCGATCTTAGTTGGGGCTGTCTGGGTGTTGAAGCTGTCATGGATGTCGGCGATCTTGCGGTGGAAGAAGGTGGCGAGGGAATCGCACAGCGGTTGCGACGGCGGGATGTCGTTGGTGTTGGAGCTGGGGTTGGAGAGTTCCTTCACGATGTTGAAAAGCTCCTTGCTGTTGTGTGCGTTGTTGTCGAGGCGGTCTTTGAAGGAGATTCTCTTGGCGGACTTGATGAGGTGGTGGTGGTTACGGATGGCGTCTTTGTGGGCTGCGTGGCTGTCCGGTGTCTTATCACTGTGCCATTTCTTCTCTAGTTTCCGGCAGGTACTCTTGGAAGCTAGGAGTTCCGAGGTGAACCAGGAGGCTCTTTTGGTGGTGTCACTGTAGGTGAGTTTTTTCAGCGGGGCGAGGGTGTTGGCACAGTCGTCCATCCATCGTCTGAGGTTGCAGGCAGCGTCGTCGGTGTTGGATGGGTCGGAGGGAGGGCTGAGAGCGAGGGTTGCCCGTAGTTGGTCTTCGGTGACTTTGATCCAGCAGCGGCGTGGGATCTGTTGGGTGCGGTGGTGTGTGGTGGGTTTCTGGAAGGTGAAATGGATGCAGCGGTGGTCGGTCCAGAGGAGTTCCGTGGTGTGGCTGAAGGAGACGTAGGAGCTTGAGGAGAAGATGGGGTCAAGCGTGTGGCCGGCGGAATGGGTCGGTGTTGTGACGAGCTGGCTCAGACCGAGGTTGGTGAGGTTGTCGATCAGGGTGGTGGAGTTGCTGTCGTTGTTGTTCTCCCGGTGAAAGTTCAGGTCTCCGAGGAGGATGTAGTCGGTAGAGGTCAGGGCGTGCGTGCTGATGAAGTCGGCGATGGAGTCGCTGAACTGGGGTCGGGGCCCAGGGGGTCTGTAGACAAGGGTGCCTCTAAGGGTGGTGTTGGGGTCCGTGTGGATCTGGAAGTGCATGTGTTCGGCGGTGCTGAGAGTGTTGTCGGTGCTGGTCGAGACCCTGATGGTGTTCTTGTGGACGATGGCGATTCCTCCTACTACTGCGTTGACGCGGTCTCTGCGGGTGATCTTATAGCCGTCTGGGATGGCTATGGCGATGTCGGGGGCGGAGGAGTCGTTCATCCAGGTCTCTGTCAGGAAGGCGACGTCTGGTGATGATGTGTCGAGCAGGTCCCTGAGCTCGACGGCGTGTTTGCGTGCGGAGCGGGTGTTCAGTAGGATGCATCGGAGGTGGTTGAGGTCCTTCTTGGCGGGCGCCTCAGTGGCTCTGAGGCTGGTGTAGCTGCAGTTCCGGCAGGTGAAGGGACCATGGGTGCATTTCGGGGCGGCCTTGAAGCAGTTGTGCGTCCGTCCAGGGTTGAGAGCGTGGAGTGTGGTGGCATCGTATCGGCGTCGGTCCTCGAGGCTGGTGCGGGGGCGCACGGCCCAGGGGTCTGGCGCTGGGCGCGGTCCA
Organism: Calotriton arnoldi; assembly: GCA_963921515.1. Classification (NCBI taxonomy): domain Eukaryota; kingdom Metazoa; phylum Chordata; class Amphibia; order Caudata; family Salamandridae; genus Calotriton; species Calotriton arnoldi. Next base: position 282,659 of record CAWUFW010012706.1, read on the forward strand.
GGCACGGACGGGCGCAGACGGGCTTGCCTTAGGCGCGCCTTCGGCGCGCCAGCGGCGCGGCCGCGCAGCAGCCGCCATATATGGGGAGGTGGGAGGGAGGAGCAGCTGGGAGGCAGGGGCAGCGAATGGGCAGTCAGGGGGGCGGGGCCGCAGGGGACGCAGCAGCGGGAGTGGAGAGAGGCAGCGAGGGGTACAGAAGGCAAAAAGGACACAGGGAAATGGGGGCAGGGAGGGAAACAGAAGAAAAATGGACAAAATGCAATGGGGGCAGCGAGGGAAACAGAAAGAAAATGGACACAATGCAGTGGGGGCAGCGAGGGAAACAGGCGGAAAACGGGCACAATGCAATGGGGGCAGCGAGGGAAACAGAAAGAAAAATGGACACAATGCAGTGGGGGCAGCGAGGGAAACAGACGGAAAACGGGCACAATGCAATGGGGGCAGCGAGGGAAACAGAAGAAAAAATGGACACAATGCAATGGGGGCAGCGAGGGAAACAGAAAGAAAATGGACACAGGGAGAATAGGGGCAGTGAGGGAAACAGACGGAAAACGGGCACCGAGGCCACAAGCAGAGGGGCGAGCTTACCAGCAGCGGGCAGGACACCACAGGCGGAGCTGTGTGGCGGGGGAGCGACCTACCTGGTAAGGTCAAGGGTCGCTCTCCTCACCGCGCAGCGGCCGCCATATATGGGGAGGTGGGAGGGAGGAGCAGCTGGGAGGCAGGGGCAGCGAATGGGCAGTCAGGGGGGCGGGGCCGCAGGGGACGCAGCGGCGGGAGTGGAGAGAGGCAGCGAGGGGTACAGAAGGCAAAAAGGACACAGGGAAATGGGGGCAGCGAGGGAAACAGAAGAAAAATGGACAAAATGCAATGGGGGCAGCGAGGGAAACAGAAAGAAAATGGACACAATGCAGTGGGGGCAGCGAGGGAAACAGGTGGAAAACGGGCACAATGCAATGGGGGCAGCGAGGGAAACAGAAAGAAAAATGGACACAATGCAGTGGGGGCAGCGAGGGAAACAGACGGAAAACGGGCACAATGCAATGGGGGCAGCGAGGGAAACAGAAAGAAAAATGGACACAATGCAGTGGGGGCAGCAAGGGAAACAGACGGAAAACGGGCACAATGCAATGGGGCAGCGAGGGAAACAGAAGGAAAAATGGACACAATGCAGTGGGGGCAGCGAGGGAAACAGAAAGAAAATGGACACAGGGAGAATGGGGGCAGCGAGGGAAACAGACGGAAAACGGGCACCGAGGCCACAAGCAGAGGGGCAAGCTTACCAGCAGCAGCAGCGGGCAGGACACCACAGGCGGAGCTGTGTGGCGGGGGAGCGACCTACCTGGTAAGGTCAAGGGTCGCAATGACTTGTGCAATCTCCCATCCACTGCTGCCGGCACAGACACCACATATCAAGGCATCCCATGCCCGGGTATCCCGGTTGCACTCCTGTTCGTGGGCCAACAGGGGGCACACACACAAGTCGTAATCCAGTTCAGCTACCGTTGTGTTGGATAGGCAGACCTCCATGGGCCACTCGAATGTGCATGATCGACAGTGGAACCATGGCTGGACGCATGTGACGTACACATGCTGGAAACTTAGACGGTAACTGATTCGCAAAACTGCCATTGGCAGAGCTCCCAACAGATGCAGCATTCGTGCACGGTACAGTTCCACGTGACAGGGGTTGTGCATGTGCCCGGGATTGCCTGCCATTGCGTTTGTTGGTCTCGTACCACCGGAACTCCTCAGACCGGCGGCAGTTCTGTGGACAACATGCCACAGCTCGGAGTAATGAGTTGTATGTGTGTTCAACGTTTGGACGTATGGATTGTCTTTTCTACCGATGTGTTGGGGGCATGCCATGCAGGTGTAGCTCGAGCAAGGACAAGTGTGTGTGGGGTGTGGACACGTTGCTCTTTCATTAGCGCAGTCCGTGGTGTGGGAGTCGCCAGAGTCTGGCATGGTATCTCACTCAGGGGGTGTGGTGGGTGTTGTGGCGCTCTTGGGTGTCCGTGCAGCATGATCATTGGCTCCATGGCATCTGTTGTTCTTCAAGTGTACCTCTGGGCTGTGCTCCCTTTGATGGTGCAGGTTGTAGTCCGACTTTGCACATGGTCAAAGCAGGTGTTAATTTCCTGCAGCTAACGCACCTTATCGCATGTTTTGTGTTCTCATCGCCGATCTGGCTGGTCTTTGGGAATGTTGAGGTGTGGTGTTGTCGCGGCTTCTTGCACGGGAACGCCTACTCTGCATCTCATTAGCGATAGTTGCCGGGGTCGTCCGTGGCGATGTTTTCTGTGGCTGCTATTGCAGGTAAACTGGTGGCGTCGGCTGTTTGCACCAGCTTGTGAATGGGGCGGTAAATGTCTCGCGACTTTGGCTGTGATGAGGTGCCGATAACTCGGCGATGGATCCTTGTGAATATGCCCCTTAGAAGGACAAGGGTTAAATTGTGATCCAGACTTAATTGTTGTAATTTTAGCAAGAACATCTTCCTAAATTAAAGGTATGAAATTGGACCAGGACTTAAGTGGGTGAGCTACATTTTCATGACTCTCTTCTATAGAAGTCACTTGTGTAAACGATGATTAAAGTACTGATATTTTATCATAGAAAAAGTCAGAAAGCACTGAGAAAAATATTGGGGTAGGGATATGTGGTAACCTCTCTATGTTGTATTATATTGTGTGAGTATTTCACACTTGCCTCTGTGCCTGATGGAATGTATTAGCAGTGGAATGCAAAGCTAATGCCATGTGTGTCCATGGTGCTGGAATGTTGTGTTTTGAATAGAAGGGAGTTAGAAGCAGCAACTTAGCAGAGCCATGTTTGGAGGCTGAGGTGTTCTATTTGAGCCTAAATAAACACTGTTGGATTCTACACCTTATGTGCCCTGTTCTTCATTTCATTGGTGATGACTTGAAGTGGATTACCCTGCAGAAGGAACACCTCAACTCGCACTCTACAGTGATTGATATCTGCTGTTGCTCTGTTCAGATCACTGAATGCAATTTTGCTCTTGACTGGGTGAGTGATTGTGTCAGGTTCACTGTGCTTCTCCTGCCTCTGAACGCTATCCAGTGCTTTGTGAATTTCGCTGATTAAAGTCTTTGGTGTGCCCATTACCCCGTGGAGAAAATAGAAAACTGAAAAAAAATAGAAAACGGATAGTTGCCCTTTCCTTATACATGCTTGCTATGTTTGCTGAGTGACTGGGGTATTTAATCAAATTTCTGCTTGCTGAGGACACACGTGAAGTGGTGCGGGTGAGCGGTGTACACTCAGGCAGCATAAGTGGATATCAGAATATCGTTGAAACTTGCATTGCATTGTTGCCTGAGGGGTTCCATTTTAGCATGAGCTCCTTGGTACGCTTGTCTTCTCCCTCCTGTCCGGCATTGCCTCATTGCTTCGAAGGCGAAACAAGCTCTATCCCCTAAAGAAATAGACCCAAAGGTTTATGTTGTCACGTTGTCAAGCACCATTTTGGGTCATTGGGAAGCCCAGCATTCAGTTACTAGATATATCTGCGGATTGAAGAGCTCGGTCACGGGCTCACCTGTTTGTTGTGCATTCTTCAAGTTACGCTATTGGCAGGCACATTGCTTGGTGATTCACACTCTTTTTGGGCTCTCATAAGCCACGTTGAAATTCAGTTCAGACACATTTGGTATTGACAGAGCGAAGAGCTGGGTGACATGCTCACCAGCTAGTATTGCATTCTTGGCTCAGGCAGTTGCAGATATGGTGCTCAGTGATGCGTCACCTTGGACTCTGTATTTACTATGGTGCTCAGTGACGTGCACACCTTGAACTTTGTATGTACTGCCACATTCAAGTTAGTTACTTTCGAGGTGTTCTGGTGCTTCTGATATACTGGTCACAGACATCTCTTGTTTTATTGGTGCCATTGCAGTAAGTGTCATACTGTTAATTTAATTTTGTTTAAATTCTGTAAAGGTCGCACCAGGATATTGTGACATACGTTTGCAAATTGTCAGGATATTTTGCATAGTTTTGCCATTTTTTATTCATAGTGTATTATTTGGAACACCTGTTGTTGTTAACTTAAGGTGAGCATAATGCAGAATGCCCCCTGCACCCCATTTTTCCTAACAATTCCTGGTGAACAACAGATAGCTTGGTGGAAGTGGAAGTCTGTGTTTTAACATTATGCAAGGGTATGTGGCAATTCTTTAAGTGCACAGCCGAAGATGTTTTTACTACTGCATTTCTTGGATCCTGAGGGCCAAGAAATGTTTGAGCACTTCCCAGATCTGATGCTGAACAAGAGTGGTGAGTTGAATGACTGTGAAATTTGTCTCAAGAAATTAGATTTGCATTATTTGCCTAAATTGTCCACAGTTCTGGAGAGGTACTCATTTGGCAAATGGTTGCAACAACCTGGGTAGTCAGTAGAGGATTACATGACAGTGTTGCGAAAATTAGAACCTACATGCAATTTTGGAGAGGCAAATAAAGAACATATGACGGACCAATTTATGTTGGGGTTGTTGTTTGGAAGAGGCAAAAAAGTCCTTTTGGCAGAGAGACAATCCTTCACTCACTTAGGTGGTGTCTATTGCTAAGACGTACAAACACAGTTTGGCATGTGTCGAGGAAATAAAGAAAGCTGGTATAAATAGTAAGAATAGTACTGTACAACTGGTCAGACAATATAAGAATCATGAAAATCAAAAAGATAAAAAGAAGTTGATAAAGATGTGAAGGACGTGAAGAAAAGCCAAGGTCAGTGCTACAGGTGGGGGGAGGTTGGTCATTTTGCAAAGTATAAAGGCTGTGTTGATTGGAAGGCCACTTGCAAGGGTTGTGGGAAAAGGGCCATGTAACTAAGTTTTGCAGAAGCTTCAATTTAAAGAAAAAGAAAGTGCAAGAGATTATGTGTGAGGAGGATGAGTCTTCGAGCAATGAGTTTATTTTACAGGAGAAGGACAGGACAAGTGGTCCCATGGTAGATGTGCAAATTGAGGGTGTTGGAATATCTATGCTGTTTGACTCTGGATCAAAAATCATCTTGATTCCCAGAGAAATGTTTGATAGAACATTGGTGGGCAGAGTTAAATTGCACAAGCCTGACACATGTCCGAAAGGCTATGGCGGGGAACCCATCAAATTGTTGGGTTATTTCAATGGGGCCATACAGTTCAAGGACAGATTTTCAGCAGGGAACATCTATGTATCCTTAAGAGGTGACTCTCTCATAAGTTGGTTCCCCCAACAAGACTTGAAGGTTTATCTTGAACCCAAGGAGACTCCCTCAGGAAGACTCAAGCATGTGGGAGAGATTGGTGCTGTGAGGGCTAATAGACCTCAGTATGAACAGGAATTTCCAGGTGTTTCAGGAACCGAAGGGGTGTCTAAAACATTATGTCCACAAGATTAAGTTGAAGAAAGTGGTAACGCCAGAGATCAGTAAGGTAAGAGGTGTACCTTAGATGGCCAAGGATAAGATGAAAGCAGAACTAGAAAAATTGAGTTAGTGAGGCATTATTTGGGAAGTGGAGGCCACAGAGTGGCTTGCTCCTGTTCTCTTGCCAAGAAAAGCTAATGGAGATGTCCGCCTCTGTGTGGACTTGCGAGAACTTAATAAGGGTGTAATAGTTGACCACTACCCTTTGCCATATATAAATGAGATGTTGTCCATGCTGAAGGGGGCAATCTGTTTCTTATCAGTAGATTTAACCTCTGCATATCACCAGCTGAGGTTACACAGGGATTCTCAAGATTTGACGGCATTTGTCACACCTTTTGGCATGTATAAATGTGTCCGCATGCCGTTTGGTTTGATTTCGGCAGCAGCTGTGTTTCAGCGTGTAATGGAGAGTCTGTTGAAAGGGGTACGAGGCATAAACATATATCGGGATGATGTTCTGGTATATAGTGTGAATGTGTAGGAAAACAATGGGTGGGTGCATGAAGTTCTCTGTAGTCTGAGAGAGTGCAGTTTGACATTAAAACCTGAAAAGTGTCCGTTTAATCTCAATGAGATTAATTATCTTGGTCCAAGATAAAGTCAGAGGGCTTTGAACCCAAGAAGGAGTTGGTGGATACTATTGTCAGTTTAGCAAGTCCTGTGTCCAAAGAAGAGGTAATCAAGTTTCTTGGCATGACAGAATATTACAATAAATTTGTGTCATTTTGCTGAAAAAAACTAAAATATGAGAGTGCTTATAAAAAAGGTACCACATGCAAGTGGAATGAAAAATGTGAAATGGAGTTCACAGAAATTAAACAAGAGCTTAGGAAAGCTTCTTGTTTACAAAGCTTTGAGCCTGTTCAAGAAACTATCATCATGTCTGATGCCAGTGCTAAGGGGCTTGGTGCAGTGTTTTAGCAGATACACAATGGTATGGAAAGGATGATACTGTTCATCTCAAGAGGACTAAGGTAAGCAGAGTTAAATTATGCTGGGTTTGGGAAGGAGGCTTTGGTGGTGTTGGGAGCGATGAAGAAATAGAGGAAGTTCATTTTGGGCAGCAGGTTCTTGATAAAGACAGACCACAAGCCTCTTAGAGAAATCTTTGAGAAAAAGGGATTAGATGCAGTGTGTGAAAGAATTAGGCACTGGGTCATTGTATTACAGGAATTTCAGTTTGGCTTGATGAATGTACATGGAGCTAGAAGTGGCTTTGCTGATTGTAGTTCACTGTTAATTGATAGTATCGTAATGCAGGAGGAGGATGTGATTTAGCAAGTGATATATAGATTGAAGAATAAGTGCAGTGAACAGGAGAAAGATCAAGATTAATTACGTGAATTTTGGAAGGTCAAGGATGAGCTGTCTTTGCAGGATGGGATACTGTTGAGGGGGACTAGATTGGTCCCATCATTGTCGTTAGAGGAAGGCTTGGTTTCGTTGGCACATGAGAGTCACCCTGGGATCTCAAAAACTAAGGAGTGGCTCCAACGTATGCACTGGTTGCCAGAGGTGGATATCCAGGTTGAGAGGAGTGTGAGAGAGTGTGGACAGTGTGCCAATGTGGACAAAGGTCTTACATATAGTTTTCATCCAATGGTGGTGAGAGGTAGACCCAAAGAACCTTGGCAAGAAGTAGCCATGGACATTCTTGGTCCAATAAGACACTCCAACACAGATAAATACATTATAGTCTTGATTTATATGTATTCCAGGTGGCCTGAGGTAGGAATAACCAATTCTGTTGAGGCACATGATGTTAACATTTTCTGGAACATGTTTTTAAAAGAGAAGAGTTTCCCACCTTGATCCTAATGGACAATGGAGTTCAACTGGTGGTGCATGAGATGGAAAAGTGTCTTAGGGACACAGGGGCATCAAACACAAGAAATCTGCCCTTTATTAACCTGAAATGAATGGCATGGTGGAGAGGCTGAACAGTATGCCAAAGGAGACTGTACAAAAGGCTGTGAGGAACAATGAGTGTTGGAAGAAGGAAGTGCTAAGTAAGATTGAGAATTACAGGATAACCCCACATACCACCACGGGTATCTCTCCTTTCGAATTGTTTAGGAGGAGGAAAGCAAGCACTTAGATTTGTCTGTCATGGGTAAATGAAAAAGGCGGACAGAGTGTGAGTGTGGAAGGGAATGAGAAAAAAAAGAAATAAGAGAGACCAAGGGAGAATCGGGAAAAAAAACTTTGTTTGACAGTTGCAAGGCATTAAAGAAGATAGAAATTCAGGTTTGGATGTGATTAAGGTCAGGAATCCTCGGTTAGGATTCACAAAATCTCAGTCAAAGTTTTCAACTCCTCCTAAAGTCATCAAGGTATTTGGCAATGCTGTGGGGACTGAAGATCATAAGATGTGGAACTTGGGAAGAGGGGTGAAGGTCAGAGATGAGTCAGTAAAGTCTGATGCAAACAAGTATAGCAATTTGAAATTTGACGCATCAATAAATAGAAGAGATGTTCCAAGTGAGCTAGAAGTGAGGAGAAGTTCCAGGGTGTCGGAGAGACCCGAGTATTTAAAGGGGTATGTCTGAATACTTCTCTTCAAAGCGTAAGTTTAAAAAAAATATATGTTTCCTCTGTTGTGTTAAGAAGAGGAAGGTGTGTGGTAACCTGTCCATGGTGTATTATATTGTGTGAGTTCTTCACACTTGTCTCTATGCCTGTTTCAGAGGTTGGAATGTATTAGCACTGAAGTTAGAAAGTCGAAAGAGTTGTTTTGAAGAATTGCTGGATAGAGCAATTTTAGCTTGGTAATGACTGCATCTGGTGTTTTATAGCAACAATTTATGGGAATTAAGTTCAAGCTTATAGGCTTTTTTCTCAGCTTCAGCATATGTGCGACTACAAGGTCTTTGTAATTTTTTACATTTCCTTTTGGTCAGAATCAAGTCATGGGAATACAATGGAGTGAAAGGTAGTTTCCAATAGGTAGCACCTATTGTAGAGGGTAAATCCTCATCTAAGGAATTAGATATACAAATGTTAAAATGTTTACAAACTTGCTCATTATGACAATTATCCAACTAAACAGCAGATATCATAGTTTCCAATAGATATTTCAGTTTCTCATTGTTAAGTTTCGACCAGGCACAATATTATGTTTTTCCTATAGGTACATTAGAAGTCTGGAACTTTCCCACACGCACCTGAAACAATATAACCTTGTGCTCAGACATGGGGATTTCCATAATGAATGGATACCTATCTGATTAGGCTTGGCAAAAATATTGTCTAATATATGCCCGGCCTGATGTTTGGGAGACTTTACATGCTGATGTAGTTCAAAGGCTGAGCAATTGTTTGATAGTTCTAGAGTACTATTAGCAGTAATGTCATCAAATTGTATATTTAAATCACCCAAAGCAACTAGAAAAGCAGAATCCAGATATGCTTTGGAAATAACCTCCTGAAATGAATCTAAAAGGTTTTTATATTTAAATATACAGAGGTACAGATTTATCATTCTTAAATCCTAATCTACTTACTTAGACAATATAGTGTTAGTTGATATTATGGAGTCGATATTTGTAAAGGCCAATATTTTGACCACAATATTGCAACATCCACTGGCGGGAGTCATAGAACAGGTAAGCTTTTTGGAAGCAATGGACCAGGTAGGATTGGGTGACAAATTGACCATTTACAAATCTGAATTCCACAAGCTTGTTGTTGAGAAAAGGCAGATCAGGGATTAGCTACCAGGTATCTTCCTCAACACATAGCAAGAAATCATCCTCTGCAATTAAGAAATAAGAATTCAACTTAATGGCTCCCAGTACCATAGAAACAATGTTATACCATTGTTTGTTTTCCAGAAGCCAGAATCTTTCAGGAAGAAGGAAAGATTATGTTTGTTGTAGGGCTACATAAATGAGTAATGAATAAAGACCACTGGGAAGGTGGCTTGTGGACACAACGTTATTTCTTAGAGACTAAAGTGGTCTGGCAGAACATTGCAAGAATTATGCGTAAACCATGTTTTCATTAGAAGTAACAGGTCACAGCGACTTGTATTTTCCAAAGAAGTTCAATTGCTCAATACGGGAATGAGAAACCATGTACCAATCCCTCTTTGGAATAATAACCAATTATGTGTGACGTGTCTGACATTTCACTGCTCACTGTTTGCATGTGTGCATGATCACTTGGCTCACCAGGAAAACATAAAATAAATTAAATTGGTTATATTTGTTATTGTGGTGAGAAAGCATATTTCTATAAAACTGAGTGTGTGGGCAATCCCTGTAAGGAGAATTTGAAATGAGTTTGAAAGCTGTGAAAAGATGCTAGTGTGAAATGTGGAAAAACCTGCATTGTGTGTGGCGGGAGCAGTCTTTTCCTGATCCAAGAGAATGCAAGTGAGCAACAAATAATTTACTTTATTCAATAATCCTCTGTCTTTTGATTAAGCTAAATTAATATTATGTTTGTGGGAGGTGTGTATACAATGGTGCTGTTTTTTGTCTGATCAAAATGCTTTTATTTAGGTGAATCGTCAACAGATGCAGGACTCCAGGGCACATTAGGCTTTAACTGAAGGCTTGCCACAGTCACTCTGCCAATCAGTCTGGGCAAGTAACTCCTCTATACAAATCCACAAATTACTTTTTACCAGATCTGTTAAAAACAAGTACATTAAGTATGGCTCTGTGCCTCAAGATCCATGTCCTGACAATGACCCTTTAACTCACCACAGGTCGAAACGCCACCAGAGCTTTCGGACCTTACACTTACTCTTAGATAACTTTGCTTGCTGTACTGGTACAATGGACTTTGACTGAACAAGCAGAACATATTACTATACCATTGGCTTACCTGTATTATACACACAAATGTTTTTTGTACTTTTCAGGCACTTTGTGAAAACGTGATCACTGAGCATGGTTTATATGTAGTGAACATTATGATACAAAGAATTGGTTATGGCTGATGTCATTGTCTGCTCTCAATTAACTTTATGATAAAGAATTATTAATACTTACATGCAATTGGTTACCCCACAAGGAACCATTGGTTAATATGTGTTCATTGCCCTTGGTTCCAGGTGGTTTATAGTTTTCCCCGGTTGAATTGTATTGTATTGTAATTGCATTTATATAGCGCTTACTACCCCTGACGAGGTGTCGAGGTGCTTTTTCGGCAAGTAGCACGCTACTCAGGAACCCATAAAGGATTAGTGTTGAATTAGTATAGTGAAATATGAAAGTAATTTGAGTGGTGGATAGGTTAGTCAGTTATTTGGATTCAGAAGGATAGTGGAGGGATAGAAGAGGGAAAAAGGTTTGCATTTATATAGCGCTTGTTACCCCTGATGGGGTATTGAAGTGCTTTTTTCGGCGAGTAGCATGCTACTCTGGAACCCATAAAGGATTAGAGGTGAATTAGAATAGTGAAATATGAAATTTGAGAAGTGGACATGTTAGTCTGTTATTTTGATTGAAAAGGATAGAAGAGTGAAGGGAGTTCATAGCAGTAGTGGGAGGCTTGGGATGAGTAAAAAGGGGTGTGGAGGGGAAGAGTCAGAGGGAAGAGTTTAGAAAGGCTTGTTTTGGGGGAATCAGTATAGTAAAAGAGGTGTCAGATGGTGCAAGGAGGTGTAGAATAGGGGAGAGTCTAGAAAGGGCTATTTTGGGGATCACAGTAGTGATATAGGGTTTGAGATGAATGAGAGAGTGGATGTATAGGATATATTGATAGAGGTATAGGGTGAGAAATAGGGTAGTGCATTGGAAATATTAGTAGAAAGGTTTAAGATAAGTCAGAGAGTTGAGGTAGAAGATATATTGAGAGAGGTATAGGGTGAGAAATAGGGTAGTGCATTGGATATGCTGAATTAGAAGTAATAAATATATAGATCCATAAGTACATGGGAAGTTTATAGATGCATAAAGGAAGTAAGTATATGTAGATTAAAGATATTGATAGAGATATAGGGTGAGAAATGGGGTGGTGCATTGAATATGCTTTTTTTGGGGTGGGGGAAATAATAAATATATAGATCCAAGTACATGGAAGGTATATAGAAGCATAAAGGAAGTAAGTATAAGTAGATTAAAGATGCATTCGATAAACTCTGGTAGTACTCCTGGATAAAAACCAAGCTAATGAAAATTAATGTATCTCAATAAAACATGTTATTTTGAGAAAGTTCAACAATAAACACAGATTTTGAGATTTATGACAACAGGTTAAAGTTCGAGTCCCATATTACTGTCATAGTATAGCGGCATCTTCTGGACCTGGATTGTCCGCTAAGTCATCAGTGCTCACATTATTAAAATATGCAAAAAGATTGCACTCTAGGTCTACTTAAATATTTATGGGCACTATTCACGTAAGGAATCTTACATGCAGAGATGTCCACAGACGTAGAGTTCTGCCTTCACTTGGATGGACATTTCCACCTGGATGGTATTCATCAATTACAGGTTAAGATATCCTCACAGAGGTAGGAGCATGTGTCTCCCCTTACACAAGACTATGGAGACACATATGCCTAAATTTATGACTTTAAAGTGACTGTAAGTAAGCTTATGATCAGATTTCAAGGATATGCCTATAAGTTTAGTTCTCCAAACAGGAGGTAAACCTAAGAATGGAAGAGAACAGTGAAACAACATTCACCTGTACAAAATCCCACTCACACTTGGAAAAAAATTAACCCTGCTAGCACCTGATGAGAGCCCATTCCCTATACACTGCCCCCTTCCTCTTGCACTGTGGGACAATGCTGATACCAGACATCAGCTCCAATGTCCAGGGAGCAACCCAGTACACTCAAGAGGAAGATAAGCTTCACTGAGGAGGAAGCAGAAAATGCAGATGACATTTTAGAGGATCACTACAGCAAACTACATGGTTTGCCTCCAAGTACTGTTACTGGAGTAGAGAAGTGGTCATGGGGCAGGAGGTCTTCACTGTGTGAAATTATTGACGGTGTAAGTACACACCAGGCAGGATTTAAAAAAAGAAATAGCAAGATGAGAGGAGGAGGCGTTATGTGAGAGGCTTTCCAAGAGAAAGGTGGCACAGGCTCTTATTGGATGCAGAGCTCGGTCTCTGCTATGCACTTTACACCCTACCCTGCACTCTGACCTGCTACATTACCTGCCAGTTTCAGGGAACCGTAATGTCAGGCCAGGTAAGCAGATAGCCCCTCTATCTTTTAACTACATCATAGTGCCTATACATGTTATACTACAGCACACATCTACCCCTTCAAGGAAGGCACACATAACACATATCACTCACACACAGCTTTCCCCCATAGAGTTAAAATTAATTAAAATAATGTTGATTACTTCAAACTTTCCTTTCTACAGGCCACATGTATAGGGCATTATTTGTGATAGCTGCATCAGTAATAAGTGATACTGTGGTAGATTGACAACCAGGCTCCACACCTCAGTGCCTCCCTCCCACCCAGTCATGTTTGCCCCAACTCTACCAATGTCACAACTACACTCTTGGGAAAAATATATATTTTATTGTAATGGATCAATGGTGCCGATAATGTAGCTAGTCTGCACATGCAGAGACAATGTACTCCATCACATCCTTATATTGAATGTGTAATGAGCTTTAAATGTTCTGATCCATCTCATTTCATCTTGTACTTTGCAGTTCTAAGCTGTCAGTCTCTCCACCACCTTTCACCGCCTCCTCTGCTGCAATGACTGCGCAGGCATGTTGACTGGCCTCGGACACCAGGCAGTTGGCACAGCCTTGCAAGTCTACCCCCATTTCAAATGTGAATTGTCAATGCATATCTCTCTCTGCATAAGCATGAGAATAGCGGAAATGTGATTTAATAAAACATTTAGGACCCTAGGTTCAAGATATCTCACCAACAGACCTAATGGGTGAACATATAGGACTGATGTCTGTGTCATTATGTCACAAAATAAAGCGTTCAATTGTGCTAGTTCACTGGTATTTCTCTTCTGTCTCTAACTAAATCAATCCATTGATTTAATTAGGGACAGAAGAGAAATACTAGAGTATTGGAAAGTTGAACCTGGACCATCTTGGGGAGTTGAAGGAGGAGAATGCAAGATATAATACAATGGTCATGCTGCTCATACAGGGTCTCTCACACAGGCGCCATTCTCAAGCTGCAGGGCCAAGTCAAGCACTTCAGGCAATAAGGGCCAAAAACAGCCACAAGCCCAACCCCATTCACCAACCCTTCTACCAATCCACCTGCTCCCCCACCAACCCACTAGCTGCCCCTCGAGATTCTGAACCCAATGTGGGCCTGGTATAATGTAGCTGGGGATGCACACACTCCTCCTCACCCCTTTGGGTGTGGACAACAACCACCACCTCTATGAAAACTTCGCCCATCAGTAACTGACCCATTCTCATAAAACACACCAACATTTGTATTTATCCACTCCATCAGCGCACATGTATATGAAATAGTTATTTTATAAAATTTCACCGTCCTTCCACCTGTGTGCCACCTCATGAGTGCCTGGGCACGAAGGTGGGTGTATGCAAGTAACGTAATTGAACGTCTTTTGGAGTGTGGACCATGGGCTTTTTAACCTTAGGTTTAAACACAAAACCATCTACACACATGCCCACACATTCCACGCCCAACTATGATTTAAAAATTAAAAAATTTAGATACATTTTCTAACAAAAATACTACGAACTGTATAAAAATGTTAACTGTCCTTAAGGACAGGATACAGATAAAAAATAGTGCTTGATTAAAGGGAGGAAGTATTACCTTGGAGGCAGGTTTTTGACAGATAAAACACATTAGAAATGTCCAGGGACAAGAAAAACAAGGAAATTGTCCAACAGAAAAGTCCAAGAAAATGTTCAAAAGTCCAAAAGTAAAGTTCAAGCCAAAGAAAAGCCCAACAAGTCCAATATAATATTAAAGTCAGTCCCTCAAACCCGATGTTGCATCTGCACTTGGTTGAGGGCAAACGTTTCTGGCCATCGTCAGATGCAAATAAAAGAGACTCTCGTTTCTCCACCTCTGGCACCAACATTGAAGATTTTGGGGCAGACCTACATACCTCTTGAGGGGGAGCACACATAGGAGCATCAGAAGTGATAGGCACAAACACAGAGATTTGGAAGGGATGCGTATCTGGATATGAGGAAATGGCTGCAATTCAGGTGGACAGAAAATAGAAGAGCTACCTATCCTGGTCAGTTATCTATTGGTGGATCTTCAGAGAGTGCCTTCTGTGCAGCAACTAATTGTCTCACAGCTTCTAGAAAAGCAGCAGTCTGATGTACTAAGGGGGCTGTGTGACATAACACATGAAGGCTCAGGGGTCTCATGGCCGAATGTTAGCCCCAGCTGCTGGTGTTAAAGCTGGGCATTCTTTGGAGGAGGAGGAATAACATGAGGTACAGCAGCAGGCCCAGGTGTTGTGAAGGCTTCTTGACTTCTGGAGGGGGTGTCTTTGGGCTTTAATGATATAGAGGCCTTTTATTAGGGCACCACAGATATGTCTTCTTCTGGGCTACAGGTGACCCATTATGAGACTCCTCTTGGTACATTGTGTACAGCTCTACCATCCCCTCTATGCTATCCTCAGCCTCCGAATTCTTTAATTGTGACCTTGTCACTCTCCCTGCTTGTACCTTTACCTTTACCCACTTCCATCTTTGCCATCTGCTGCAAAGGGAAAAAAAACCTAATTAATGTATATGTCTATCATTTCATGTCCTTAAAAATACATGTTTCATTACTGCAATAGCCACTGTGACAAAGACTGACATTGTCACATACCCCACTCTGCTGTCCCATGCACGCTTCATATTCTCCCAAGCCACTTTTAACATTAGACAACTTTGGTCAACAAGGGTGCACCGGAAGCATGGTACTTTCCCTTCAAGCATTGCCCTTTGTCAAAGAGCTGCAAACGGAAACGTCACCTCCGCACAGGAGATGTCTTGACCTATTCAAGCAATGTCACCTTCACAATCCCTTATAATGGCAAACTGGACAGTACAAATGATTCTGAGGACTAAACAACTTAACAGGAAGTGAGAGGGGACTATAAAGGTCTAGTGGACTTCCTTCCTTATATAATTTTAATATAGATAAGATACAACATACTACAAGCTGTGCACTATGTATCAAAAATAAACATCAATAAAGTGGCGTTGATTGACCACAAGGTAGTTTTATTCTTTAATTATAGGATTACTCATCCCAAAAATCTTTTTGCTGAAAAGATTTCTTCAGACAGCTCGTACATCAGGAGCCCATTCAGACAATAGACAATTTGTCTGGATAAGGAGCAGACGCAATGACAAAGCATGCCACCATTGATGGGTGAGGGTCTATCATCTTATAAATCGGCATAACCTTTGGTTTTAGCCAGGTGTCCTTTTTTCTCTTGTCTAACTTTTGATGCAGAGTGCTCAGCTTGTGGTCTGTTCTGCCAGGTTCATCCTCGTAGGAACTTCTTTTTCTGATATTAGTGCAAAGAGATGTTTCCTGGACCCGAGTTTTGAAGGTTCTGGTCTGTCCAAGGTAGGGACAACCCTTTCCAGTAGCCACGGTGCTGTTGACAATGAAACACCAGGGCAGACAGTATCTTCCAGAAGGAGTACTCAAGAGGAAAAACCCCGAAAAGAAAAAACCTCTAGCTGAAGCAGAGACTACAGGAGAGGAGTGAAAACAACAGATAACCAAGGAAAGGGTTCAGGCTGAGGACAGAAAACCAGCAAGGAGAGATCAGAACAGGAAATAGGGAAAATTCCAACAGGAACAAAGGTCCAACGGAATTCCAGAAAAGGAGCAAGAAACACCAACAAGAGCGAGGAAACATCAGCAGGAGCGAGAAATGTTGCAATGCAAGAAAATGAAAGTTTCAGCCCCTTATATACCCATAGACAGGAACTGATGCAAAGGTGAGCAGTCATCATCTTGGCTTGGGAAATAGTGATCAAAAAGATATGAATGGTCACCATTTTAGAATGGTGAAAGAAAACTCTTCCCATGGCATTCTGGGAACAAGACTGCGTCAATCTGGGAAGAAGACAAGCACAAAGATAGCCCCCGGGCAGGAGAATGTCTGCTGGAAATACTAGGGGGACTGGTATCCTGGCCCCCCATGCATCAGGTTTGTGTTTTGTAGTTCCTGCAGCCAACGAGGAACACCATGACGGGACCTACCATTCCAAAGCTCGAACCGCGGTGCACCTGAGATGAAGTGAAAACAACCGCGGGTCGCCACACAGTACTGCGACGTGCCTGAGAGGCAGATGGAGACGTCACAGGCCAAATCACGGCCTGCGGGATGACACTGTTGTGTCAACCGGATTGAGGAGGATTCAGCTGTAGACCTAGGGTAGCTCAAGAGTGGCCTTACTTCATGTTCACATATGTTCCTACTGTTTGTCACAGTTGGCAGAACACTCCCCTCCACCATGCAGTTCTCTGTTTCTGACTTATGCAGAGGTCTTTGGTCCCTATAGGAGTTCTCTGGCTGTTGTCCACCAGGGCAGCAAAACACATCCCTCTGTTGCCCTACCGGAATGAAATACAGTCCACAAACCTTTAAATGAGGCCGTTGTGTGTAATGCCATTCCCTAGGTACACATGCAATTCCAAGTTAATGTACCAAATAGCTACATATAACTAAAACCCCCAGCAACCAGATGATGCACAGTTTTCAATTGTCTGAAAATTGTGGCTGTTGTTTTTGCATCCTGGAAAGACAGCATACACATCAGTGAAGCAACCCCTGGCATTGCAGTGAGCTTGCATTTTGATAAATTGGCCATTGTTGCTGGTTGCAAAAATTGTGTTCCCTGTGAAAGGGTGTCTGAATTGTCTCACAGATGCAATCAATGGCACCATATACCTAAAGTGGGCAGCACAATAAAACTACCTTGCAATAAATTGACTTTTCATCAGTGACTATGCAATGACGATATACTAGTGCACTCCGCTGGTAATGTATATCGGTACCTCATCCAAGCACCATGATTGGCCTGTCTGTGGGATGCCCACCATGTTGGAATAGATCTAAGTGGTGTGGCCAGTAGTTTGACATGAATTCCATTTCCAGACTATTGTTGGGTCATTATGTCATGCCAAAAATATTACGACATCAAGAATATTGAGGATAAGTAAATTGTTTTTTTTGTTTATTAAACATGTTGTTTTCAAAAATATTGTTCACTTAAATATCATGTATTATGTTTTTATATATGTTTTATTTGGGTTAATTAATGTAAATTATGTTTAGGTACTTATTTAAATCTAATAAATTATTAATATTATTATATTTTTTAATTTGCAATGTTGCTTGGGTAGTATTTCAATTATTAAAATTAATAATCAAATTATGTTAATGCTATTGATGTCAGATAATAATTTAGAAATTCATTTAGTTTCTTTTTTGTTTCTTAGGGGCCCATTACGATACCCGGCGTAAAAAAATCCGCCAGGCATGGAAGCGGCAAAAATCCGCCCGCACACACCGCCTGAACACCGACCACGCCATTACGATTACACAAACCGAAAACCGCCATCGGCGGAAAAACACACAAAATACCGCCCGCCATCGTCCGAGTCGGAGTCAAACCGCCCGCCACGGACGGAAACACGCACGACAACACAAAACCGCCCGCCCACACGGCCGACACACCGCACGTGAAATTACGATCGCACCGCCATGAGCGCGGAAAAACCACAAATATACCGCCCGCCAGCGCAAACAACGCCGATGAGAATCGACACGGCAGAAGCCATGGCGCCAACGTACCTGCACAGAAACCATCCGTACACAAAACCAATAGCACACAACATGGCCAACAAGTCCACACAGCAAGGCACGCACAAATACACAAGCACAGTACACATCCCGAAAACACCCCCGGACAAACAAAAAATACAAAGGCCAGAACCCCAGACACAACACACCTGAAAACAACAGACCATGAGGACACACCCACATAGGTGAGTACAAAAGCAGCACTCCCACAGACCACAACCCCTTGCTACATTGCAAACCAGAGAGGAGAGGAGAGGACACAGTGACACAGCAAGGACAGCAGCACACCACAGAAACGCACACATCACTACCACCACCACCACCACCACCACCACCAAACGCCACCACCACCACCACCACCACCACCACCACCCCCGGCACCACAAACCCCCTGCACATTACACAACACACACCGCACCAGCACCACAAACACCATGGCACCACAAAGGATGCCCAAGTTCACGCCCATGGAGCTGACGGTCATGGTCGACGAGATCATCAAGGTGTACCCACAAATCTATGGGAACATGGTCCAGCACACACCACTAGCCACCAGAAACAGAATGTGGAACCGGATCGTAGACCAGGTCAATGCAGTCGGGACCCTGCCCAGGAACAGAGTCGAGATTAACAAACGTTGGAATGACGTCAAGAGCCTGGTCAAGAAGAAGGAGGGCAAAAACAGAGAGCTGGCTGCCGTCACTGGCGGAGGGAATCCCGCGCTCTTTAAGACCTTCAAAGCGTGGGAGGAGAAGGTGCGAGTCGTAATACATCCGGAGATCCTCGCCGGATTAGCAGAGGAGTGGAGGCTGGTAAGTACAAACTAATGTATACCAGCACACCGCTATGTACTCACATGCGCAACTACCATGCCACAGCTCCCAGGGACAAACACCCCCATGTCCAGCACACAATACACAACACATCACACACACATGCAACAGACACTACCACACACAGCCCAAACCGAACAACTGTAAGATGCGTGGGGACATGTGTACACTCAGCCAGCCACGTAACCACCAACAGGTCCCCAAATATGCCAGAAGCGCCACAACGAGCACCCACCACACCCATGTGTCCGCCACAGCTGCACTAACCGACAAGTAACAGGTAAGTGGCAGGAACACAAAGTGCAGTGGGTGGGAGGGTGGACAGGCCAAGTACAACACACACCAGGCCCCAGTCCCACAGCACAGCAAGGAGGAGCATCCCCCACACCCCACAGCCACGTGTCAGCCACCGCAGTGCACGACGACAGCCGAAGAGGCAGACATCACGGTCCACAGCAATCGGTGTCAGTGGGTGTCCAGCCACCCCCACGACCCACAACACCCCCCACCCCCACAGACCTGCAACATGGAGCACCCCCCGCTTAGAGCCATGTGGCATCCAGTACAGTGCACGCACGCACAACTTGCAGGTGGGAAACTGGACAGGGCTGGATTACTGGAGGCATGAGGACCATGACACGACCAACACATGGGACATGTCACGTAGCAGACGAACACGCAGCACCGCCCACCGTCACGAACAAGTGAACAATGTGCACACGGACATGAACAACAGACTCACACCCCACATGACCCATCACAGACATAGCAACACCCAAGGAGCCACGTCTGCATGCACAAGCCACACTGAATATAGTCCCACACGGCAGCCACTGTGCAACTCATCACACACAACCGAAACACCATTGAAGTCCTGTCCATGTAGCCCCTACTGCCTGTCAACCACACACCCCACAACTACGCCTATGTAAGACAAACAACACTAGACGCAACAGAGCGGAACAACAGAAATGCACACGAACACCACTGAACCCATCAAATTCACAGACACACCATGCACATACAACATACCATCCATCCCATCCGTCAGCCCCAGTCTCATGAAAGGCATGTCATCCGCACAGCTGCCACACATACAGCAGTCACGCTAAGACACATGCCCATGACCAACCATGTGCCAGAAGTCAATTAAGCGCACGACACACTGTGAGCAACAACACACAACATGGGCCACACCCCCCGAGCACTGCAGTGATGCACATGGCACAGGGCAGCACGCACACCAAGGAGATGGGACAACTGCAATACGTTGGCTGGCACACAACTATCACTCACTCATAACGATGCGTCCAATGCCATGTCCAGTAATCACAACAGACAGCAAATATGCAGGCCATGTCAAGCATGCACACACCTCAAACCATGCACTGTCATGCTGCCACAACACATGTCACGTTCGGCACCCATGGCTCACAGCATGTACCCCAAAAGCATATCCCCTCCCAAATGCGAATCTGGGGCATGGCCCCCATGTTGCCATATGCGTTCCTAAGCGTTCCATTTGAACCCCAAAAGCATATCCCCTCCCAAATGCGAATCTGGGGCATGGCCCCCATGTTGCCATATGCGTTCCTAAGCGTTCCATTTGAACCCCAAAAGCATATCCCCTCCCAAATGCGAATCTGGGGCATGGCCCCCATGTTGCCATATGCGTTCCTAAGCGTTCCATTTGAACCCCAAAAGCATATCCCCTCCCAAATGCGAATCTGGGGCATGGCCCCCATGTTGCCATATGCGTTCCTAAGCGTTCCATGTGAACCCCAAAAGCAAAGTACAAACCAGACCCAGGATGGGCCAGGAGCCCGCATACACCAGAGTCACAATGAGTAGGGGCACAGCAACACACCCATCGGCATGGCCAATCCGTCCCATGCCACATGTGCACAGCACACAGTCCCATTGCCTAGCACACACAACTACAGATGCCACAGCCACACACTCGCCTCCGGGAAACCCATGTACGAGATTGCACGAACTGCCAATGTCAGACGACAAATACATACTTCGCCAGGTGCAACACAATAACAAATCTCATTCTCTCCACAGGTGACGAACTGCCGGATGCTGGGGATGGAGACAGCAGCCAGCACAGCCAGCCCACAAGCCCCCAACGAGGACACACGGATCTGGAGGATCTGTCCACCTCTTCGGACACGGACCACCAAGCAGGCCCATCTGGCGTGGCAGGGCCCAGCCGCTCCCCAGGACCCCTCCTACCCACCAACCCATCATCCAGGGATGCTGAACAGTCCCAGCCCCCTGCTGCCACTGTCGTTGCGGCCACACCCACGGTCATTGCGGCCACTACCACTGCCGCAACCGCCACCATCGCCGCACCGACCACCACCGTCACCACCACCACCACGTCTTCGCTGGCACCAGCCCCAGCGCAGGTGGTGGCCCGGCCGACTGGATCCACCCTGGGAGCCACAGCGAGGACCGTGGTGTGCTATGTGGCTAGTGGGCAGGCCGGTGGCAGCAGGACTGGTAGGAGGAGCAGGGTCAGGGAAACGCCAGCCTCCCCTGGGAGCCATGCCCTGCCTCAAATGGCCAGAGTCCTTGAGGCCTATGAAGAGGCCCAAGGACAATGGGCCAGGTCTGCTACAGACACGCGGGAGGTGCTGGGGGTGCTGAGGTCCATGGACGCCCATATGGGCCAATTCGTGTCCCGTATGGACCAACTCGTGGACCTCATGGGCCAGCTGGTGGTGGCGGTGGGGTCACAGGCAAGGCCAGCAACACCACCTCCGCCACCACCTGCTAGGGCGCAGGGTCGGGCAGCAGTGTCCACTTCCCCTGCGTCCACAGCCAGTGAGCACACCTCACCCACCACCAGCAGGTCGCCACCACACACCCCCCTCCCAAACGTGGAAGGGGCCGTCCGAAGAGGAAACAGATCTCCCGGGAGGACTTCGCACGCTCCAGTCGCAAGTGAGGCAGCCAGCCAGCCTTCCGCCAGCCTTCCTTGACCAGCCACTGCATTGACTTGCTCTACGATCCCACTCCACACAGCCATCTGAATGGCATGTGTGTGTTGGACTATGGACATAGAACCAGTGGGTACACCCTGAGCTTCACGCAGCCATGACCGACAGCTCATTGTCACTGCACGCACCACTTTTGTCATCACCTTACACACAATCACATGTCACAGTTTGTAATAAATGCACCTTTTTCACTAACTGCTGTTTGTGCCCTGTGTTTTATTTGTACGGAATACAACGGCCACCTTGGGCGGAAAGGCACCTGATGCGTGGCATGGCAATGGAATCCGGAGGGCCTGTAGGGACCTAGGGGTGGGAGACAGAACAGGAGCACATTCAATGAGTGTGTCACACACCCATCACACAGTACATGTCAACAACTACAAGCAATGTACACACATCGCACAGAGCAATAGGGCACAATGCCACAGTCACCAACAGTGGCATACTACCCTGGCCATGGAGCGTTGACACACTGCACGCAGTGAACATACGGCCACCCTGACACAGCACACACACACCTGCACAGATACAGACACATCATCCGTCGTACATGGACACTCACCGTCAAGTGAAGTAGAGGGGGATGAGCTGCTGGCGCACATTCCCAGCTTCCTCCTCTCCGCTGTCCACCTCACTCGAGCTGTCCTGGTCTGCGGGCTGGGGCCCTGGTTGATCTCCGTCATCCACAATGAGGGGGATCTGCTTCCGAATGGCCAGATTGTGCAGCATGCAGCACGCCACCACTATCTGGCACACCTTCTGTGGGGAGTACGCCAGTGCACCCCCGGTGCGGTCCAGGCACCTGAACCTGGACTTGAGGAGGCCAAAGGTACGCTCGACCACACGTCTGGTCCTCCCATGTGCCTCATTGTATCGATCGTCTGCTGGGGTGCGAGGATTCCTCAATGGACTGAGCAGCCATGCCCCATTCGGATACGCAGAGTCACCTGGGTGTGAGGGACACAGAGAACCGTTGCTATTCCAACTGGACAGGGGACAGCATCGCACAACCAGCACGCTACACCACTGCACATACTCACCGACAATACAGCCACGATCCTGTTGCAGATTGGCCATCAGTCGTGGCAAGATGCTGTTGCGCATTATGTGTGCGTCATGGGCCGAGCCTGGGAACTTTGCACACACGTGGGTGATCACCATGTCCGCAAGGCACACCACTTGCACATTCAGGGAGTGCGTGTGCTTCCTGTTGCGGTACAGGTGCTCAGTGGCCTGTGGTGGAACAAGGCCAACATGTGTGCAGTCAATGGCTCCCACGACGTGTGGGATTCTGCCAAGGGCATAGAATGCACCCTTCACTGCCGCCAATTCACGAGCCCTGGGGAATCTGATGTACCTGTTCCGGTACAGCATCATGGCTGCCAGTACATCCCTCAGCACCTTGCTGAACATGGGCTGGGACATCCCTCCTCCACTGCCCACTGTGTGCTGGAATGACCCAGTGGCGAAGAAATGCATGGCGGCCATCACCTTAGCCGTGGGGGTGACAGCAGTCGGATACACCCTGCGGGGACGGAGATGGGGCTCTAACATGGCACACAGTCGATGCAGGGTTGGCCTGTCCAGCCGAAACTTCCTTATGACCTCAGTATCCTCCATGTCCGCCAGCAATTGGTATGGGCGGTCAATGTTCGGTCTCCGCCTGGGTTAAATGGCAGAGGACACATGTCAAAGCAACACGGCACATAGCAATTTCGCATACACATCACTGACATGACTGAGCAAGCACATGAGCCACAGCCCAGCTGTCAAGCTGGGACGGCACGGCCACAATACACTTACACAGGTCTCCCAACAATGGCAATGGCAAGTGAGACATACCACTGCCATGTGCATGCACATGGGGATCTAGGCCCCAATGACTTGCGGGGCGTGCTGATGGGGACTGACTGCATATTCGTCAAGCGGCAACGCCACGGCAACATGAGTGTCTGCTGAGCATGGAACTGCTTCCGAGGCTGGATGAGTATGCACACGACGACGACGATGTGGGCACGGGCTGAGCGGCCAATACAAGTGGGACCTGTGGCACGAGGGGATATGAGACAGTAGTAGGTGTCAGCACTGCACCCTATGTACAGCACTGTACGGATCACAGCTCCCGAAACATTGACTGGTGTCCACATTGACAGCCCCATGCCAAGACGGCTGTGTGCTTGCAGTCACACGTCACAGGTGAGAGGTTACATTGCACGTGCCAGGTGGCAGGCGTACATAGTGGGAGCTGGCATGTGTGTGCATGTGTCTCCTGTTCAGGATCCACCAGATGGGCGCTGACTCTGTACTGACCATTGGACACAGCATGTTCCGTGGAAGGCTTGTGTGTGTGGGATGGTGGCACTGGATGTGCCTCCGTTGGGTGGGGGGCCATGCACAGGGCGGGTACGTCGATGATTGCGCATTGTTGGTCACGGTGGGTGCACCAACTAAGATGTGTTGCCCTGTGTTCAATTCCTATGTCCGCATGATGATGGACTGTGGATGTGGGCAGACTACACATTGGTCGATGTGCTGTCTATATGCATGTGCCTTCACACCAGGCACAGCTGCCCCTGCACATTTGACCCCTGCTGGACTCGCTGCTGGGTCTGTGGAGCTGATGCACCTTCTGCGCGTGGGGCGGACAGCTCTCCTCACTTCCCTCATTGCGCATGTCATGTCTTTGCCGCAGGTGACATGGATCATGGAGGGCCCACATGTACGCGTGGGTAGGCTACACATGATTGTTCACTGGTCGCCACCCCCAGTCAGTGTTTCGAATGGGAAGGTTGTCGTGCTGGTGGTATGTTCGATGTGGCGGATGGGCGGGCCTAGGTGCGGGCTTACATTCCGGACATGGGGGGTAGTTGGATTGGCGACTAGTTGCAGTACACACGGGACACGTCTCTTCCTTTCCACATCTGGGTCATCCCTTGTACTAACTGACAGTGATACAGTCATCTTCGCCCCAGCCCTCATGTCCTCCCCTCGCCCCCCAATATGCATGCTCACCTGCGAGGCTAACGCTTGCACAGGCAGCCCCAAGCTCGCACCAGAGAGGGCAAGGAGTGTATGTGTGGGTCCAGGGTATGATGTGTGGCGGGACGCCGTCCACCTGCGTGGTGCCCCAAATGGAGACCCGGCCTGCATGGACTATGCATCACAGTCTTCGCCTTCCGGATCCGCCACCTGCGACACCCAGTGGCTGTGGCTGCCCTTGCGGCCATGCCGCGTCCGTCTGTGGCTGATGGCCCACACATTCACTCTTTGGCCTCTCTGGGGAGGGCTCGGGGTGGTGGCGCACGCGCTTGCACTTAGTCGCAATGGCATGTGGCGTGGTTGGTATGATGGGCAATGGATGGGATGGTGCGAGCCACCTCCCGTGACGTCAGTGCTGCTCGTGCTGTGGTGCGTCCCCCCTACACTTCCATGTGACTTGTGCCATGCTAGACGTTGAGGTTCTATTGCCTGCGTGATGACCAGGAGGAGCGCGAGGAGACCTCTCACACACCATGCTCCACTGCCATCCCATGCCCTGTATCGCCTGTGCGGATTGACTATGTTGGGGTTACACCTGGTCGACTGGGGCTGTGTGTGCCTTGTCAAGGGGCATGGCGGGCGCACAACAGGATCCAGCTTGTCCACAGAGGGTGGGCTGAGGTGCGCCTGGTACCGCTTTGTACGTGTGCCCGGCTGCTGTGCACACACGTGTTCACTCCCCCCGACAGGTGTCCTCTCACAATGCCCAGGGAAGCGGTGGTGTACTGTTCATGAGCCCTCCCAACACGGCGTGCTCCAACTTGGCATGTGCGCATCTACCCGTCGCACCCACCCACCTGAGCACTGCGTCCATACGACTTCACACGACACATGTGTGTCTTCCACAGTAGTGCTACTCATTTGCGTTGACATCCAATACCAGTGGACTACATGGTCATGTCACGACTGCCGTGTACTTCACATACTCTCATCCTCTCTCATTCGTACTTGTGAAATGAGTCAGCGGAGACAGTTTTGGTTTCAAACATTATATTGAGTCTTCTGTCCTCTGTGATGCAGTATAGTGGACACTACTGGCAGCGGAATACATGTTGAGGATATACTGAGCATGATCACAAATGGGATAGGGTGTGGGGTAACATCTGCTTGGCCAAGGCTGTGCTAATGTACATTTACGTATAGCTGCGGAGCTGCGGACTTTGACACAGACGGTATACATGTAGCCTACCAGACCGCTCGGCATCATGGGCACAGTCCATCTCAGTTCCATGTGACAGGTTTGCTGCGGTTGTTCCTCATGCACCCGTGCATGTGAGATGACATCAGGGCATGTGCTTGCGTGCATGCAGCGGCGTGCCACTTGTTGTTGCACTGTGGTGGTTACTGGACATGTCACAGTCACTGGGGTCGTGTTGTTGTTGTATGCACTTGTCGTCCATGCAAAGGTCCTGGTATGGGATTCCCGGGGCGGGGGTGGGAGGGTGCAACACCCACAGACTCCAGGCGACCTATTCATGTCCACTGAGCGGTGTGTGTGTCCATGGGCGCTGGATCCATGTCGTGTCCTGGTTGTTCGTGCAGTTCCGTCCATGTGGGTGCGATACACAGAGCCCATGCCACTGCCTCCCACGATGCATGTGGTGTTCCTGGATGTGATGGGGAACAGTGTGCATGTCCCGGTCATATCCGATGTCATGGCGATGTCGTTGATGGTGTGGTTACAGTTGCCGGTCGTTTGGTATGGCTGTTGTGGTGGTGACTGGCCAGTCCGTGCGGAAGCTGAGCATGGGTGCGGGGTTGGACTTCATAGGTCACTCGGGGAACCTGCGTTGTGGTCTGACGTATTTACAGGTTGTCAGGTATGCGATGCCGTCCAGCAGGGCTTCCATGTCATTGGTGGTGTACATGTTTGCCAGCCAATGAAGCGGATGGTGGCTGTCAAGGTGTTGTTCGTAAGTTGTCCCTTGGAGGACCATGATGGGGCATGCTGGGTGACATTCGATGTAGCTGTTCTCGATGATCCGTCGTGTGGAGGCACAGTGGTCCCATTTCAGTGCGCGTGCGATGTTGGCCACATACGCCATGCCCCCATAGGCAGAGCAGGCCCTGTCGTGTGCGTCCAGAGGGAGGAGTAGTGGTAGCAGGTCCGCCTTCAGACATGCCGGGTTGGAGAGGCATATCTCGACGGGATGCTGGTAGGGACACCTCCGACAGTAGAAGACGGGCATGACGCAGCTGAACAATGTGATGCGGTAAGTCAGTCGGTAACTTACGTTCAGCAGGGACAGGAGATCGCATCCCAATGTATGTATCGTGTTGGTTTTGTACAGCTTGAGCTGTTCGGCGTAGTTGGGTAGGTGTGTTGCGGTTGCCATTTCGCAGCGGTTCGTTGAGGTGGCGTGCTCCGGCTGTGTGTGCAGTCTGCAATGTGCACGCTCCGGGGTTGCTGTGAGCTCTGTGTAGTCGTAGGGAGACAGGACTTGTGTTCTGTTGGCTTGTTTGGAGGACACGGGCCCTCTTCCCACATGCTTCTCAGACAGTTCAAGGTCAGTGCTGTGTGACTCCTTCCAATTAACTTGCATGTGGCCGACATGGGGGAGTGTTTTCTTCTTTCTTCCCCGTCCGTTGTGTGCTTCTGTGATATGCGCTATCTGCCCTGTGGTCGGTCTCCTCGGCATGCCTGTGTTGGTCTATTCTTGGACAATGGCTGTATTCACCGGCTTCTGTCGTAGGGCTGTGGTTTCGGAGTTGGAATGGAAGGTCATTCAGTGCTGTCTGCTCTCCCTTGTGTGGGCGGCAGGCTGCCTTTCCGCTCTGCGTTGGGCCTTGTGTGTGGATGTTATTCTTGGGCCACCTGTTGTCGGTCCCCGGGCTCTTTGGTGTTCCGTTTCATGTGTCTTGTTCATATGTGCAGGGTGGTATGGGTTTTCAGTGTGGTACTGGCATTCCTCTTCCCGAAGGGGCCCTGCTTCTCCTAGTTGGTGTTGCCGCCGCTGTGTGCTTCGCCATGTTTGTTACACTGGGGTGTGTCCTGCTGTTGCGTGACTTCACTGACATGTGTGCGTCGGTTGTGTGGCGTTGGGTGTTGTCCGTGAATTGGGCGTTGGGGACATGTCTGTGGCCGGCCTGTCACGTGTCATGTGCGTTCGGGGTGGGGCTGATGTGTGTGCTGCTTGGTTGTGTCCCTGTGTCTGTGTGCGACGCATGCATGGCGCTGCGGTTGGCCTCTGCGTTGTGCGCATGTGTGGCGGCGTCATCGGCGCTTTGTGGCCGTGACGGGGTGGTTGGTTCCTAGTCCCAGGTGGTGTGTACACATGTGTTCCGCGATGTTAGGATTTGGCCTGTGTGTCATATGTGGATGCAATGGTGGATGTGTAGTGTACACGCGCTGGTGGGGGGTTGTCCGCTTTTTCCGCCCTTGCACTGTGTGCGCTGTTTGCGTGCACTTGTTGTGTGTGTGCCTACCTGCGTCTCCGCGGTACGTTGCGTCCTTGGTGGTGCATCAGCAGAAGCATGGGAAGGGCCTGCAGTGCTGGATTCATGCCCGGGGTGCCGCTTCTTCGTTGTCCGTGCTCTGCGTCCGTGTTACCGCCTCTCTTTCACGTGCGGTGTCTCTTGGCCGTGGGAGCCGTTTGTTTGCGGCATCGTAATTTATGCGCCGGGCGGGGCGTGTTTCGTCGGACGGTGTGTGTCAGTTGTGCTGCGCCGCTACGTGAACGGGCGCACTTTGATGGCGGACGGTGTTGCTGGCTTGCCGGCGGTGTTTGGCCTGCTTTTCGCATCGTAATTGGGCGGGCGTGTGGACTGCTGCGTGCCGGCGGTAACTGGTGGTTTTTGCATCCGCCAGCACGGCGGTTGTGCTTCCGCCCGCCATCGTAATGAGCCCCTTAGTTGTGAAGTTATTCTATCTAATCTATGGATTTTAAGGATGATGGGGAAATTGGAGGGAAGTGTTTTAAAGTATGCTCAAATGATTTATATAAATAATATCATTCAATTAATTATTTACATTTTAGGCTAATTTGAATATATACATTTTCATAGTGTGTTGCATAATTTATTAACATTCTTTAATTTTGAACAATTTGCTAAAGTAATAATTAGGTAAACATTTTAAATTGGGTTACATGTTAAAAACGATTATTTGGAATTAGGATCTCTTATGCACTGCATAAATTATGTTTAAGAAAATAATTTTTTTTAAATTACATTTATATTTTTAGGAAGGGTTCTTTGGTTTATGATGTAGTTAATCTGATTCTCCAAATTAGATTCTCTGCCCCAAAATAAAATGGGAATTTGGCTTAAATTAGTAAGTCTGACCCTATCCCGTTACACACATTTCCTCAAAATAAAAGAAGGTTTGAAGGTAGAAAAGTAAATCTGACCAGCCCAAATGAATTGCACGTTCCGAAACTTAAAGTGGTTTTGAAGTTAGACTAGTCAACCCACACCTCTCCTTTAAATTCACTTAAAAAAAATAAAAGTGGGTTTGAAGTTAGAATAGTAAATCTGACCCCAGCTAACTATATGTGTTTCTCCAAATAAAAGTGGGTTTGGAGTCAGACTAGAAAATCTCCCTCCTCACACTCAATTATATGCATATTTGCCAAAATAAAAGTGATTTTGGAGTGAGAATACTATACTCAATATGGCAACCTTGCAACCCTCTCTCTCCCAGTTAGTTTGTTTCATTCCTCATATTCTATCCACTGTCCCTAAAAGCTAGAATAGTAATTCCAACCCTCTCCTGTTTTTATTTTCTCAAACTGAAAAATGTATTGGAGTTAGAGTAGTAAATATGAAAACCCCAATTAATGGCATTTTTCCAAAATTAAAGTGGGTTTGGAAATAGAATAGTAAGGGCCAGATGTACAACCATTCCAAATTGCAACTCGCAATTTGCGCTCAATTGCGAGTCGCAAATTGCGAGTCGCAATTTGGAATGTTCAACAGTGTCAGAGACACTGATTGCGATTCCCAATGGGGTCGCAAAGTGCGAGGCTCATGAATATTAATGAGCCACTTGCAATTTGCAACCCCATTGGGAAAGGCTGGCCCTCCCAGGGATGGTGACCTGCTGGGCTCAGCAGACCTCCATGTCTGGGACTGCTTGTCAATAAAGCAGTTTATTTTTTTTAAATGCAGCCCGTTTTCCTTAAAGGAAAACAGGATGTATTTTTTAAAAAAAGAAGGAAACGTTTTCGTTTCATTTTTTAAGGGCAGGTAGTGGTCCCTGGGGCCACTGCCTGCCCTTAAAAAATATTTTCAGAGCCAGTCACAAAGGGGAAGGGGTCCCCTGGGACCCCCTTCCCATTTGCGACTCCATGACCATTACCACCCTCTTGAAGATGGCGGTAAATTGCGAGTATTTTGCAACCGCAATTGCGGTTGCAAAACATTCATACATGGCTAGAGACTCGCTATTAGGAAGGGAACGCCCCTTCCTAATAGCGAGTCGCAAAACACTATTTTGCGAGTCGCAATTTTTTGCGAGTCGCAAAATAGTGTTTGTACATGGCCATGTAGGTTTTTGAGTGCGCAAACGGGTCGCAAACCCGTTTACACACGCAAGCACTGGTCGTACATCTGGCCCTAAATCTGACCCTAAATCTAATTATATGCACTTCCTCCAAATAAGAGTGGATTTGGAGTTGGAATAGCAAATCTGCCCCCTGTATTTTATGTACTTTACTTAAATAGAAGTGGACTTTATAGCCAGAATAGTATGTATATAACACTTATAATTTTCACTATTTTGTTAAATATATATTATATTGTATTATAATATATAAAACTATATTATATTATATTTAAATAAAATATGTATGAATGTATGCAGTCCTTACACATTTTTGTAATGATTCCATTATATTAGGTATATGAAAATCATATATCATAAATAATATAGTTTTATAAAAAAATTAATAAAGAGCGAAAGTTATTTTGTTCAAAAGTCTTAATCATATTTTAAAAATATACATACATTTTCAAAGTAAACCTAAAAATTTATTTTTAAACATGTTTCTTCAATAGTACTAAATAAAGTTTAAATCAATTAAACACTTTCAAACAGGTATTTATTCACTAAATATAAAAAATAACTATATTTTGTAAATACCAAAATATTAATAACATGTTTCAACAAAACTTAATATTGAATAATAATGTTATATATTTTGAAAATCAGTGGATTATCATTTTTAGCTGTCTTTAAAAAAATTAATAAACATTTTTTAAATAAAGTTAAGCTGTATTTTTCTTTGTATTTCTGTACATTCTAAATATTTTATTCAAAATGTAACCATTTACTTCAATGTAACAAAGTCTTTTTTTAATTTAGCCACTTTTTTCTCCGTGAAGATCATTTCTTAGTTTTTTCTCATCTTTATTTTATAACAGTGACCAACAATCACGCTGACTTCAGGGATGCAGCGCTGCATTTCAGGTAAAGAGACGTTCTTTTCTGAAGCTAATTTCTAGTAAGGTTAGTCTAGCTTAGTGTGTTTAGATTTAGAAATGTTGTTCGTTGGGATTAGTAAAGTTGCTAGGGTTTGTATTATGTGTCTGTTTAGGCCTCCTCTTGAGTATTTTGTACTGTTGGTTATATGAGGTAATGTATACTTCTATGCTAATTTACTTCCAATGGAGTTTGCAATTGTTCATAATCTTAGAATTGACTCTTGTAAAAAAACAAGTGATTTAGAGTTTGGAATTTTTATGGACGCCCTTTATAAACAAACAAGTGCTATAGAGTTTGCAATCTATATGACTGACTCTATTCTTGCAACATACTTCTCTAGTATCCAGATGTCATTATCAACTTCAAATAAGATTAGATAAAAGTATTCAAACTTGGCCTGGGTGGAGTTCGCGGAGTTCTACTCTGTGGAAGTCTGCTGGAAAAACTCTGCTGTGCTCTGTGGAGTTCCGCCAGTGGCGGAGTCTGTTAGGTCGAGCGCCAGGAGACCCTATGCGTCGCGCCAGAGGGCACTGTTGCTTTCTGCTGCTCGAGCAGACATTCTACTTGAGCGGTAGCTTCCTCAACCCGAGAGGCAGATTTCTCAACACGAGCAGTCGCAACCTGCCGCGACTGCCGGCATTGTGAAATCTCGCCAGGAGGAGGTCTAGCATGCAATTTATTTTCGCGAGCACTCGCCAACTTAACGTTGGCGCGCCGGTTGAGAGAAAAAACTCTGCTCCACGTCACTTCACTGAGTTTATTGGAACTCCACACGGAGCGCAGAGTGGGCAAAACTCAGCGAACTCCTCTGGCACAGTGGAATTCTTCGCCCACCACTAATTCCAACAAGTCCTGGCTGCAGCAACTATGTAGCATGATTCCTTTTCAAGGACATATGGACCATGAAGAACTTACACTCTGGGCTTTAGGGTGGCTGCCATCTTCGTCGAGTTAAGTAACATTATTGATCAGAGCACTCATTAGATTTAAAGAATAACATTATTCAAATTATTAATGAGTACTGCAATCCCCCCAAAACAATGTAAAGAAAAATAAGTGATGGGGTTGGGGAATGAGTGGATGATGGAGGTGCAAGTTAGTTGACTAAAATATAACTGGTGAATTTCAGTGGTTTTGAGTTCTTTGTGTTAGTTCTGCCTCATTTCAACACCTAACTATAAGTTCACTGTAATGTTTGCTTTTTCAGTAAATTTATATAGGGTGGGTGTGTGTGTGTGTGTGTTTATGCAATGACAGTGAAAATAAATGTGGACTAATACTGCATATTATTTGGCGCAAGTGTATTAAAGACACACAATCACTCATTTACTATTACAGTGCAAAGATAATTTTCCACATTATTACCACAGTATAACATAATTGAACTGAGAACGCAAACTGTATTATCTCACAGATTCCATTCTAGAATCAGTGGACTGAAAAAAAAACAACTACGACCATATTCACAAAGAATAGGTATTGTAATTTCTCTCATTGCCGGATTTTACCTTGTGAACTGGATATAGTTATATACTTTTACTTAGAACTACAGCACATGACAAAACAACATGGCATAGACCACGCAGACAGATCTGCAGTGTAATATGCTATTCATCATCATCATTATTACCTTTATTTCGATTTAAGATAATAAATCATATAATCAAAGAATCATCATGCATATACAATATATTCTATTCATTATTATTGGTGAGTGAAGCTGATGCATTGTGCCCCTCTCCAAACTTCACTTCTCAGGAGTCATGGTTCTTCTAATCACTCAACAACGGTACAAATAATGTATTAAACTCTTCACACACAACGCCCACTCAAAAAGTAAGAACCCATATATTCATATGTGTCTCATGAATGAATGAATGAGAGGTTCTTCTATAGAGCACAGCTATTCAAAAGAATGTCCAGGCGCTTAAGGCAACTAGGGGCTGAAAAGAAACAAGGAGCAGCAGGAGTCTTACCATCACTAAAGTTTGAATACAAATATTTTCAGTTCCTTCTGAAATTTTGTTTCCTCTGTAATACATTTCAGATGCCTTGGCATCTGATTTCACATACCCGCCATTTTAACTGTAAAAGACGAGCCTTCTGTGCCTTGTTTTTTAAATCAAGGGACTAAAATTAAACCAGCACTGCTGGAATGCAGAGACCTCCCTGGCCTATATTCCTTGATCCTCTCATTTAGATACATAGGCAGTTTGTGGTGAAGAGCTTGATGTGTCAATGTCAGAGCCTTGTACATTATGCATTGCTGGACCGGCAGCCAGTGCAGTCTCTCCCGTAATAGACATACTGATGTGTAATTTTATAAAGTAGCCAGACTGCCATGTTCTGGATTACTTGTAGATGCTGGACCAGATATTCAGGAAGACCCACGTACAGAACATTTGAATACTCCAGCCTAGAGAGATAAAAAATGCCCTGACCACACTGACTTGTGCATCATATGGATGGAGGTTAAGAAATTTCCTCGCATGACATAAATCCAAAAATATGATTTCAAAACTTCTGACACCTGTGCACTGAAAGATAGTTGAGAGTCAAACATAGCGCCCAGATTTCTGTCCACCGCCATTGGAGGGGGTGGGGGAGAAAGCTGTAAGGCCATGCTCCTGCCCATCCTGGGAAGGGATTCAGCCTGAAAATTAAGATCTCCATTTTTTTCTGGGTTGCACTGCAATTTATTGGCTCTCAGCCACTCAAGCAACACTTTCATGCAACGCAGAAATACATCTATAGTGTAATTGTTAATGTGATAAGTAGTCTGACCTGTAACATTGTTGATATCTTTTGTAAATGTATCAGTCAGTTTATTTGGTGTACATTTACTGGTTTGGATTGGCTGTGTGCAAATTATGTATTATGGAGCTAAGCATAACTTGCAATTTTCAGGGGTTTTATGGTTTTAATTTGTAACAATAACTGTACTTGATGTTTTTAAAATGAATTTCATTGGTTCTTAACATATGTTAAGGTGTTATAATCACAGCAAACCATAAGTTAATTTCAACCATGATTTGATCACTAGATAGATAGATAGATAGATAGATAGATAGATAGATAGATAGATAGATAGATAGATAGATAGATAGATAGACAATTTCCAGGAGATCCATATTTTTTAAGACTTTTTCCATCACAATTTTGGGGTCAATTCCGATTTGGGCCGGAAAACGTACCGACCGACTCGGAGCCGGAATTCATTCCGACCGACACGTACCGGTGCAGCCCGACCCGCAAAGTACGATGAGAAGCGTGCAAAACCCGACCGACTCGTACGGAACACAAGCCGAACGACCGAGCCGCGCGGAAAACAGCAATCCGGCCGGAAAAACACGCGAATCGAACCGACCGACACGCACCCGGAACAATCCCGAACGAAACGTACCCGCGAACTCCTACCCGCCAAGTACGATGCAACGCGTGGAAAACACGACCGAGTCGCACGGAGGACAAGCCGTACGACCGACACGCATACAAAACTGCGAGCCGAAGCAACCCAAAACACCGAGACCGACGCGTACGCAGCATAGAAAACAGCACAAACACAGCGTGAACGAATCAGAGAAGCTCGTACGAGACAACTGCAGGGTCCGACTCGGTCACAAGAACGTCTCCTACATGCACAAAAAGTACAAAGGGAAAATACACAAAAAAGGCCAAACAAGCAATTACAAAGCCAATAAATACTGGGGGGGGGCAGGGAACAAAGACACACCCACAACTCCACCCATATAAAGGACACAAATCCCTACCATGATCCTTTGCAAATCCAAATTACCTGCCAGCACTCAACAGACAGCAACCACACACCCACAGCTCATCCATCACACAAGCCACACACCATCAGCACCTCAACAAATAGCAACCTCACATACACCCAGCAAAACACACACTCACACACCTTCACCTGCACACCAACACACACATCACTCACCATCACCACCCATCACCATGCCCCCAAAGAAGAATCATAAGTTCCTAGATAGTGAATTGGAAGTCCTGGTAGATGAGATCCTCAGGGTAGAGCCACAGCTGTTTGGTACACTGGTCCAACAGACACCCATGTCGCAGAAAACCAAGATGTGGGAGAGGATCGTCGACAGGGTGAACGCACAATCACCATGTTTGCGCACAAAGATAGACATCCAGAACAGGTGGTATGACGTGCGCAGGAGGGTCAGGGAGCTGTTGAAGAAGGACTACCTCTTGAGCCAACACACCGGCAGTGGCCCTCCTGCCAAGCCAGTATACCTCAGGCCCTGGGAGGAGAAGGTGCGGGCCATCCTACCACCAGTGAGCGTATATGGACTAGAAAACATCCCAGAGCCTGGTGAGTACACAACAAATGTACACAATATTGTGCGACAATACACACACATCACTGTCAAGGGGAGAGTCAAACCATGCACCCTTAGCAAATACACAGCAACCAGAACAGAATCATCCCAAAATGTGTATGTCAGTCAGATAAACACAACACATGCCATCTCATAGTGACATGTAACTGTGTCATCACATGTACAAACACAACTACAACTACAGCTAGGCAGTGGCACAAATATAACTAACAAACACATCCAGACATGTAGCCACCACTACAACACCACCACACAGTGAAGCCCACTGAAAGGAAGGAATTCTGTGTATGCTGGGCAAGTCAGTGTAGCCAATAGCATCATGGGAGTCGTAGTCACAGATATTGCCCACCCTCACAATGCGCACATCAACACCACCATGAACCATGCTCACATCACAGGGAGTGGAAAACAACTGACAAGATGGCTGACACTGGCTACTGCTGTGGGGAGCACAAGGTCATGCTGGCAACTGTGCACCAACCAACAGCAGGACACCACTGACTGACATCTTGCCATTGCTCTCACACTCACATACAGTGAAGTCCACCCAAAAGCAAGTAAGTATGGGCATGCTGGGAAGTGGGGTGGAGGCAATAGCATGATGGGAGTGGTAGTCACAGATATTGGTCACCCCCACAACTGTCCCATCAACACCACCCTGAACCATGCGCACATCACAGGGAGTGGAAAACAACTGACAAAATGGCTGACACTGGCTACTGCTGTGGGGAGCACAAGGCCCTGCTGGCAACTGTGCACCAACCAACAGCAGGACACCACTGACTGACATCCTGAAAGACAACTTGCACTCCCTGCAATGGAAGCACGTTCCATGGTGGGATATCTGGCTGGGTGGGAAGGAGGACTCACAGCCCTGACCATAGTTACCAGCAGCGTTTCTCACACACACCCCTAACACAAACTCCACATAACTCACCTGGGAGAATGCATTGCCTCACACTCCAATCAAATATCCCACAAAGAACCACAACCCTGGGTCATGCTGAGTGAAGCACAGGGACACACATGGGACTTGTAGCAAAACTAACCCCAGGATAACACTGTCAGCCATCTTGTCAGCACAGGCACACAACCCCACAGGGAAGCAGAGTCAAAGGGAAGGAAGCATGGGCATGCTGGGAAGGGGGTGGAGGCAATAGCATGATGGGAGTGGTAGTCACAGCTCAACATCCCCCACCCACATTGCCCAGCAAGCTCACACTCAAGCATACACACCCCACAGAGAGTGGAAAGCACCATCAAAGATGTCTGACACTGGTGCTCTGTTGTGGGGAGCACAAGGCCATGCTGGGAACTGGCCACCAACCAACAGCAGGACACCACTGTCAGCCATCTTGCCATTGCTCTCACACTCACACACAGTGAAGTCCACCCAAAAGCAAGTAAGTATGGGCATGCTGGGAAGTGGGGTGGAGGCAATAGCATGATGGGAGTGGTAGTCACAGCTCAACATCCCCCACCCACATGGCCCAGCAAGCTCACACTCAAACATGCACACCCGACAGAGAGTGGAAAGCCCCATCAAAGATGTCTGACACTGGTGCTCTGTTGTGGGGAGCACAAGGCCATGCTGGGAACTGGCCACCAACCAACAGCACAACACCACTGTCAGCCATCTTGCCATTGCTCTCACACTCACACACAGTGAAGTCCACCCAAAAGCAAGTAAGTATGGGCATGCTGGGAAGTGGGGTGGAGGCAATAGCATGATGGGAGTAGTAGTCACAGCTCAACATCCCCCACCCACATGGCCCAGCAAGCTCACACTCAAGCATGCACACCCCACAGAGAGTGGAAAGCCCCATCAAAGATGTCTGACACTGGTGCTCTGTTGTGGGGAGCACAAGGCCATGCTGGGAACTGGCCACCAACTAACAGCAGGACACCACTGCCAGCCATCTTGCCATTGCTCTCACACTCACACACAGTGAAGTCCACCCAAAAGCAAGTAAGTATGGGCATGCTGGGAAGTGGGGTGGAGGCAATAGCATGATGGGAGTGGTAGTCACAGATATTGGTCACCCCCACAACTGTCCCATCAACACCACCCTGAACCATGCGCACATCACAGGGAGTGGAAAACAACTGACAAGATGGCTGACACTGGCTACTGCTGTGGGGAGCACAAGGCCCTGCTGGCAACTGTGCACCAACCAACAGCAGGACACCACTGACTGACATCCTGAAAGACAACTTGCACTCCCTGCAATGGAAGCACGTTCCATGGTGGGATATCTGGCTGGGTGGGAAGGAGGACTCACAGCCCTGACCATAGTTACCAGCAGGGTTTCTCACACACACCCCTAACACAAACTCCACAAAACTCACCTGGAAGAATGCATTGCCTCACACTCCAATCAAATATCCCACAAAGAACCACAACCCTGGGTCATGCTGAGTGAAGCACAGGGACACACATGGGACTTGTAGCAAAACTAACCCCAGGATAACACTGTCAGCCATCTTGTCAGCACAGGCACACAACCCCACAGGGAAGCAGAGTCAAAGGGAAGGAAGCATGGGCATGCTGGGAAGGGGGGTGGAGGCAATAGCATGATGGGAGTGGTAGTCACAGATATTGGTCACCCCCACAACTGTCCCATCAACACCACTCTGAACCATGCGCACATCACAGGGAGTGGAAAACAACTTACAAGATGGCTGACACTGGCTACTGCTGTGGGGAGCACAAGGCCCTGCTGGCAACTGTGCACCAACCAACAGCAGGACACCACTGACTGACATCCTGAAAGACAACTTGCACTCCCTGCAATGGAAGCACATTCCATGGTGGGATATCTGGCTGGGTGGGAAGGAGGGCCGGATGTCAACCAAATACAACCAATGCAGACCATGTACACACCCCAACATTCACATAGAAATGCCCAAATAATGCAGGACAATGTGCTACACCAATATCAACCCCTGACTGTGACAACTTAGGACAATGCAATGTACAGGCCTGCATCCAGAGGCACAGTCACAACTGTCAGGTGTGTCAACCATTGATGCCTGCAGAAACATAACATACATTTTGTGTGTCTCCCAAAAACAGGTGATGATGGGGACACAGCAGCAGACGCTGAGGAGTCCCCGTCCCAGGCTCAAGAGGATATGGAGCTCACTGGTGTGGAACAGCTTCTGCCCTCCTCGGATGAAGAAGACCCACCTGGCACCTCCGGAGCAAGTC
This sequence comes from Calotriton arnoldi, assembly GCA_963921515.1. Taxonomy (NCBI): domain Eukaryota; kingdom Metazoa; phylum Chordata; class Amphibia; order Caudata; family Salamandridae; genus Calotriton; species Calotriton arnoldi. The sequence goes on from CAWUFW010012706.1 coordinate 321,769, forward strand.
ATCATGCAGCACCAGCAGGACCACCAGCTGCACCCCCTGCAGCCACCCCTCCAATGACTGTCAACACACATACCACCCCTGCCGACATGGACAGACCAAGGAGCACCACCACCACCAGCACAGGGACCCTGGACCAACGTGGGGCCATGGTCACCAACTCCACCAACAACCCCCAAGGGGGCCCAGGGTCACCTGTGCGTGCCACCTCAGGTACTGCACGTGTCGCCAGGGGTGGTGGGAGGGGTGGGAGACATAGGTCGCTGCTCGCAGAGGGGTCTGGACTGCATGATGACCCACAACTGGCACGCATAGCTGATGCGTACCAGTCCAGCACCGGAGAGCTCAGCCAGGTAGTGGGGCTCCTCATGGACATTAAACAGCAGCAGGCTGCCCATCATGCCCGCTTGGACTCACACATGTCCCGCGTGGAGTCCAAGTGGGACACACTGCAAGAGATGACGGCGGTGCATAGGGACATATTACAATGCCTCCGCCAGATGAGCAGCAACCAGTCAACACCTCCCTGTGTGCCCACAACATCTGGTGCTGAAACAACTGCAACTGCCACAGGGAGGGAGGATGACTCTGGCGGAGAGTCCCCTGAACCGCAGCAGCCTGCACTTGAGGGTCCCCCCCAAAGAAGAGGGGTCGTCCGAGGAGGGGCAACTGAGAGGCCGATGGCCATGTGCAACCCCCAGGAAGCCAAAACCTGTTCTGGATAATCACCTTTGTGCGCAAACTGTTCACCCTGTTGACTGCAACACAACTCCCCCACATGACATGGGGAGTACAAGTTGGACCAATGTCTCAGATGACTGTGGACTTGATACAGGACATTTCTGCTACCAGGACTTCCAATTCATCTAGGAACTTTGGATTGCAATCAAAATGTACAGCACTCACCATCCTGTGCACTATTCACACACATGTATGACAATAAACACACTAATACACCATACCTGCCTCTGTCGTGATTCCAACGTGGTTTCTGTCATGGAGATGATGACCAGCGAAATTACACTGTGCATGCTAACTGCTACAGCAAGTACAACACAGGCATGTGAGTCATGGCAACGTGACACATATGAGGGAGACACACCACCAGGGCTACACAACAAATACACACCTAGGCCATCTGACTCATTGCCTACACTGATGTTGCCAGGAAATACGGTGCAATGCACAGACACAACACCTATTCACAGTCTTAGTCAACTAGCCCACTGGTGCAGTAAGCAAATGTCAGTCAAATGTGTGACCACAGACAACGCACATCACAAAGTGAAGCACAGGTTTATTACACATTTGCAACATGTTGTAACCACTACAGATGCAAGGTAATCCCACCTGGCAGCGGGCACACAGTTAACAAGTGTAGAAGGAAGGAAGTCCATGGGTGTGGCGCACATCACCTGTAGGGACACGACAGCTACCACCCTGGAAGTTGAATCACGGTGTCGGGGATCACAGTTGACCAAACGACTCTGAAAGTACCCTGTGAAGGACAGAAATGACACACAGTCAAAAGCACTGAAGAACAGGACAGAACTGCAATACTCATGCCCAATACATGTCACAAGATACCCACCCAGAACCAAGTTAGCATGTCAACACTGTTGGGGAGTACAGACTACCTGTAAGGACACATCGCTACACGCATACAGTCATGTAGCCCATGGACACACTCAAACAGCACCAGAGCACCACCAAAACATATCATGCAAACTCACATCATTGACATGACATCTCTGGATACTCACATTCAGCTGAAGAAGTTGGTGATGAGCTGTGTGCGGACATCACCATCACCATCATCATCATCATCACTGGCATCGTGGTCCAGGCCAGGATCCTCCACAGGTGGCGGATGTTGGTCATCGTCATCCAGGATGAGAGGCAACTCCTTCCGCACTGCCAGGTTGTGTAGCATGCAGCAGACGATGACAATCTTGCACACCTTTGCTGGGGCATATGGGAGGGCCCCTCCTGTCTTGTCCAGGCAGCGGAAGCGGCTCTTCAGGAGACCAAATGTCCGCTCAATCACTCTCCTCGTCCGACTATGTGCCTCATTGTAGCGCATCTGGGCTGGTGTCACAGGGTTCCTGAGGGGCGTCAGCAACCACGGCATGTTGGGGTATCCAGAGTCACCTACATACAGACAATTGCACATTAGCTGAGTTGGAAAAGAGGGTGGAACACTACATTGCAGAACACACACAATGGTACAAAGTCAGTACACACCAACAAGCCAGGCACGCTGGTTCCGCATCTGTGACATCATCCTCGGGATGCGACTACTCCTCATCACGTAGGCATCGTGTGCAGAACCGGGGAAACAGGCACACATGTGTGAGCTTAGAGAATGAATGAGCAACGGCGGATCTGAGTAACCGCACCTCCCTGCTTTATTCCTTTTCTTGTTTAAGAAATTGTAATGGATAGTATGATTGGGTGTGCACATACAGCTCCTGCACCTGCCGTTGTTGGATGCCAGCTGCCAAGCAGAGAGAAAACTGTGAAAATAGTGGAGCGGTGCACTACCAAAGAGTTTTCTTCAATAAATCCAAATGTTCATTTTGTATAGTGGTTTATCAATCCTTTATTTTCAATATCAAAATGTGCAAATTCCAGCCAACGCGTTTCGTTCATACATAAAATGAACTTCTTCAGGGCAAATGGTGATGTGAAGAAGACGCAGGAACACAGAGGCACTGACTGCCGACCGGACAATAATAACAGGACTGTGTCCCCAGAGATACAACCATCAGGCACTTATCATGGTAGACTTTAAAATTTAAATACTTGTGCGTCGACAGCAGGAATTTGAAATATCTCAGATCAAGGGCTCTTCATTGCCTCTGTGTTCCTGCGTCTTCTTCACATCACCATTTGCCCTGAAGAAGTTCATTTTATGTATGAACGAAACGCGTTGGCTGGAATTTGCACATTTTGATATTGAAAATAAAGGATTGATAAACCACTATACAAAATGAACATTTGGATTTATTGAAGAAAACTCTTTGGTAGTGCACCGCTCCACTATTTTCACACATGTGTGAGCTGCTCATATCTGCAAGACAGACCACCAGTGCATTGACCGAGTGGTAGTGTTTGCGGTTCCTGTATGCCTGCTCTTGGGCCTGTGGTGGTACCAAAGCCACATGTGTCCCATCAATGGAGCCAATGACATGCGGCATCCTCCCCAAGGCATAGAAGTCACTCTTCACGTCAGTGAGTTGTTGGAGTCTAGGGAAATAGATGTACTGGTTCAGGTATATCAACATAGCCTCCAAAACATCGCGGAGCACACGGCTGAACATGGTCTGTGACATCCCACCAGCAGTCGCCACAGTGTGTTGAAAGGTACCGGTGGCAAAGAAGTGTAGGGCTACCATCACCTTCACCTTGGGGGGTCAGCTCTGTAGGGTACGGCCGGCCAGGTTGCAAATGTGGTGCCAAGCGCACTGCCAAATCCTCAATCAGCTGCCTGGTGAAGCGGTACCGTCGGATGCTGTCACGTTCCACCATCGTTGCCAGGTCAGGGAATGGTCTATGGACAGCTGGTGCCCTGCAGTGCATAGGTGAAGAAAGAAAGATTGTCAGTCACCCCACATATGTGGCATTGAACACACTCAATATCACATGATACATCATTATGAGGCACAAGTACATGATGTGTGCAGTTCCGTACATGTATGGCACATACATGGCCAACATCTAACATCACAGTTCAACAAGTGGCATCAATAAGTTCCAGGTTGTGCCATTGGATATCATGAGGCCGTGTCACAGTTCCCATCTCCTGCTGCCACGTTACAAACACACCCCACAGTGACATGTGAGGACAGATGTGCCCCAGGCATCACAGCTCAACGACAGGTAGATTCCCAGGGACCCTGTATTGCCACATGGACACTGGCATGACATGGTGTATCATGTATACACCACAGCAAAACAACCATGACCCCCACAGGTAGTGGTCCCTGTTGCCTCGGCAGGACAGACATGGACGTCTGTGACACACACACGCACAACATCAAAGTCCATGCACAAACAACGTGGATGTGGAGACTGTCTCCCATTGTGCACATGAAATCAGAGACATTGTAAACACAACATGCACACAGACTGTGGAGGACCATCACTATTGTGCTAATGCGTCACCCTGGGTTAAACATACCGTCCCACATGGGACTCAGGGGGTATGTGACATGACATACACATACACCACCGTGAAATGTGATCATGCCACATGCTCAGATATGAACAGTTGCACATCACAGTGGTCATGTACACGAAACACCAAGGATTCTGTCCCCATGAACACGTGCACAGCCTGGGGGTGGCTGCCCCCAAGTGACACCCACAGAACAACATGTTCACCCCCATACACGGAATAGGTAATGCAGCCTTACATGCCTTAGGATACAGTTTGGACAGGCTGTGGTGTTGTAGGTGTGCCCCTCACTCCCTGGGAAGTATATGTGGCTGGCATATGTTCACCTGTGACAGGCATGGTGACATATGCCAGTGACTTGTACAGGGACGCGTTGGACAGCAATGGACCGATCGGTGCGCACACATTGGCCATTGCATTCAATGTGTGCTGGTACGCGTTGTATTCGCAATACGCGTTGGACAGCAATGGACCGATCGGTGCGCACACATTGGCCATTGCATTCAATGTGTACTGGTACGCGTTGTATTCGCAATACGTGTTGGACAGCAATGGACCGATCGGTGTACACACATTGGCCATTGCATTCAATGTGTGCTGGTACGCGTTGTATCCTGGGTACGCGTTGAACAGCAATGGACCGATCGGTATGCCCGGCCGGCCCATTGCATTCAATGTGTTCGGGTACGCGTTGTATCCTGGGTACGCGTTGAACAGCAATGGACCTATCGGTGTGCCCGGCCGGCCCATTGCTTTCAATGTGTGCGGGTACGCGTTGTATCTTGGGTACGCGTTGAACAGCAATGGACCGATCGGTGTGCCCGGCCGGCCCATTGCATTCAATGTGTGCGGGTACGCGTTGAACAGCAATGGACCGATCGGTGTGCCCGGCCGACCCATTGCATTCAATGTGTGCAGGTACGCGTTGTATCCTGGGTACCGGTTGAACAGCAATGGACTGATCTGTGTGCCCGGCCGGCCCATTGCATTCAATGTGTGCGGGTACGCGTTGTATCCTGGGTACGCGTTGAACAGCAATGGACCGATCGGTGTGCCCGGCTGGCCCATTGCATTCAATGTGCGGGTACGCGTTGTATCCTGGGTACGCGTTGAACAGCAATGGACCGATCGGTGTGCCCGGCCGGCCCATTGCATTCAATGTGTGCTGGTACGCGTTGTATCCTAGGTACGCGTTGAACAGCAATGGACCGATCGGTGTGCACCCATTGGCTATGGCCAGGCCTGGCAACGGACGCGTTTTCAAATTCTGAACGAGTCTGATGCTGTAAATTCAGTTGGTCACCCACAACAATGTTGCAAATTCATGGGTGTCATGAAGTTGAACTTTTGAAGGATGCTGTGGGCGTGTGTAAGTGGTGCAATTCCATGGATTGGCCAGATTCAGAAGATGCAAACGACTTGGACCTATCACTTTGGACACATGGGACAGTATCTGCCTCTGCAGCACACATATAATGCTGGCTGTTCCCCTGAGAGCTCACTTGCCTGCACTACATGCTCCAGGACGACATCTGCCACCACCACTGCTGCTGTATCTGCACCCTCTGGACCCTGCAATGGCACGTACTGTGGAGAGAGCCCCAGCCTTCAGCACTGAGGAGAACCAGGCCCTGCTGGACAGCCTCCGTCCACAGTACAGCAAGCTGTATGGGAAAGCAGGGGAGCAGGTGAGTGTTCTGTCCACTGCCTTTCTAAATGTGCATGTTGTCTGACTAGCAAGGCTAACAGTCTGCACGCCACTGGCTAGCAGGCTCACTGAGTAGTTGTCACCCCCCATAGTGTGTAGTTACATGCACTGGACAGGTATAGTGCAGTGACAGTGCATTTAAACAAGGTTTTACTTCCCAGGCAATGATACCATGTAGTAACTGCTGGCATACTGTCCATGGCCATCGTTGCACTGCCTGTGTACATCATGTGCCCCTGTGATTGAGACATGTATATCCAACTGTGTAATGCACGGATATGTTGCATGTGTAGTAATGGCATTCTCACTTTGTCATCCTCACAGGTTGATGCCCACCAGAAGCAGCAGATATGGCTGACCATCGTCCGGGCAGTGAGATCCGTGGGGGTCTACAAGCGCCGGATCCGCAACTGCCAGAAGAGGTGGCAGGACCTTCGGGGCTGGACCCGGAGGATCGCACGGGTCCAGCTGAAGCTGTCGCCTCCTCGCAGGAGGGGCGGACACCGGACCCTGACCCCCCACATGCTCAGGATCCTGGCGGTGGTCTTCCCTGATCTGGATGGGCAGCTGAAGGCCAGAGAGCAGCAAGGAGGGGGTGAGTCCATGACTGCATTGTGAACTATGTCTGTCATGATATGTGCCCTCCTCTGGCCTGGTTAAACTTCCACAGTACATCAGTCATGTGGTCCAGGACCCATGTCCCTCTATTGTGCACTGCCCACTCCTCATCTGATACCCAGGTGTGGCCCTTACAGTCAGGGAATTGTGTCACTTGGGTACTGTGTCCTTGCAGTTTGCTTGACTCAAGGTGGGGGACAGCATCTGTTTCCCTAACTCTGTGGTGGGCATCATGGGTGGGTCCATTGCTTACACAATGCCTGTGTTCTGACATGTAATCTGCGTGTTACTTTGATATGTGGTCCAATTGCTGAGCTGATCCACCACATGTGCCTGGGGTATCTGGCACACACCCATGCTGCGGGTGGGAACAATGTTTGGGCCCCAGGAGTGTGTATATTACATGTGTCACACATACTTAGCCAGCTGCCTACTGTCCAGGGCTCATCCCTCATTCATGTGGTGCAGGACAGTCATGCCTACTCCAGGCCATACAATACACTCTGTACTCCCACTCCCGTGTATCAGCTGACACGTTGTGCTCAGTGATTTGTCCCCTCAGGTGTCTGCCTCTGTGTCAGTGTGCTGTGGCTTCGTTGTCAGGACTGCTGGGGTGTTTCTCGGTTGGGGCTCAGCATGGCACCGGAGATGTGACCATAGGAGACGATACTTGTGTGACACATAGGTGTTTGATCACCTGACCGTGCAGACTGGGGTATGCGAATGTGAAGTTCAGGCAGCTGTTTCCCATTCACAGCAGATTGTGAGGTGCTCAGGTTCAGAGGGTTGTGTTACAGGTCTCCCATATGTCCAATCGGTATGACCTGGACAGATAAGGGTTCAGATGATGTGGTGTGTGGGGGATGTACATGTGCACTTGTTCAGCTCCAGGACTTGCATTCCCCATGACCTACTATTGTGACACAGAGCAGAGTGTTGTTGTCTGGCTGCCCTGCCCATGTGACTGGAGACAGTGATGTATGACTTAGCAGGCATGCCTGTGCCATGGCATGTGACTTCCTATTAGTGATCCTGCATGGGAGTGACATGTGCTACATGCACACCATTGTGGCAATGGCTATCAGGACATGGGTGCATCATGGTGTCTGTCGCTGGTATGCATCACATGCATTTCCTATTTGACTCTGGGCATCCCTTTCATCCGGACACCTGTACTGACTCAGTGGCAAGAGTTGTGATGTGTGCATGTTCACATGCTTCACCGGATTCTCTGCACTGTCCAACTACTGTGTAGGTGGTGCATGTGTCCACACTGGGGTATTGCCATCCAACAGACACCAGACAGATGGGTGCAAGGCCAGGTGGGATGTGAGTGCCATGGTTGACCATCAGACTGACAATTGGCTTCTCCTGTTCTGTTTGGGCACTTTTAGCAATGTTCAACTAAGGATGCCAGGGTTTGTTCTGTAATGTGCTGTACTTACTGTGGTGTGTGCGTTCGGTGCAGGTGACTGATGTCTGTCTGTTTCCCTATTGATTGCAGATACATCCACGGCCACAGGAGGGGACAGCTCCACGGACCAGGAGGAGCCGCAGAGCCAGACTGGGTCAGCAGCCGAGGAGTGGTCGGAGGGACCCAGTGGCACGGAGGGCGAGGGGAGCCACACCGAGGAGTCCTCAGCACCATCCACCTCAGCTGAGGACCACAGCAGCTCGGAGGATGACTCCCTTATGGAGGCGGGTGTCAGCAGCCACCACACCCCAGCTAGTGTTGCTGTCCCCGCCACCACCACCACCACCACCGCCCTCCCATCGGCTCCCATTCCCGAGGTCCGTGGAGGCTCCCATGTTCGGGAGCATGTCTCCTTCGGGCCAAGCACTGCACCCCCTGCCCCTGTGTCCCCTGCTGCCCTGAGTGAGGAGTCTGTGTACCTCCTTCGCCAGCTCCATGTAGGGCAGACAGCGATGCTGAGTGTCCTCCATGCACACACCACTCTGTTGACTCAGCTGGTGTCGTTCATGGAGGGCATCTCATCGGGCATGTCTGCCCTACAGAGAGGCAATAGGTCCATGGACTCCTCCCTGATGGCAGCAGTGTCCCTCCTCCGACAGTCCCTCACCCCTCCTGCCTCTGCCCCATCCACACTCCCCAGCACCTTACCTGTCCCAAGCACACACACACCGGCACAGGCACACACCAGCACAGACACGAGCAGCACACAGACACACACGCCACAAACAAGATGCACACACACGCACAGTCAGGGGACTGAAACCACACTCACAGGGGATGGGGCCCAGGCACACACACACGCATCCATGAGCACTGCGCAGTCCTCAGTTGCCTCTCCCTCCAAAGCCCCCTCCCTTGCCTCACCTGCAACCCCAAAGACACAGCGGCTCTTCCTCAGTGACCTCGGCCTCTTCCCCTCCGATCCAGCTGATACAGCATTCAGGGGGAAGAGGAAGCCCACCCACACGGAGCGGAGTGCCCCTCGCCCCCGGACACCCGCCCCCAGGCGCAGACCAACTGACGCCCCCACCCGCAAGTCCCCCCAGACCCGGAAGAGCAAGACCCCGCCGCCGCCCTGCAGCTCAGGCACCAAGTCTCCTTCCTCCATCCCTCAGGCCCCCACTCCACAGGTGCCCCCACCACACCCTGCCCCAGGTTCCCGCACCCACAGATACACCGTCCCCAAAAGGATCAGGCCTTCTCCCCCGCCACTTGCTCTTCCGGCCCCACACCCCCCGCTGCGCTTGTCTGTGCCACTGGTGTGGTGAGGGTGTCCTCCCCCTCTGCCCTGCCCACCTTACCTGATCCCCATTCTCCTCCCCTGGAGGTAGGCACTGCAGTGGAGTCCACTACCACCCTGTCTGACTTGGGCACCGCAGTGGCGAACCTGTCCACTCCATCTGCACGGTCCACTGCAGTCGTGCCGGCACCCACACCATCTGAGTCATGCCCCCAGTTGTGCCGGCACACACCATGTCAGACACCTCCACTGCAGTTGTCAGTGGCTCTCCAGCACCCACCACCCCTTCCCTGCCTCCTTCTGGTGAGCCCTGATCCTGTCCCTGCGGTGCCTGGCCTGCCCCCCGTATGCCCCTCCGAGGGGATTGTCCCTGGTTTTTATCAGTGCAGGCATGCGTAGGGTGACATCTGCCACTGTCACCCTGTTTTGACTTTCATGATGGACTGGCCATTGGCCTTTGTTTATTTTTTACATGACTTCAACTTTTGAACCCACATATGCTGAATAAAGCAACTTTCTGTTCTCTAGTGCTTTTGCTTCTGATGTACATGATGTTGATGATGCTAACCATGCCCTTGCTGCAGTGATGGTGATATTTGGTCTCATGAAAATGAAGTGTTACTGTGCAGGAACCCATGTGGTCCAGGGGACTGTGTCCTATCCTGTGGTGTATCCATGTCATCCTTAGCAGCATCTGAGGGTGTCATGTTTTCAATATTTGGCAATGGGATTTCCTACTTACATTAGCAATGTCACATCTGTGGCTTCCACCCCTGCACATCTGTTGTGCTTGCCATTGTTCAATTAGTCTACTTCCCTGACCGTGTGGCCATCTCCACTGGACATGCAGGTTTGGGCATCAATGGGGAAGGACTCATCTGTGTTGTCAGTGCAACTTGCTATACATGTGTGTTGGATCTGTGCTGATGATTTCGTTGACACTCCCATGACCAGGCTGATGTGACGGGAGCCTTCATTTGGTGCTAATTGTTGACTGTGTGACCAAGTGTTCTGCTGACATGATGGAGCCCTACTGAGGCGACATATGGCACAGCTTTCTTCACACAGGAGTGGAGTCCCCTCATGGTAGTGTGTACTCCTGTGACATCGCCTGCGCCCAAGGTGTGTGTTGTATGAGCATGTCTGTGTGTTCACTTCCATTTTGCTGTGCATGCTGGGATCCCTAGTGATGTTCCTGTTTGTGATGCTTGCTGAGTTGACCTATGTTCCCCCAAAGTCTTCTCCCTGGGTTCTCTGTGATGTGGGTGCATGGCACATTACTGGTCATCAGGGTGTCACCCATAGGTGTGTTTGCTGTCAGTGCTGAGTCTGTGGGCAGACGCTGATGGGTCACAGTCAGGATTCCCTTGGCACTTGTTGTTTACACCTGTCATGTGATTTCCGGTTTGTGTTAGCTTTCATTGGTTGTGACACGTTGTGTGTGTGACTGCTGGCACTCCTCAGGGTCAGGGCTGCAATGTTGGTAGTTGTCTATGTGTGTTCTTTGTGGGTGACCTTGGCTTCTTCATTGGTGTGTGACTGTGGCTGGGATCCCATTGGTTGGTGTGGTATTGCCGTCATGTCCATGTACAGCGTAGTGTGCAGTGTGTCAGACATTCAGGAGTCTTGTTGAGTGGCCATGTGTGATGTGTTTCTGCACCTTGGTTCCCACCACCCCCTGGGATTGTCATGGGTGCATGTGCAATGTCACCAGTGCATGTGAGCTTCACTGCTGCACATTGTTGGAGGTCGAGGTGTGTGTTGTTGAGTGTGTGCAGATGAGAGTTGTTGCCCGGCTAGACCCCTGCCTCCATGTTGGCCTTGGATTACTGGCCCTGCTGATTGATTTGTGCTTGTGTAGGTGTGATGGTAGTTTGTTGCTCAGGACACATGACTGTGGTTCACAGTGTGAACGACATCTAGCTTTGTCATCACAGTGGGATTGTAATGCAGCCCAGGGTCACCACATTGTGAGGGCCCTGGGGGTAGTGCAGTGGTGTCTCTGTGTCTTGCTGTGTCAGTTGCTGTTCCTACATGCTTGTGTGACATGTGTGATTTGTGCTCCCTCTCATCTGACAATGCCTGATTGCCCACATAGGGGATTTGGATCCATGAGTTACCTTTGTGTGGCACTGTATGCACATCTGTGTAATTGGTATTCAGGCCTCCTCATGTGTTGTGTGGTTGCCTGGGGACACTGGTACCCCCTCACCTGTTGTGTTTGATGTGCAGTGTGGGTCTGCCTGTTTGTGTTTGTGCATCTGCACCACTGCATTGGCATATCTTTAGTGTGCCATTGGCTGTATGTTGTTTGGTGTGTTTCCCCTGCTGTCCCTGGGACTCCTAGGTCATCAGTCAGCACAATGATCATTGTTTGTGTGTCCCATTGCTGCCATGGTATGGTATCTGTTCACCTCACATCTACAGTCTCCACAGGGTATCTGCATTTGTGTGCCCATTGGTGCAAATATATGGGTCTGCATTCTGATGGTCACTTCTGTCATTGTGTCATTGATGAATGTTGACAGTGTCAGCCCCCATGGGTGATGTTTGTCTGCACATGGCCAAAGGTATGTCTTATTTGCACTGCACTGTTTGCCTCCCCCAATCTATGTTGCTATGGGACACAAGCACTACTTTGCCACTGATGTGTTTGTTGTTCTGTGACCAGGAATCATCCATGCAGTTTGGCAGTTGCAGCTTTTCTTTGTCAACACTTACATTTTGGTCACTGTGATGATGGGGATTTGGACCCCATTGCCACAATGTTCAAAATGTGCTTCAGCTATGGACCCCACACTTACATTTTGGTCACTGTGATGATGGGGGTTTGGACCCCATTGCCACAATGTTCAAAATGTGCTTCAGCTATGGACCCCACACTTACATTTTGGTCACTGTGATGATGGGGGTTTGGACCCCATTGCCACAATGTTCAAAATGTGCTTCAGCTATGGACCCCACACTTACATTTTGGTCACTGTGATGATGGGGGTTTGGACCCCATTGCCACAATGTTCAAAATGTGCTTCAGCTATGGACCCCACACTTACATTTTGGTCACTGTGATGATGGGGGTTTGGACCCCATTGCCACAATGTTCAAAATGTGCTTCAGCTATGGACCCCACACTTACATTTTGGTCACTGTGATGATGGGGGTTTGGACCCCATTGCCACAATGTTCAAAATGTGCTTCAGCTATGGACCCCACACGTACATTTTGGTCACTGTAATGTTGGGGTTTTGGACCCCATTGCCACAATGGTCATGGCCTGCTTGCATTGTGGGGGCCACACACATTTATGTGTGGCACATGTGATAGGGGGTCACATTGTATGTTCAAAGTCATGTTCAGTGTTGTAGGCATTTGACACAGTCTACACACGCTTGTCATGGTGTTGGGGGGATGTCTTTATGTTGCATTCTTTATGTTGGTGTGTGCTTGTTGTGTCATGTATTAGCCATCCTGTGAGTGGGGGTGTTGTTGGTGGTAGGCATCCAGCCCCCCATGGGTAGGGGTGGTAGTAGTGACAGGCATCCAGCCCCCATGGGTAGAGGTGGTAGTAGTGGTAGGCATCTGGCACCCCTGGGTAGGGGTGGTAGTAGTGGTAGGCATCTGGCACCCCCTGGGTAGGGGTGGTAGTAATGGTAGGCATCTGGCACCCCCTGGGTAGGGGTGGTAGTAGTGGTAGGCATCTGGCACCCCCTGGATAGAGGTGGTAGTAGTGGTAGGCATCTGGCACCCCCTGGGTAAGGGTGGTAGTAGTGACAGGCATCCAGCCCCCCATGGGTAGAGGTGGTAGTAGTGGTAGGCATCTGGCACCCCTGGGTAGGGGTGGTAGTAGTGGTAGGCATCTGGCACCCCCTGGGTAGAGGTGGTAGTAGTGGTAGGCATCTGACACCCCTGGGTAGAGGTGGTAGTAGTGGTAGGCATCTGGCACCCCTGGGTAAGGGTGGTAGTAGTGGTAGGCATCTGGCACCCCTGGGTAAGGGTGGTAGTAGTGACAGGCATCCAGCCCCCATGGGTAGAGGTGGTAGTAGTGGTAGGCATCTGGCACCCCTGGGTAGGGGTGGTAGTAGTGGTAGGCATCTGGCACCCCTGGGTAAGGGTGGTAGTAGTGGTAGGCATCTGGCACCCCTGGGTAGAGGTGGTAGTAGTGGTAGGCATCTGGCACCCCTGGGTAGAGGTGGTAGTAGTGGTAGGCATCTGGCACCCCCTGGGTAGGGGTGGTAGTAGTGGTAGGCATCTGACACCCCTGGGTAGAGGTGGTAGTAGTGGTAGGCATCTGGCACCCCTGGGTAAGGGTGGTAGTAGTGGTAGGCATCTGGCACCCCTGGGTAAGGGTGGTCGTAGTGACAGGCATCCAGCCCCCATGGGTAGAGGTGGTAGTAGTGGTAGGCATCTGGCACCCCTGGGTAGGGGTGGTAGTAGTGGTAGGCATCTGGCACCCCCTGGGTAAGGGTGGTAGTAGTGGTAGGCATCTGGCACCCCCTGGGTAGAGGTGGTAGTAGTGGTAGGCATCTGGCACCCCCTGGGTAGAGGTGGTATTAGTGGTAGGCATCTGGCACCCCCTGGGTAGGGGTGGTAGTAGTGGTAGGCATCTGACACCCCCTGGGTAGAGGTGGTAGTAGTGGTAGGCATCTGGCACCCCTGGGTAAGGGTGGTAGTAGTGGTAGGCATCTGGCACCCCTGGGTAAGGGTGGTAGTAGTGACAGGCATCCAGCCCCCATGGGTAGAGGTGGTAGTAGTGGTAGGCATCTGGCACCCCCTGGGTAGGGGTGGTAGTAGTGGTAGGCATCTGGCACCCCCATGGGTAGAGGTGGTAGTAGTGGTAGGCATCTGACACCCCCTGGGTAGAGGTGGTAGTAGTGGTAGGCATCTGGCACCCCCTGGGTAAGGGTGGTAGTAGTGGTAGGCATCTGGCACCCCCTGGGTAAGGGTGGTAGTAGTGACAGGCATCCAGCCCCCCATGGGTAGAGGTGGTAGTAGTAGTAGGCATCTGGCACCCCCTGGGTAGGGGTGGTAGTAGTGGTAGGCATCTGGCACCCCCTGGGTAAGGGTGGTAGTAGTGGTAGGCATCTGGCACCCCTGGGTAGAGGTGGTAGTAGTGATAGGCATCTGGCACCCCTGGGTAAGGGTGGTAGTAGTGGTAGGCATCCGGCACCCCCTGGGTAAGGGTGGTAGTAGTGACAGGCATCCAGCCCCCATGGGTAGAGGTGGTAGTAGTGGTAGGCATCTGGCACCCCTGGGTAGGGGTGGTAGTAGTGGTAGGCATCTGGCACCCCTGGGTAAGGGTGGTAGTAGTGGTAGGCATCTGGCACCCCTGGGTAGAGGTGGTAGTAGTGGTAGGCATCTGACACCCCTGGGTAGAGGTGGTAGTAGTGGTAGGCATCTGGCACCCCCTGGGTAAGGGTGGTAGTAGTGGTAGGCATCTGGCACCCCCTGGGAAAGGGTGGTAGTAGTGACAGGCATCCAGCCCCCATGGGTAGAGGTGGTAGTAGTGGTAGGCATCTGGCACCCCTGGGTAGGGGTGGTAGTAGTGGTAGGCATCTGGCACCCCCTGGGTAAGGGTGGTAGTAGTGGTAGGCATCTGGCACCCCCTGGGTAGAGGTGGAATTAGTAGTGGTAGGCATCTGACACCCCCTGGGTAGAGGTGGTAGTAGTGGTAGGCATCAGGCACCCCTGGGTAAGGGTGGTAGTAGTGGTAGGCATCTGGCACCCCTGGGTAAGGGTGGTAGTAGTGACAGGCATCCAGCCCCCCATGGGTAGAGGTGGTAGTAGTGGTAGGCATCTGGCACCCCCTGGGTAGAGGTGGTAGTAGTGGTAGGCATCTGACACCCCTGGGTAGAGGTGGTAGTAGTGGTAGGCATCTGGCACCCCTGGGTAAGGGTGGTAGTAGTGGTAGGCATCTGGCACCCCCTGGGTAAGGGTGGTAGTAGTGACAGGCATCCAGCCCCCCATGGGTAGAGGTGGTAGTAGTGGTAGGCATCTGGCACCCCTGGGTAGGGGTGGTAGTAGTGGTAGGCATCTGACACCCCTGGGTAGAGGTGGTAGTAGTGGTAGGCATCTGGCACCCCTGGGTAAGGGTGGTAGTAGTGGTAGGCATCTGGCACCCCCTGGGTAAGGGTGGTAGTAGTAACAGGCATCCAGCCCCCATGGGTAGAGGTGGTAGCAGTGGTAGGCATCTGGCACCCCCTGGGTAGGGGTGGTAGTAGTGGTAGGCATCTGGCACCCCCTGGGTAGAGGTGGTAGTAGTGGTAGGCATCTGACACCCCTGGGTAGAGGTGGTAGTAGTGGTAGGCATCTGGCACCCCCTGGGTAAGGGTGGTAGTAGTGGTAGGCATCTGGCACCCCTGGGTAAGGGTGGAAGTAGTGACAGGCATCCAGCCCCCATGGGTAGAGGTGGTAGTAGTGGTAGGCATCTGGCACCCCTGGGTAGGGGTGGTAGTAGTGGTAGGCATCTGGCACCCCTGGGTAAGGGTGGTAGTAGTGGTAGGCATCTGGCACCCCCTGGGTAGAGGTGGTAGTAGTGGAAGGCATCTGACACCCCCCTGGGTAGAGGTGGTAGTAGTGGTAGCCATCTGGCACCCCTGGGTAAGGGTGGTAGTAGTGGTAGGCATCTGGCACCCCCTGGGTAAGGGTGGTAGTAGTGACAGGCATCCAGCCCCCATGGGTAGAGGTGGTAGTAGTGGTAGGCATCTGGCACCCCCTGGGTAGGGGTGGTAGTAGTGGTAGGCATCTGGCACCCCTGGGTAAGGGTGGTAGTAGTGGTAGGCATCTGGCACCCCTGGGTAGAGGTGGTAGTAGTGGTAGGCATCTGGCACCCCTGGGTAAGGGTGGTAGTAGTGACAGGCATCCAGCCCCCCATGGGTAGAGGTGGTAGTAGTGGTAGGCATCTGGCACCC
Source organism: Calotriton arnoldi (assembly GCA_963921515.1). Lineage (NCBI taxonomy): Eukaryota > Metazoa > Chordata > Amphibia > Caudata > Salamandridae > Calotriton > Calotriton arnoldi. Next base: position 337,894 of record CAWUFW010012706.1, read on the forward strand.
CCTTGGTAGGGGTGGTAGTAGTAGTAGGCATCTGGCACCCCTTGGGTAAGACGTGGTAGTAGTGGTAGGCATCTGGCACCCCCTGGGTAAGGGTGGTAGTAGTGACAGGCATCCAGCCCCCCATGGGTAGAGGTGGTAGTAGTGGTAGGCATCTGGCACCCCCTGGGTAGGGGTGGTAGTAGTGGTAGGCATCTGACACCCCCTGGGTAGAGGTGGTAGTAGTGGTAGGCATCTGGCACCCCCTGGGTAAGGGTGGTAGTAGTGGTAGGCATCTGGCACCCCTGGGTAGAGGTGGTAGTAGTGGTAGGCATCTGGCACCCCTGGGTAAGGGTGGTAGTAGTGACAGGCATCCAGCCCCCATGGGTAGAGGTGGTAGTAGTGGTAGGCATCTGGCACCCCTGGGTAGGGGTGGTAGTAGTGGTAGGCATCTGGCACCCCTGGGTAAGGGTGGTAGTAGTGGTAGGCATCTGGCACCCCCTGGGTAAGGGTGGTAGTAGTGACAGGCATCCAGCCCCCCCATGGGTAGAGGTGGTAGTAGTGGTAGGCATCTGGCACCCCCTGGGTAGGGGTGGTAGTAGTGGTAGGCATCTGACACCCCCTGGGTAGAGGTGGTAGTAGTGGTAGGCCTCTGGCACCCCCTGGGTAAGGTAGTAGTAGTGGTAGGCATCTGGCACCCCTGGGTAAGGGTGGTAGTAGTGACAGGCATCCAGCCCCCATGGGTAGAGGTGGTAGTAGTGGTAGGCATCTGGCACCCCCTGGGTAGGGGTGGTAGTAGTGGTAGGCATCTGGCACCCCTGGGTAAGGGTGGTAGTAGTGGTAGGCATCTGACACCCCTGGGTAGAGGTGGTAGTAGTGGTAGGCATCTGACACCCCTGGGTAGAGGTGGTAGTAGTGGTAGGCATCTGGCACCCCTGGGTAAGGGTGGTAGTAGTGGTAGGCATCTGGCACCCCTGGGTAAGGGTGGTAGTAGTGACAGGCATCCAGCCCCCATGGGTAGAGGTGGTAGTAGTGGTAGGCATCTGGCACCCCTGGGTAGGGGTGGTAGTAGTGGTAGGCATCTGACACCCCCTGGGTAGAGGTGGTAGTAGTGGTAGGCATCTGGTACCCCCTGGGTAAGGGTGGTAGTAGTGGTAGGCATCTGGCACCCCCTGGGTAAGGGTGGTAGTAGTGACAGGCATCCAGCCCCCCATGGGTAGAGGTGGCAGTAGTGGTAGGCATCTGGCACCCCCTGGGTAAGGGTGGTAGTAGTGACAGGCATCCACCCCCCCATGGGTAGAGGTGGTAGTAGTGGTAGGCATCTGGCAACGCCTGGGTAGGGGTGGTAGTAGTGGTAGGCATCTGGCAACCCCTGGGTAAGGGTGGTAGTAGTGGTAGGCATCTGGCACCCCTGGGTAGAGGTGGTAGTAGTGGTAGGCATCTGGCACCCCTGGGTAGAGGTGGTAGTAGTGGTAGGCATCCGGGCCCCTATGTGTATATGTGGCATTGGTGATGGCCATCCCGCCCCTATGGTGCTGCTGTTGCTGGTGTAAGTAATTTCTGCATCCCTCTGTGTGTGTGTGATATGTCGGGTACGTGTAGTTTGTTTTTGTGGTTGGTGTCTGACTTACCTTCTGCGCCGTACTCGTCCGTGCCTGTTCCGGTAGTAGATGTAGAATATTGGTAGGATCGGCACGATGGGATTCATGGTTGGTTCGTCTTTCTCGTTGCTTCGCCTCGTCCTCGTCGCTGGCGTGTTCGTCTCGTAGCCGTGGATCGTGTTGTGGCGCGAATCGGAGCTTATGTGCGCCTCTCCCGGATGCTTTGACGTGCCGTGCGTAGCGACGGGTTCAGCGCGTACGGGAAGCGCATCGTACTTGTCCGGCCGGACGGGGCTGCATTTTGGCTTCCGTGCGACTCGATTCTGCGTTTACGGATCCGGCTCGGTCGGGGAACAGGACCTGGATTGGGTGAGTACGACTGGGTCGGAATCTATGCTGTTGTGCGCATCGTACTTGCTCGTTCGGAATAATGTGCGGATCGGTCGGGAAACAGGCATTCGCATGGCTTTTTTCCCGACCGAATGGTGTTAGGTGCGCCTCCGACCGAGATCGGAATCGGCCCCTATGTCTCCTAATTGAGTCTGGACTGTAGCAACTTTACAGCATGGGTAAAGTGGGCAATTGCCCAGGGCCCCCACCTTCTAAGGGCCTCCCTTGTAAAGTGATCATTCTCAGTTTCAATCACTCTGTCTCACTACTATTTATTTATAGCAGAACCTTTCTCTTCCTGCTGCTACCTATGACTACGTCTCTCTCTACCCAGTGTCCTTTCAAGGATTTGTGGGACCGTGGGAAAGACATATTTCAGTTGGTTTTGTGTGAAAGTTTAAGGATACAATTAATTGGGATCACGTCGTCTTGTTTATGAGAAAATAGGTAATAAAATAAGAAGTTGCTCTGAACAGGGGGCCAAAAAGCTGTGGGCCTCATTTTGATGTTGGTGGGACCACCATCAATAAGCCGTCAGTGACGGTTCCACTAACATGCAGGCCATCGGTTCAACCACCGCATTACGATGCGGACGGTTGGACTGCAGCAGTCTGGTGGTCAGACCGCTGTCGCCGATAGGCACAAGGAGCCCATCAGGGCAGAGGTCGGACACTAAAACCTAAAATGGAGACGGTGCCTGCGCAGGCACCGCTGTAGGGATTAGGTCCCACCGCCATGAAAAGGTTGTCAGAAAGGGACTTTGGGGACCCCAAGTAGGGCCCCCACCCCCTGTGTGCCACTGCTAAGTGGCCAGGGGGCACAAGTGGTGCCCCCCCAAACATCCATGCACAATGTGCCACTGACATACAGTGCACGGATGTTTGAAAAGTGCATGTGTGTACTGCGGCTTGTGCTGCAGCACTTTCCCTGGGCGACAGCGCAAGCCGCAGTACAAAAAGGCACATTCCAACCGCCGTGCTGAGGGTCCTATCTTAATTGAGCAGGTGGGACTGCTGACTTGTTGGACAGACACCTGTCCGCAGCGATGGTGGTCGAATGCTCGTCCAGCTGCCATCATAATGAGGGCCTATGTCTTGCCCGGGGCCCCAAAAAGCCTTAAGATGACACTGTGTAGCTTCGTAGCATCGTATCATGACATGGAAATCCTGAAGAGTAAAGCCATACAGGGACATGTGCCCTGTTAATCTAAATGTGAAGAATACTAATGTGAGCAGCCAACGACTGGGTCACAAACAATGGAAAGTCATGGTATGGCTGCTTTTAGCCCTTACTTGTCTATGTTGCTCTGCAGCCTGGTATAGCACTCTGAAACCACGCCTTCTGTGTCTTGAGGAAGAACAGTTGCAGGTGACAACATTCATTAGCTTTAGTGCCAAAAAAACATCAAACTTTTTACATGTGGCTGGGAGGGAAATCAAAACAACATGACTGCAAAAATAAAATCAGAAACTGGAAACATTTTGAGAACCTTGTGTGTGGAAGGTCTCTTGATAATAAATTACATTTACATGGGGGAAATTCAATACTTTCTCAGTTTGTAAACAAACAACTCTTAAATCAACGCCAGGTTTCGAAGAGAAAACACAGACCTAAATTGTGCATTGTTATTGAGTTTGTCTAGATCAGCAAAGTCCTTTGCCAACCTCCTCCACCATATGTGTTTAAAACAAACATTCCTATTGGGCAGTACAATAGTTGTAATGACCAAGTGCAAACGTATCAGAGATTTCCCAACTCAAAGGCCTCTATTGTCTATTGATTTGGTATCTGATGTTGGTTCAAAAGAGCCGAATTTATGCAAGACTTTTGAAGATATCCAATTGACAAATGTAAATCTAACTGATCTAAATGGGAGTCATTCACAGTTTACTTTACCTGAGTATAGGCCTGCATTCCAGCTTCTGTTCAGACAACTCTGATTGTGAGATGGGCCTTTTATGGATCGTCCTCTTCATTTTGTCCTCTGAGCTCCGAGTAATTTGGCATTCCATCCTTTGGAGAACTCAGTCACTTTAGAGAATCTGGAAATTGACGTTTTTTGTAGATCGCAGCACATCTTTGAGCACCACGGTATATATAGGTCATTGTGTTTGAAACATTATTTCAGGAGCACAATTCGATGCCATGCTTTTGGACAGTGCTACCTTGAACTTTCCCTAAATTGTTCGAATTAGTTCTGTCAGGTCTTCTATGGGAAACTTCAGATTTACAATCGTAACACATCATTATTGGTATGACTGCGTACTAAAGTGTGTTTATCTGCAACGTCTACATGCCTGTATATGTTTTTATTAAAAAATCAGTTTTTAAATAATGATGAACTCTTGTCAATTAAGGTATACTGTCATTGTTTGAACCTATAGACTCTAATTAGTTAACAGGTATGGTCTGGGTAGGATAATATAACTTTAAGTAAGGCATGTATTTATAACCTTCAGAAGGTACCTGTTTTATGTTTCTATGTGTGCATAGTCCAGCCTCGTGCCTTTGGAAACGGACTAGACACTTTTTTATTAGAGATGCCTTACATTTTCCACTTGCTCTATATTCTGTGCATGTGTCTTATTTTGATTTCTATTATTCCATTTCAATTCAAAAAGGGTGATGCGTGAAAAAATAAGCGTTGTTTTTTTATATTATAGCCATGCTTTTCCTTCGACATTTCTCACTCAGCAGTACTGTCAGTATCGGCAAAGTGATATTCTTTCAGTAAAGTTATAAATCTCAAGTGATGTCACATGCAGCGTGCAACATCGCTCATGAATGGCAAAGCTGAACCTATAGATGGCCAATAATATAATGGAGCATTATTTAAGGAAATCAGCAGGAGCACTCCACAAACCTTCAAATTCAATATTTCTAAGTCTCATTTTCTACACTTCTACAGCCAAAGAGAGAAATTCGATACTCAAGGTTATTTAGTCAAAGGAAAGCTAGTCTTTAACAATGTATTCTTCTTCCATACTCTAAGATTTGAAAGAATATATATTTTGATATCATAATTCATACAATTTAAAAGAACATTGGGGCATATTAGCAAGGGCACTATCGCCGCTTTAGCGGCACTTTTGCCGCTAAAGCGGCGATATTCTTATTGCCCTATCAGCAAACTGTCTCTAACAGCAGTTAGAGACAGTTTTCGGGCATTAGCGCCCGATGTTTTTACCGCTTTGCATGTCAGCGATATTTATTGCTAATGACATGCAAAGTGGGCGTTCCGACGAACAAACCTGGGAAACACCCGCTAACAGGCCTATCGCCTATTAGCAAGGTGGCCATGGCCCCAGTTAGCGACGTGAAAAGTCGCGCTAACCGGGGTGATCGCCATTTATTTAACACCTGCAATTAGCAGGTGTTAGCCATATCTAACATGGGGGTGGATTATGCTGATACGACCACAGGGTCGTATCAGCAAGGTTATCGCCGTTTTCCATGAAACATCCCTGGAAAACCAGCGATGTTTCATGGAAAACACCGCTATGGCTGGAATAATTATCGCCATAGCGCTAAATGTCGCTAATACATCGTTAGCATGGCAAATTATTCCGACGATAGCCGGTGATAAAAAAGTGCTCGTTAAACACGCTTTGCGATGTTTAGCGCACTTTTTAGATAATATGCCCCATTCTTTGGTGTATTTCTGATGTTTTTGAAGTGAGCGATGTTAATGCACTAATGTGCAGTTGTCTGACATTACTGTGAAGTGTATAGTGTGTAGATGTAGTTATAAAATCACTTCATAAATATCACCAGCATAAGCACTTTATAAGGGAACGCACACATTAAACCTTACACAACTTCAAATTGCATATTAAAAAGTTTTATTTTCAAAAGTGCTCACATGTTGTGAATGGTACAGCCAAAAGTAAGTTTACACGTATGTTTGAGAGTGTGTTGTGTTAAGGGAGTGGTGAAGTGAATTGTTGAATGACTTTAATGTCCTGTGGGGGTTCATCCCAGTGCTTAATTTAGGTCTTTGGCTGCAGGTGGGGCCCACTAGCACTCATTTTTGGGTTCCAGAATTTATTTTTCCTCAATTTATTTTGACTTAGAGCAAAAGAAAGAACAACACAAAAAGGGAAAATAAGGAGGAAGAGAAAAAGGGGAAACAGGGACAAAGAACGAATTCAGGGATTAAAAAGATCCTGAAAGTGTGAGATAAGGGGGCAGGGAGTGTCTGCTGCTGGATGAAAGAGGCATGAGGTGAAAACAAGATATTTTTTTTTAGTTTTATATAGCGCGAACTAGTCCCAAGACATTGGGTGTCAGAGCGCTTTACATGAGCACCAGTTTTTTTACAGAAGGACACATTCATTTTTGTTAGGCACGGGAGATTAAGTATTTGCCCAGAATCACAGGATGTTAAGCGTCGTTGCCAAGACTCAAACCCGGTTCCCCAGCTTCAAAGTCGACCACTCTAGCCGTAAGGCTACATCCTCTCCCCAATTATGTAACCGTGGTATCCGGAACCCCAAATATTCAATAGCGGCTGTCATTCTGAGCAGAATGTTGGGTCCGGCATTTATTCTTTTACAAACTAAGTACTGAGTTATCCACATTTTCGGCCAGGCAGTATTGATTCTACAGATTCTACTGTTGGTTACGCTAGTAAGGTTGATTTGGTGGTGCTTGTAATGGTGGTTATATTTGTGATGGCTGAGGTAGAGGTGTAAGGTTTGTGGATTTTGCGAGAGGATTTAAATCAAGGTTTGTAGGTGGTGTGGGCCTTGGTAGGTCGTAGTTCCTCAGTTGAAACCTGTGCCGCCTTGGTCCTGCAGATTGACACTGGCACATGTTTGATTTTGCAAACACAAGGAGATGATGGACGGAGCGCTGAAACTTTTCAGACACACACCCCCAGGCACAGATCTGGGTTGAATCCATCATCATTCTTTAGCTCACTTCACCACCTCAGTTCAGACCCAGCTATGTGCAAATCAGTCTTGACCCTGTGCCTCATGGGAACAGTCCAGCCCGAACTGCCAAGCCAGGTCATCCCTGAACCGGAAACAAGCATCCTGGGACCGGTTTCTGGGTAACACCCTTCATCAGCCAGGCTAGCTTGAATCCAGTGGCAAAGTGAGCAAGGGACCCACGTCTGGGCATACCCTGCCAACTTAGGGCGAACAAAGCAAACACAAGGAGATGATGGACGGAGCACTGAAACTTTTCAGACACTCACCCCCAGTCACAGATCTGGGTTGAATCCATCATCATTCTTTAGCTCACTTCGCCACCTCAGTTCAGACCCAGCTATATGCAAATCAGTCTTGACCCTGTGCCTCATGGGAACAGTCCAGCTCAAACTGCCAAGTCAGGTCTTCCCTGAACCGGAAACAAGCATCCTGGGTCCGGTTTCTGGGTAACACCCTTCATCAGCCAGGCTAGCTTGAATCCAGTGGCAAAGTGAGCAAGGGACCCACATCTGGGCATACCCTGCCAACTTAGGGCGAACAAAGCAAACACAAGGAGATGATGGACGGAGTGCTGAAACCTTTCAGACACTCACCCCAGTCAAAGATCTGTGTTGAATCCATCATCGTTCTTTAGCTCACTTCGCCACCCCAGTTCAGACACAGCTATGTGCAAATCAGCCTTGACCCTGTGCCTCATGGGAACAGTCCAGCCCGAACTGCCAAGCCATGTCTTCCCTGGACCAGTGACAAGCATCCTGGGACCAGTTTCGGGCTAACAGCCCTCATCAGCCAGGCTAGCTTGAATCCAGTGGCAAAGTGAGCAAGGGACCCACGGCTGTTGCAGCACAAAACACACAGTCCCCAGTGCTGAGGGTAGAAGAACTTGAAGTCTTTGCTGTTACTGAGACTTCTTGAACAGGGAGCAAGCTCTACCTCAAGCCCTTGGAGAAACTCACAAAAAGGAAGTTGCAGAAAGTTCAGTCCAGTCCTTTCACTGCCAAAGACCGAAGCAGCCACTGCAGACCAACACAGCAAAGTGGTAGTCCCTCCTCACAGCTTCTCTAGCTCTTCTTCTTGGTTCCAAAAAGGTTCTAAAGTTTAGGGGTTTGGGCCCCACTTTTTATAGCCCAAAATCCTTTGTCCTCTCAGGCAGAGAGTGTCTGTGCCCAGCCAGAACCAGTTCTGTCCTCTCTGGTGCAGCTTCCTGGCAGGAGATGGAGACAGCATTGTCAGAGGCAGACGAGGCCCATTCAGGTGAAAGGAAATCTCCTCCCCCTACTCTACATGCAGACCCAGGTCTATTCAGCCCATCCCTGACCCACCTAGACTCTCTGGAGCCACTGCTCCTCCCCAGCCCTTGTCATCCCAAAGCCAGACAGTCAATCCGCAAACCCAGCAGAGGCACACTGGCTGGCTGAGCAAGAAAATACCTACTTTCTAAAAGCGGTATTTTCAAACACAGAATGTAAAAATCACCTTCACTAAAAGATGCATCTGTAGATTCTGAGTTCAGGCATACTAAACTTTGTTTCTCTACCTTGTTCCCAGGGGCAGTCATGTTTATAAGATGTTATAAACAAACTCCCCATTCTGTCCTATGGGAACAGGTAGCCTTGCAATAGTGAAAAACAATAATGGCAGTAATTCACTATCAGGACATGCCACACACGCCAGGGCATGTCCTACCTTTCACATACACTGCACCCTGCCCACAGGGGTACCTTGGGCCTACCTTAGGGGTGATTAAGATGTAAGAAAAGGGAAGGTTAGGGTCTGGCAAGTGGGTGCACTTGCCAAGTCGACATGGCAGTACCAGACTCCACACAGGCTCTGCAATGGAAGGCCAGAGTTACATTTACAGGCTGCTTGGGTGGGTGGCACAACCAGTGCTGCAAGCCCACTAGCAGCATTTGATGTACTGGCCCTGGGCACACACGGTGCACTGTACTAGGGACTGGCTAGTAAATCAAATCAGCCAATCATGGAGACACCTATCCATAATAACAATTTACAACAGGTGCACTTGCACTTTAACAGTGAACAGCAGTGAGAAAGTGCGCAGAGACACTAAACCAGCAAAAACAAACCTGGGAGGTCAGAAAGCAAAAAGTCAGGGGAAACACGCCAAAAGATGCCAAGTCTAACACAGACTATATACTTATCAGTTTCTACTATCTGATGTGTGTAGCCAGGACCAGATTTTGTGCAGCAGTTAAGGTGATGGCAGGTGGTGGATGTAAAATCAACACAGGCTCTTAAATGTGGATTAAAACAGGAAGTGGGCGAGCATATTTGTGTTAACAACCATGACAAAATAGATTATAGTTGAGTAAAATAGCTCATCAAAATGAAACAGTAAAAAATGCTTAATGGTTTGACAAACAAAGGTATCCAAATCACATATATGGTGAGTTAGAGACATTGATAGGCTCGTGACATATCTTTGTGTGCTGTAGGAATGCTTTGGTTACAGGCATCACCCTGTTGCATTAGAAATTACTACTGCCCCAGCTGTAGCAACCAAATTACTCGTAATTGTGATTGTCTCAGAAGAAACCTAAAAAGTAAACACTAGAGTATTTAAAGGGTGAGTGTTAGGGTCTGTGTATGAGAGATATGTGTGTGATGTCTGTATAACAGTGCAGATTGGGGCAAGGATATTGTTGCATGTGTGGTTGTAGGATAATTCATAGGAAAAGAGTTTAGTTCTTAAACTGCCTTACTTTAGAGTTGTCTGCAGCAGGTAGGCCATATAGCAGGTCATGGCACATTGTAGAGAGGACGTACTCCTATATGGTAGTGAGACAGAGAAGGGACACAGGTCGCCTCCAGGAACAGCCGTTGCCATCTGAAATCTGGAGAACTTCTCCTTCACCTGCTTCTCCTCATTCAGCAGTTTAGTTTTAATTTGCCTCAACATGCATGACACCTCCCCCAATGTATTTATAGACGTTGTAACCTTCTGCCACAAGACTGCCTGGTGACATTTTCACCAAACAAGCATAATGTTAAATAGGCAGTGGCGGCTCCTCCACTAAGGCAGAGGATGGTCACCCCACTGTCTTAAAGCAGTAAAAGAAAGGAAAAAATAAAATGATAAAGTAATGTTGTTATAATTTTATTTTGTCCTCCTGCTGTGACAGCTTTGCGTGATGGGGCAGGGCTGCAGAGAAGGGGAGGAGTGGTAGCACCCTCCTAAGTGTGCAATGACTGTTTGGCTGGCACTTTTGGGCTGGCCAAACAGTCACGCGACATTTCCCTTTTCTCCATGCAGGCTGCATCACAACCTGCATGGAGAACATGCCCAGGTCCCCAGTCCCTGGCTGAGCGCCGAACCACGGTGCTCAGACTAATCACAACGCTGCATTGCAGCATTGTGATTGGTCAGGGGAGCCTGGCTGCCTGCTTCCTGTTTCACTCCTGACGCGAGGAGAGACGACGGAGAGATGCAGCGGTAAGGTACGTTTTTTTTTTCTTTTTTTCAGTTCTCTTGTCTACTCTTTCAATGCAAAATGCGATTTTAGTGGGAATGAGTGCAATTAAAATTTCACCTGTTACATTTCACAAAGTTACTAGCTTCCCATTTTGCAAGGGCTGCAACCTTTCGTAACCTTTACAAAATATCTCACAAAAACATTATTTACAGAACTATTCACCCTCTCGAAGTGTTTTCCCAGTTAATTTTCATAAATTAAACTTCCCAACATTGCCCCAAAAATTGTTATCTGTGAAGATTTGCGAGGAAAATTTTTCAACTTGTCACAGCCTTAACAAGTACCAAGATCCTTCAGTGATTTTGTAGGACAAAATGCAAAAGAAGAATTCATTTTCACTGAAATCAACATGTGATTGTAGTCAATTGTAAGAATCTTACAATAAACAGGAGGAGCAATGTACAAAGACGTACTTTAGCCCATTTGTTTTAGTCATCATAAAAAAATCAAAGTAGAAAATATTCATGCAGAAAATAACTAATATCAAAACCCTTTAAGTGCCAAGAGAGCAACAGCGAAATCCATTGGATGTGAATGCCAAGGCTCATACCCTGTGTAATAGCATTACCATAAATTGAATGCACATGTAAGACTGGTGTTTCATTTCTAACAAACTCAGCAGCCAAAAGTCATTTAACTGTGATGACTACAACTACACTAGACATTTCGCTTTCTACCTCTGAATCCTGCCAAAACCCCCATCCAGCTCATCAAAGTGTCATGTGAATAGCACGTCTCCAATTTTTCTTCCAGGCTATGACCCTCCCTTAATCAAAAAACATGCTCCAGCCCACAGGTGCATACAGTCTTTCTCTGTTATTTTGCCATTGATCAATACTCTTGTTGTTATGAGCAGCCACCACTTTTGGTTCCTCTTTAAGTGGAAAGTTTGGCTATGATCATTTTACTGATTCTCTTGTCCATGTGTATAGCATGATCAGCGAAGAGCACGTTTTAAAATGTGGCCGTCAACTCCCCCTACTTGGGGTACACGTTTATGGGATTTACAAAGAACAAATGAGTATGCCAGAAATGTTATGCCAGTCTTGGAATCCAGGAGTAATGCCATGCATATCAGTTGCACATGAGTGTTTTCCACTAAGGACAACATTCTGCATGAGTAAACGATGCAGAAACGTGCAAAAGCATGTTGAAACAAAATAGTTTTATCCTGGTGAAGACCTACCTAACTACCTGACAAATGATTCCACTTTTACATTTTAGAAATCCACTTGTCAGTCTCTGTGAGCGCACATATGTTCTTCCAAGTTAGGACATGACTACTAAGGAACATACATTTGTGGATTTTGCTACTTCCTGACACTCCCACAATCCTGCCCTTAAACCTAAGCCTACAAATGCAACAGATTTAGAGTACTGTAGAATTTTTACTTTCAAACCTGCACTATGAAAGTGCAAAATTTCACCTGTTGCGGAATTTGCATTTGCACACTGCTTCTTTTTAGACCCATGTACGAGACCATCAACAGGGACTGCTGTTTGTCATATATTTGTAAATAACAAAAGGGAAAATGTTAACATTGGCTTTTCTTGTTACAATATTAGAAGATGGAACTTTGAGCTTCAAAAGAAATGTTCGGGTCAAGTGCCTAATAATGATCAAGAAAAGTAGACATAGCTCAGACCCAGAATGGACCTATGCCAATTCATACAGATGTTTATAGTAGTGAATAAGAGGTATAAACTGTGTTTTAACACCAGCATAAAGTTAGTTGCCTTCAACACAATTGCTCCACGTTTGAAAAGAAATTAACATGCGCTCCTTGAATGACAAACCCAGAAGCCCTCAAGTACGTTTCTTTTGCCATCAGGTAATAGTTCACACATCTAATGACGCTCATCGACATCAAAATATATAAAATGAGTCAATCTATTTCTGAAAGCACTGACACTCCACACCACCCCTGCACACGATGGCTTCCTAAGCAAGAATTCTTTCTCTTCTTTAAACTGGGGAAACAAACCAGCGTCAAGCCTGCCCCAAAATATTAAAGCATTAAACTTGACAATAGAACCATGCCCAGTAGCTAGTACAAAACAATCATTCTGGTGCACGAAGCAGACAAGACAAGCATGTTACCCATATATATCTGCAAGGAACTTCTCTCTGACCTCACAAATTAATGTCTTTTATGCTCACTTTTGAAGAAACCAATAACAAATCCTCAAGAACTGGACAGCAATATACTAATTTCCAACTTGCACTATCTCAGCAAAATATTGCTGAAAGGGGTGGTGAGTCAATCACAAGGACAGGTGGAGCAAAAGCAGCTCTTCCACAATATCCAACAGGCTTTAAGGACCAAGGGGGAAGCAAGGACTGCACTAGAGCGTATCAGGGTAGACCTCCTCATCCTCTTACATGACAGCAAGTCAGCAACCCTGAGAATCATTGACGTCTTAGCAGCCTACAATATTTTGGCCCATGAGATTCTGCAGGAACAAATAAACAAATGTTTTGAGATGTTTGACATGGCCTTGGAGTGGGTCTTCTCCTTCTTCCATAAGCAAAGACAGAAAGTATGCATTAGAATAGCGGCATATGTAATAAAGTGACAAGGATTGTTTACGTTGTTTACTGGCCATGGAACACCACTTCCGTTCCCGGCCGCTTTTATTACTCCTTTCTCTTACGTCACGGCCGTGACCTTCCCACACATATTGGTGGGGTATGTTATATATGCACACCCCTACGTATTTTCCTTGACATGGTGTGGTCCACCTCAAACATAACAATGTGTTGTTGCAAATATGTGTTCTATCTCACACATTTTGTTTATACATTGAGGCATGTGTTAGCACATACACTGGAACATCAACAGACACGTGTCCAAATGTACACTGATGACACCAAAAGTGTTATAAAAATGAATCACACACTGGGGAGTCAGATAAATGCCTTTTGATGTATTGATTCCGTATACCAATTGATGAAAGAAATGTCATCTGCTTGAATGGAGGTGTAGCACATTCACCTTTTCTGCATGGTCTTGCCAGATTCTTTGCCTTTTTCTGCACCCTATTTGTTCTGACATTAAGACTATTCAGTGCCACAGTGCATGTTCTCCAGCAAAATCTGTGCCCCCCCCCCCCAATCAGTCTGTTGAAGATTATTGTAAGGCCGCAGTAGATGGAGGAGAATGTACACCAATGGCATGGGAGTTAAATGTCATTTGGGATCTGCAATGGGTATTTATACCACCCACACATATTACAAATATATGGCTGCCAGGAGTGCCACTGTGCTCTGGCTGGGCTGTAGTTTCAAGGCACTTCTGTAACACATGGAAAGGAAAGATGCCTTTGCAATGTAGGAAAACATATATCTGTATACTAATGTCACCTCTAAATTCTGCTTCATAAGTTAACAAGGCAGGGTGCCTTTTATATAAATAATGGCATGGAATGTATTTAAAAAGAGTGCATTCACGGTGTTCGAAGCCTAAAAGCTTTTTCACTGTGTATGTTCATCTATATTTTCCAAAGGACAGGCTTAGCTGTGATTAAAATATTTAATATTATATCTGTACCTGGGACAAAATTAGCAAAGTGCTTCAAGTTTATTATTTACTTTATTCTCAAAATCTTATTTAATGGTGGAATCAGATTTTTTATTTTAAATTTTGTTTATTGAAATTTTGCATAAAAGTTAACCATTGACACAGTACATACAATTTGTCTCTAGAATGTCATTCATGGTATGAACATCACATAGCAGTAATAAGCAACACAAAAAACACGTTACAAGCTTAGGGATATTTCACAGTGGGAGTGGGACAGGACTGCGAGGGGATGATGCAGTGAGTTTAGAGGTGCACGGGGAGGCTGGTGGTGATCCTGTGCTATGCTGCAAGTAAAGATGGAATAGCGTCCATATGTCCTTTAGTCTAGTAGTGGGATGGACTGTTTCAGCATATTGCTCCTATATGTCTTGGCTGTAAGCAGTGTCCCGTAGCCACCCCCTCACAGATGTCACCCTCCTCTGCATCCACCTCACAGCCACACACCTCTTGACTAGTACAAGTAGAATAGAGGTAAGGCAGTGATTCAAGGGGGGTGAATTTGAAGTATCTCTCAGCAAAGCCATCTGAGGAGTGGGGTCATTTGGAATCTCCACAATATCACAGACCACTAGAATACGTTCCTCCAGTATGGGGTGAGCCCAGGGCAATGCTGGACATATGAAGTAAACTTGTCTTAGGAAGGTCACATCTAGTGCATTTGGTCTCAGTATTCTAGCCAAATTTAGTTATTTGGTCAGGGGTGTAGTAGTATTGATCCAGATATTTAAAATGTATGAGTTTATGTTTGTAGGACAGCTGGGTGTTCTTAACCTGTGCACAACAGTATGCCCATACTTTATCAGACAACTAGTGTTCCAGAGAAGTTTCCCACCTGAGTCTAGCTTTTGGAAGCTTGTCCAACGTCCAGCTAGGAAAGATGAGTTTAGGCATGATATTGAATGCCCCATTTTGGCCCTGCCTATGTCTGTCGTAAGGAGCTGCATGTCTGGCAAGTGTACAGGGTAAGTGGAGTGGCTAGGCTTAGCCAACAATTGGAGCCTGAGATAACAGTAGGATGCCAGTGGGATTTCTCCGATGCATGCACAGAAGCTACTATGTGAGAGAAAAAAAGGTTTCCGAATCGAGCCCCCTTGGTGAGTATATTTGCCTATCACAGTAGCCCTTTACACCTTTCTCATTGGTAGGAGGCAATAGGGGATTATTAGCAACCCGCAATAAAGGAGAGTAGAGGATATCATGTTGCAATTTCCTGGCCAGTTCCCATCATGCATGGCTCGTGCCTGCTCAGCCCTGATGTGCATGTACTGTGCTAGTGCCCAGTAATTCAGGTAGTGGGCTTGCGCCACCCAGTAGTATATATAAAAGTCAGACAGTGCCAGACCTCCGAACTGCATGGGTCGCATCATCACCTCCCAGCTTATCTGGGGTTGGCCCCCTCACCACATCAGATGGGAGAGAGCCTGGCTCAATCATTGAAAAATGTAAAGTGGGAAGTACACAAGGATATTTGTGAACAAGTATAAGAGCTTAGGCAATATCATCATCTTTATTAAGGAGATCCTCCCAAGGAGGGACAATGGGAGTTGAATCCCTCTTTCAATGCTTGCCTAAATTTTGTCTTGGGTATTACCAAAATTGCTACGGACTAGATCATCAAAATCCCCGGTGACACCGAGGCTCCATCATAAGGAGTGTGCCATTGCTGGTGCCGTGCAGGCATCAGTCAGAGGGAACACAAGGTATAAAGAATAAATGAAGCAGAGCATTGTGGGATGAAGCCCGACTGAAAAGGCAATACTAAGAACTGCATTAATGGTTGTAGTCTTTGTGACAGGATTTTAGCAAAGATTTTGTTATCTGTATTAAGCAGTGATAAGGGTGATATTAGGAACACTCAGTTGAAACCTGGGGAGGGAAGGTAGTCTCCTATGCGGATGACACACAGTTGTTGTTCTTGTTTTGAGAACACTCTGAAGCGGACTTTCACAATTTCAAAGAGTGTTTAAAAAGATCTGGATGGACTCCAATTTTTTAAAATTGAATAAGGATAAAACCGAGGTCCTCTTCTTCAGCCAGAAAGACCCCCCCAAGCAAATCTCTGGTGGCCGGCTGAATTGAATCCACCCCCGGTGCCGGCCCGAGTGGCATGAAATCTAGGCATTGTGTTTGATACTGACCTCTCCTTTGCGGCCCACATCAGGCATATCTCTTCAATCTGCTTCATGAAGCTTAAATCAATCAAGAAGCTGCTACATTTGCTCCCTGAAGAGACTCGAAAAATGGTGGTCCATGCTTTCATGATATCTCGCCTGGATTATGCCAACAGGCTCTATCTGGGTATCCCAGCTTACTTAATCTACAGACTACAGATCATACAAAATGTGGCTGCTAGGCTAATACGGCGGGTCTCTTTTCCCCAAAACATTTCACCCCATCTGCAGCAGCTCCACTGGCTCCTCTTGGGAAAAAGGATTCAATTTAAGTCTCTCACTCTTGTTTTTAGAGCACTGAAGGGCAAAGGCCCCCCTTATCTGAGAATCAGGCTCAGCAGGTACCAAAATGAGAGATCCCTGAGATCTAACTACCTCTGAATTATGCGTAAACCCAGGTTCGCTAAAGTCTGTGATTGTGGGAGGTCTTTTACGGTACTAACGGCACTGATTTGGAATTCCCTGCCAATCAAACTTCGCATGGCTGAGTCTGAACACGGCTTCAGGAAAGAATTAAAAACCTGGCTCTTTAACCAAAATTAGTCAGACTAAACTGACTATCGTTTTCAGTCTCTGCTTTTGAGTGCTGGGACGCATTCGTTGAACCAGCCGAGCGCTTTACAAATGCCTTTCATTGATTGATTGATTGTTATTAGGTTTGAGCGATACCAATGACCAGTTCTATTGTGGATTGCGGGAAGCTCCCTAAGTCAATGGCCATGGTATATATGTTGCGGAGATTCAGGGCTAGAATATTGATATATGTTTATAGAACTCAATAGGCAGGTCATCGCTAACAGGAGCCTTGCCACTAGGGAGAGTCACCATAACATACTTGTTCAATAGCTCCCAATTCAATAGCATAACAGGGAGTTCAATAGCTCCCTGGCTTCACCGTCCAGCCAGGTGAGTGTGACCTGGTCAAGGTACACGGACAGATCAACAGGAGTAGCTTGTGATATTCGAGTACATAAGCACTCACAGAAGAGCGAAAACTCATGCAGTATAGTGGTAGGATCAGTGGTAATGCCCATCCCCTCACAATTATGTTATTAAGTGTTATTTTGTATGTAATCAATTGTTGTGTGATTGAAAAAATATGTTTAATAAAAAATAATTGTGTGTTTTTAGGAAGATCATTTATTAATTATGAAATTGTTAAAATAAGTATTTTTAGTTGTTTTAATGTCTAAAAATAATGGATTTATAGATTCTTTAGCAGTAACATATTGGGTTTATAAGAGATAAGGGCGGGAAGAGTATTAAAATGTGGATAATGTAATTTAAATTTCATGTTAGTTTTTTATGATATGCAAATTTGTTTTAATAAATTATTAACTTTTTGTTATAACACTAATTTTAATAACTAATGGTTCATAATATTTTTCATATGTATACATTGTATTCAAAAACATACTTTTTAATTTAAAGTTTTAACTAAATACATTTATAACAAATTTCCAAAGATATAAATATATAAAAAATAATTTAATAATGTGAAATATTTCTACCTTTTTTAAAAAATTACATTAAATTTGTTTTTATAAAAATACTTTAAAAAATATATATATATTTATATTTGTTTAAAGGTAAAAAATATGTCAATGTAAATGTTTTTGATTTTTTTTACATATGTACAATTATTTTAAACATTTTTGAAATGTTTTTCGATTCTAATATAAAAATAATATAAATATGTATTAAGATGCATACATTTAAATTTTGTTGTATATTTATATGTTAATGATTTATGCATATATGTTGTTTAACAAAAAAATCTGAATTTTAATACGTTTAATATTTTAATAGGAGTTGTTGGGAAAATATTTTGTAAAAAATGTAATTAATTTAATTTAACGAAAGAAACATACATTTTACAAAACTGTTTTCTATAAATGTTTATTATTGTTAATTTTGGAATGTTATTTTTTTTGTATTTTATGGTTCAAATTTTCGGAATGGTATTAAATATTTTTGCAAATATAACAGTTATTGATAGTGATAAGAATAATCTATTATATTTAAATGTTGAATTATGGATATTTGGGTTTGTAGTTTGGGTGAAGTAATTTTTAATGTGTTTTATAGTAGAAAATGTCTGTGCGAGTATTGAGTCTTGATTGTGAATATCAAATATTTAGGGCCTTATTAAGAGTTTTGCAGTCCACGGACTGCCAACCCGGAGGTCTGATGGCGGTGAGCCATCTTCCGCATTATGAGTTGGGCAGATTGGCTTTGTGAAGACTGCGGCTGGACTGTCGGCACTGCCAGCACACCGCAGAGTGCCGGGGTCGCGGTCGGGGGAAGTCAGCCTCCATTGGGTGGAACAGAGGTGCAACACCACCGTCCGTATTACATGTTGACTTCCTGACAAGCCGACAGCGGAGGTCGGACCGCCACCTAAAGGTTGGCAGAAACTAAGGATTTGGGGTGCATACTCACTCCTTTACAGTTCTTCCCAGTAGATGTGGATCCCTTTCTCCATTTCCCCCCTACACAGGAGCATCTTCACCCCAAAGAATAAGACCCCGTCTTCATTGAAATACAGGTTAGCACTTGGGTACCATGTACCCATTACCAGGACTGCCCACAAATGGGTCAGACTCCGGCAATGGGAAGGTGGAATTTTTCCATATATATCATGTATATGTGTTCATTCAACACAAATACAGTTGGAATGTACACACAAGCATCAATATATATGGAAATACATTGCCCACCGCCGCAAGTCAGCCGAAGCCACACCACCGGCCCCTCTGAAAAGTCATAATTCAGTGGTTGGAAGACCAAAAGTGCAGCAGTCTCCTAGCAGATGCGGTCCTTTTGCAGTCGGACTGCTTAGTTCATAATAAGCCCTGAGTGTGTTGCCTTCATTAAAACGTTTAAGAATGTCTTGAAAATAGTAATTTTCACCCCTTTCGTGTCTAACACCTTCCCTAAATTGGTATTGATTGGAGTGGAAATAGTAAATGTCACCGCTTTAGTGTCCAACACCATCCAAAAATAGGTATAGATTGGAGTCGGAATAGTAAATGTCAACCCTCAGTGTCCAACACCTTCCACAAATTGGTTTAGATTGGAGTGGAAATAGTAAATGTCACCCCTTTAGTGTCCAACACCTTCCCCAAATTGGTTTAGATTGGAGTGGAAGTAGTAAATGTCAACCATTTGGTGTCCAGCACCTTCTCCAAATTATTGTAGATTGGAGTAGGAATAGTAAATGTCACCCCTTTAGCGTCCAACACCTTCCAGAAATTGGTTTACATTGGAGTGGGAATAGTAAATGTAACTCCTTTGAGAGCATATTTATCAAAAAATCACACAGCGCAGCAAGCCACCTTGCTGCACTGCATGATAGGGAAAGGGCAGGAATGCGCCGTATTCAATATTATTCAATGCACTCCTGTCTTTTCCCTGCACTGGCACACAATGGGCAAAAATAGCAAAACACGAGTTGAAATAAACATATTTCTCCTTGTTATGCCTTACCTAGAGAGGCGTAGCATTTTGACGCATTCCCAGGCCCACCAGTAATGGGAAATCTGGGAATGTGCCAGAATCCATGGATGGATGCGTGGAAACACCCATGCTCCACCAATGGAACGCCTCCCTGGGGCAGAGTAATGCAATGAATCAATTTGCACTGTGTTGCGTTATTCTAGATTTATCAAGCCACACAGGGCTATGCAAGGTTGCCTTGCATAGTTTGATAAAATGTACTGAGTAGCTGTGTCACCCATGCGCCCCATTGCGTTTCGCAAGTGCAACACAACTGCTCAATAAATATGCTCCTTAGGGGCCGAATCCGATTCGGGCCGGAAAACCACCCGACCGACTCGGTACGGGAATATAGTCCGACAGACACGTACCGGCGTTGCCTGACCTGGGAAGTACGATGAAATGCATGTGAATCACGACCGACTCGTACGGAACTCAAGGCGAACGACCGACCCGGACGGAAACAAGCTATCCGGCCGAGAAACCACGCAAATCGAACCGACCGACACGCACCAGGAATCAACCCGAACGAAACGTACCCGCGAACTCCTACCCGCGCAGTACGATGCAATGGGTGCAAAATCAGACTGATTCGCACGGAGCCCAAGCCGTACGACCGACACGCATACAAAAGCCAGCCGAACAAACACAATACTCCGCGACCGACGCGTACGCCGCATATGAAACTGAGCTGAAACACAGCGGGAACGACTCGGAGAGGCGCGCACAAGACAACTGCAACGTCCTACTCGGTCAGAAGAACGTCTCCTACATGCACAATAATTACAAATGAAAAATACAAAAAAGAGGGCCAAACAAGCAATGACAAAGCCAATAAATACAGGGGTGGAAAAAAATGGAACAAGGACACACCCCCAACTCCACCTACATAAAGGCCACAAATCCCTACCATGATCCTTTGCAAATTCCACTGACCTGCCAGCACAGAATACCATCAGACAGCAAACACAGACACACACACAGCTCATCCAACACAAAAGCCACACACCATTAGCACCTCAACAAATAGCACCCTCACACACACCCAGCAAAACCTACACTCACACACCCTCACTTGCACACACACACACACATCAATCACCACCACCACCACCCATCACCATGTCCCTAAAGAAGAATCCAAAGTTCCTAGATAGTGAATTGGAAGTCATGGTAGACGAGATCCTGAGGTTAGAGCCACAGTTGTTTAGCACATTGGTCCAACAGACCCCCATGGCACAGAAAACCAAGATGTGGGCGAGGATCGTCGACAGGGTCAACGCACAATCACCATGTTTGCGCACAAAGGAAGACATCCAGAACAGGTGGTATGATGTGCGCAGGAGGGTCAGGGACCTACTGAAGAAGGATTACCTCCTGAGCCAGCACACCGGCAGTGGCCCTCCTGCCAAACCAGTATACCTCAGGCCCTGGGAGGAGAAGGTGCGGGCCATCCTACCACCAGTGAGCGTATATGGACTAACAAACATCCCAGAGCCTGGTGAGTACACAACTAATATACACAATATTGTGTGACAATACACACACATCACTGTCAAGGGGATAGTCAAACCATGCACCCCTAGCAAATCAACAGCAACCAAAAGATAATCATCCCAAGATGTGTATGTTAGTCAGATAAACACAATACATGCCATGTCATAGTGATATGTAACTGTGTCATGACATGTACAAACCCAATACCAAATAGAGCTAGGCAGTGGCACAAATCTAACCAACAAACACTGTCAGATATTTAGCCACCACTAGAACACCACCTCACAGGGAAGCTCACAGAAAGGAAGGAATCCTGTGTATGCTGGTGAAGTCAGTGTAGCCAAGAGCATGATGGGACTCGTAGTAACAGATAATGGGCAGCCTCACATTTGGACCATCAACACCACTGTGAACCATGCTCACAACACAGGGAGTGGAAAAGGTCTGACAATATGGCTGACACTTGTTACTGCTGTGGGGAGCACAAGGCCCTGCTGGGAACTGTGCAGCAACAAACAACAGGACCACACTGTCAGCCATCTTGCCATTGCTGTCACACTCACACACAGTGAAGTCCACTCAAAAGGAAGGAAGTATGGGCATGCTGGGAAGGGGGGTGTAGGCAATAGCATGATGGGAGTTGTAGTCACAGATATTGCTCACCCTCACAATTGGCCCATCAACACCACTCTGAACCATGCTCACATCACAGGGAGTGGATAAGGACTGACAAGATGGCTGACACTGGGTACTGCTGTGGGGAGCACAAGGCCCTGCTGGGAACTGTGCACCAACAAACAGCGGAACACCACTGCCTGACATCCTGAAAGCCAACTTGCACTCCCTGCAATGCAAGCACGTTGCATGGTGGGATATCTGGCTGGGTGGGAAGGAGGACTGACAGCACTGACCATAGTTACAAGCAGCTCTCCTCACACACCCCTCAACACAAACTCCACATAACCCACCTGGGAGAATGCAATGCCTCACACACCAAATGAAGATCCCACAAAGAACCACCACCCTGGGTAATGCTGTGTGAAGCACAGGGACACTCTTGGGACTTGTAGCCAAACAAACGCAAGGACAACACTCTCAGCCTTCCTGTCAGCACAGGCACACTACCCCACAGGGAAGCAGAGTCAAAATGAAGGAAGTACGGGCATGCTGGGAAGGGGGGTGTAGCCAATAGCATGATGGGAATTGTAGTCACAGATATTGCTCACCCTCACAATTGGCCCATCAACACCACTCTGAACCATGCTCACATCACAGGGAGTGGATAAGGACTGACAAGATGGCTGACACTGGGCACTGCTGTGGGGAGCACAAGGCCCTGCTGGGAACTGTGCACCAACAAACAGCAGAACACCACTGCCTGACATCCTGAAAGCCAACTTGCACTCCCTGCAATGCAAGCACGTTGCATGGTGGGATATCTGGCTGGGTGGGAAGGAGGACTGACAGCACTGACCATAGTAACAAGCAGCTCTCCTCACACACCCCCTCAACACAAACTCCACATAACCCACCTGGGAGAATGCAATGCCTCACCCACCAAATGAAGATCCAACAAAGAACCACCACCCTGGGTAATGCTGTGTGAAGCACAGGGACACTCTTGGGACTTCGAGTCAAACAAACGCAAGGACAACACTGTCAGCCTTCCTGTCAGCACAGGCACACTACCCCACAGGGAAGCAGAGTCAAAAGGAAGGAAGTACGGGCATGCTGGGAAGGGGGGTGTAGGCAATAGCATGATGGGAGTTGTAGCCACAGATATTGCTCACCCTCACAATTGGCCCATCAACACCACTCTGAACCATGCTCACATCACAGGGAGTGGATAAGGACTGACAAGATGGCTGACACTGGGTACTGCTGTGGGGAGCACAAGGCCCTGATGGGAACTGTGCACCAACAAACAGCAGAACACCACTGAATGACATCCTGAGAGTCAACCTGAACCCACTGCAAGGGTGGCATGCTTCATGGTGGGATAACTGGGCTAGGTGGAGAAGGATGGCCGGATGTCCACCAAATACAACCAATGCTGGCCATGCACACACCTCAACATTCACATTGAAATGCCCCAGGTATGCAGGACAATGTGCTACACCAATATCAACCTCTTACTGTGACAACTTAGGACAATGCAATGTACATGCCCGCATCCAGAGGTACAGTCACAACTGTCAGGTGTGTGAACCATTGATGCCTGTAGAAACATAACATACAATGTGTGTCTCTTCCAAATACAGGTGATGATGATGGGGACACAGCAGCAGGCGAGGAGGAGTCCCTGTCCCAGGCTTCGGGGGACACTGAGCTCACTGGTGTGGAACAGCCTCTGCCCTCCTTGGATGGCGAAGACCTACCTGGCACCTCCGGTGTGAGTCATCATGCAGCACCAGCAGGACCAACATCTGCACCCCCTGCACCCACCCCTCCAACAACTGCCAACACACAGACCACCCCTGCTGACACGGACAGACCAAGGACCACCGATGACAACAGCACAGGGCCCCAGGCCCACCGTGGAGCAACGGACAACAACACCACTAACAACCCCCTGGGGGCCTCGGGTCACCTGTGCGTGCCACCGCAGGTCCTGCACGTGTCGCCAAGGGTGGTGGGAGGGGTGGTAGACATAGGTCGCTGCTTGCAGAGGGGTCTGGACTGCATGATGACCCACAACTGGCACGCATCGCTGATGCGTACCAGAATAGCACCGGAGAGGTCAGACAGGTAGTGGGGATCCTCAAGGACATACAACAGCAGCAGGCTGCCCATCATGCCCGCTTGGACTCCAACATGTCCCGTGTGGAGACACACATGTCTCGCATGGAGTCCAAGTGGGACACATTGCAAGAACTCACAGTGGTGCATAGGGACATATTGACATGCCTCCGCCAGATTAGCACCAACATGGCCACACCTCCCTGTGTGCCCACAACATCTGGTGCTGCAACAACTGACACTGCCACAGGGAGGGAGGAGGACTCTGGCGGAGAGTCCCCTGCACCGCAGCAGCCTGCACGTGAGGGTACCCCCCCAAAGAAGAGGGGTCGTCCGAGGAAGGAAAACTGAGAGGCTGATGGCCACGTACATCCCCCAGGAAGCCAACACCTGTTCCGGAAATTCTCCTTTGTGTGCAAACATTTCACCCTGTCGAATGCAACACAACTCTCCCACATGACATGGGAGTTCAAGTTGGACTAATGTATCATATGACTGTGGACTTCACTCAGGACATTTCTGCTACCAAGACTTGCAACTCATCTGGGAACTTTGGATCACAATCCCAATGTACAGCACCCACCATCCTGTGCACTAGAAACACACACATTTCTGTAAATAAAATCACTAGTACACCATACTTGCCTCTGTTGTTATTCAAATGTGGATACTGTTATGGTGATGATGATCTGCTAAATTACACTGTGTATGCTAACTGCTACAGCAAGTACAACACCGTCATGTGAGTCATGGTGACGTGACACATATGAGGGAGACACACCACTAGGGCTACACAACACAGAGACACCAGGGCCATCGGACTCATCGCCTACAGTGATGTTGGCAGGAAATACTGTGGAATGCACAGACACCACACCTATTCAGAGTCTGTGTCAACTAGCCCACAGGTGCAGTAAGTAAATGTCAGTCAGATGTGTGACCACAGACAATGCACATCCCAAAATGAAGCACAGGTTTATTACACATTTGCAACATGTTGTTTCCACTACAAATGCAAGGTTTACCCACGTGTCAGTGGCCACACAGTCAACAAGTGCAGAAGATATGAAGTCCAGGGGTGTGTGGCACATCACCTGTAGGGAAACTACTGCTGCCACCCTGAAATCTGAATCATGGTGTCGGGGGATCCAAGTTGACCAAAGTACTCAGTAAGCACCCTGTGAAGGACAGACATGACACACAGTTAAAACGACTGAAGAACAGGACAGAACTGCAATACTCATGCCCAATACATGTCACAAGACAACTACACAAAACCAAGTTAGCATGTCAAAACTGTTGGGGAGTACAGACTACCTGTAAGGACACATTGCTGCACGCATCCAGTCAAGTAGCACATGGCCACACTCAAACAGCACCAGAGCACCACTCACACATATCATGCAAACTCACATCATTCACATTACATCTCCCTGGATACTCACATTCAGCTGAAGAAGTTGGTGATGAGCTGTGTGCGGACATCACCATCATCATCATCATCATCACTGGCATCGTGGTCCAGGCCAGGATCCTCCACAGGTGGCGGACGTTGGTCATCGTCATCCAGGATGAGAGGCAACTCCTTCCGCACTGCCAGGTTGTGTAGCATGCAGCAGACGATGACAATCTTGCACACCTTTGCTGGGGCATATGGGAGGGACCCTCCTGTCTTGTCCAGGCAGCGGAAGCGGCTCTTCAGGAGACCAAATGTCCACTCGATCACTCTCCTGGTCCGACCATGTGCCTCATTGTAGCGCATCTGGGCTGGTGTCACAGGGTTCCTGAGGGGTGTCAGCAACCACGGCATGTTGGGGTATCCGGAGTCACCTACGGACAGACAAGTGCACATTAGCTGAGTTGGAAAAGTGGGCGGAATACT
Organism: Calotriton arnoldi; assembly: GCA_963921515.1. Lineage (NCBI taxonomy): Eukaryota > Metazoa > Chordata > Amphibia > Caudata > Salamandridae > Calotriton > Calotriton arnoldi. The sequence goes on from CAWUFW010012706.1 coordinate 363,663, forward strand.
ACAGAGCAGAACACACACAATGGTACAAAGTCAATACACACCGACAAGCCAGGCACGCTGGTTCTGCATCTGTGCCATCATCCTCGGGATGCGACTACTCATCATCACGTAGGCATCGTGTGCTGAACCAGGGAAACGGGCACACACATTTGTGATGCTCATATCTGCAAGACATACCACCAGAGCATTGATCGAATGGTAATGTTTCCGGTTCCGGTATGCCTGCTCATGTGCCTGTGGTGGTACCAAAGCCACATGTGTCCCATCAATGGAGCCAATGACATGTGGCATCCTCCCCAGGGCATAGAAGTCACTCTTGACGTCAGTGAGTTGTTGACGTGTAGGGAAATAGATGTACTGATTCAGGCATCTCAACATTGCCTCCAAAACATCGCGTAGCACACGGCTGAACATAGTCTGTGACATCCAACCGGCAGTCGCCACAGTGTGTTGAAAGGTACCGGTGGCAAAGAAGTGTAGGGTTGCCATTACCTTCACCTTGGGTGTCAGCGCCGTAGGGTACGGCCGGCCAGGTTGCAAATGTGGTGCCAAGCGCACTGCCAAATCCTCAATCAGCTGCCTGGTGAAGCGGTACCGTCGGATGCTGTCACGTTCCACCATCGTTGCCAGGTCAGGGAATGGTCTATGGACAGCTGGAGCCCTGCAGTGCATAGGGTGAAGAAAGAAAGATTGTCAGTCACCCCACATATGTGCCATTCACCATACTCAATTTCACATGATACATCATTACGAGACACAAGTACTTGATGTGTGTACCGTTCTGTTCGGATATAACTCGCACCTACATGGCCATCATCTAACTTCTCAGTATAACATGTGTGGACAACAGGTTCCAGGTTGTGCTATGGGAAACCATTAGGCTGTGTCACAGTACCCATTTACTGCTGTCACGTTCCACACACACACCACAGTGACATGTCTGGACAGATGCGCCACAGGCATCACAGCTCATTGACAGGTAGATTCCCAGTGACCCTGTCTTGCCACATGGACACTGGCATGACATGGCGTATCATGTACACGTCAGAAAAACAAACATGACTCCCACAGGTAGTGGCCCCTGTCGCCTCCGCAGGACAGACATGGACGCCAGTGACGCACAACATCAAAGTCCATGTACAAACAACGTTGATGTGGAGACTGTCTCCCATCGTGCACATGGAATCAGAGACATCGGAAACACAACATGCACACAGACTGTGGAGGGACATCACTATTGTGGCAATGGGTCACCCTGTGACGTACATGCCTTCCCCCATGGGACCCTGGGGGTATGTGACATGTCATACACATACACAACCTGGAAATGTGACCATGCCACATGCTCCGAAATGAACTTTTGCACATCACAGTGGTCATGTGCACAACACACAAAGGACCCTGTCCCCATGAACACATGCACAGCCTGGGTGTGGCTGCCCACAAGTGCCACCACAGAAACCACATGTTAACCCCCATACACAGAAAAGGTAATGCAGCCTTACATGCCTTAGGGAACAGTGTGGACTGGGTGTGGTGTTGTAGGTGTGCCCCTGGGCCTCTGGCAGGTATATGTGGCTGGCATACGTTCACCAGTGACAAGCATGGTGACATATGCGACTGACCTGTACAGGTACGCGTTGTACAGCAATGGACCAATCGGTGTGCCCGGCCGGCCCATTGCATCTGTTGTGAGCGGGTACGCGTTGTACAGCAATGGACCGATCGGTGTGCCCGGCCAGCCCATTGCATCTGTTGTGAGCGGGTACGCGTTGTATCCCGAAATACGCGTTGTACAGCAATGGACCGATCAGTGTGCCCGGCCGGCCCATTGCATCTGTTGGGAGCGGGTACGCATAACAGCAATGGACCGATCGGTGTGCCCGGCCGGCCCATTGCATCTGTTGGGAGCGGGTATGCGTTGTATCCCGAAATACGCGTTGTACAGCAATGGACCGAACGGTGCGCACGCGTTGGCTGGGGCCTGGCATGGCAACGGACGCGTATTCGAAGCTTCAACGAGTCTGATGCAGTGAATTCAGTTGGCCAGCCACAACAATGTTGCAAAATCATGGGTGTCATGAACTTGGATTTTTGAAGGATGCTGTGGGCGTGTATTAGTGCTGCTATTCCATGGATTGGTCAGATTCAGAAGATGCAAATGACTTGGACCTATCACTTTGGACACATGGGACAGTATCTGCCTCTGCAGCACACATATAATGCTGGCTGTTCCCCTGAGAGCTCACTTGCCTGCACTACATGCTCCAGGACGACATCTGCCACCAACACTGCTGCTGTCTCTGCATCCTCTGGCTACTGCAATGGCACGTACTGTGGAGAGAGCCCCAGCCTTCAGCCTTGAGGAGAACCAGGCCCTGCTGGACAGCCTCCTTCCACAGTACAGCAAGCTGTATGGGACACCAGGGGAGCAGGTGAGTGTGCTGTCCACTGCCTTACTAATTTTGCATGTTGTCTGACTAGCAGGACTTACAGTGTGCACACCACTGGCTAGCATGCTCACTGAGTAGTTCTGACCCCCAAAGTGTGTAGTTACATGCACTGAACAGGTACAGTGCAGTAACAGTGCATTCCAACAAGGTTTACTTCCCATGCAATGATACCATGTAGTAACTGCTGGCAAACTGTTCATAGCCATCGTTGCACTGCCTGTGTACATCATGTGCCCCAGTGATTGAGACATGTATATCCAACTGTGTGATGCACGTATATGTTGCATGTGTAGTAATGGCATTTTCACAGGTTGATGCCCACCAGAAGCAGGAAATCTGGCTGACCATCGCCCGGGCAGTAAGATCCGTGGGGGACTACAAGCACCAGATCCGCAACTGCCAGAAGAGGTGGCAGGACCTTCGAGGCTGGACCCGGAGGATCGCAAGGGTCCAGCTGAAGCTGTCGCCTCCTCGCAGGAGGGGCAGACACCGGACCCTGACCCCCCACATGCTCAGGATCCTGGCGGTGGTCTTCCCTGACCTGGATGGGCAGCTGAAGGCCAGACAGCAGCAAGGAGGGGGTGAGTCCATGACAGCACTGTGCACTTTGTCTGACATGCTATGTGCCCTCCTCTGGCCTGGTTAAACTTCCACAGTACATCAGTCTTGTGGTCCAGGACCCATGTCCCTCTATTGTGACATGCCCACTCGTCATCTGATACGCATACGTGTGGCCCTTACAGTCAGGAAATTGTGTCACTTGGGGACTGTGTCATTGCATTTTGCTTTGCTCAAGGTGGGGGACAGCATTTGTTCCGGTGACTATGTTGTGGGATTCATGGGTGGGTCAATTGCTCACACATTGCCCAAGTCCTGACATGTAATCTGGGTGTAACTTTGATATGTGGTCCACTTGCTGATCTGATTCACCACATGTCCCTGGGGTATTTGGCACACCCCCATGCTGTGGGTGGGAACAATGTTTGGGCCTCAGGAGTATGTATATCAAGTGTGTCACACATGCTTAGACACCTGCCTACTGTCCAGGACTCATCCCTCTTACAGGTGGAGCTGGACAGTCATGCCTACTCCAGGGCATACAATAGACTCTGTACTCCCACTACCGTGGATCATCTGACATGTTGTGATCAGTGACATGTTCCCTCAGGTGTCTGCCTCTGTGTCATTGTGCTGTGGCTTCGTTGTCAGGACTACTGGTATGTTTGTCGGTTAGGGTTCAGCATGCCATCTGAGAGGTGACCATGAGAGACGATACTTCTGTGACTTATAGATGTTTGATCACTTGACTGTGCACACAGGTGTATGCGACTGTGACTTTCAGGCAGCTGTTATTCATTCACAGCACACTGTGAGGTGCTCAGGTTCTGGGAGTTGTGTTTCATGTCCCCCATATGTCCAATTGGCATGACGTGGACAAATACTAGTTCAGATGATGTGGTGTGTGGGGGATGGACATGTGCACTTGTCAGTTACATAACTTGCATTCCCCATGTCCTAGGATTGTGACACAGTGCAGACTGTTGTTGGCTGGCTGCCATGGCCATGTGACTGGAGACAGTGATGTATGACTTGCACGCATGCCTGTGTCATGGCATTAAACTTCCTAAGAGTGATCCTGCAGGGGAGTGACATGTGCAACATGCACCCCATTGTGGCATGGACTATCCGGACATGGGTGCATCATGGTGTCTGGTGCTGGTATGCATCACATGCATTTCTATTTAGACTCTGGCCATCCCTTTCTCCGGACTCCTGCACTGACTCAGTGGCAAGAGATGTGATGTGTGCATGTTCACATACTTCACCGTGTTCCCTGCAATGTCCAACAACTGTGTAGGTGGTGCATGTGTCCACACTGGGGTCTTACCATCAGACAGGCACCAGACAGATGGGTGCAAGGGCAGGAGGGGTGTGAGTCCCATGGTTGACCATCAGAGTGACAATTGGCTTCTCCAAATCTGTGTGAGGAGTTTTGGCAATGTTCAATTAAGGATGCCAGGGCTGGCTCTGTAAGTGCTGTACTTACTGTGGTGTGTGCGGTCAGTGCAGATGACTGATGTTTGTCTGTTTCCCTAATTGTTTGCAGATACATCCACGGCCACAGGAGGGGACAGCTCCATGGACCAGGAGGAGCAGTGGAGCCAGACTGGGTCAGCATCCGACGAGTGGTCAGAGGGACCCAGTGGCACGGAGGGTGAGGGGAGCCACACCGAGGAGTCCTCAGCACCATCCACCTCAGCTGAGGACCACAGCAGCTCGGAGGATGACTCCCTTGTGGAGGCGGGTGTCAGCAGCCACCACACCCCCGCTAGTCTGTCTGGCCCCGCCACCACCACCACCACCAGCACCGTCCTCCCATTGGCTCCAATTCTAGAGGTCCGTGGAGGCTCCCGTGTTCGGGAGCGTGTCTCCTTCGTGCCAGGCACCGCACCCCCTGCCCCTGTGTCCCCTGCTGCCCTGAGTGAGGAGTCTGTGTACCTACTTCGGCAGCTCCATGTAGGGCAGACAGCAATGCTGAGTGTCCTCCATGCACACACCACTCTGTTGACACAGCTGGGGTCGTTCATGGAGGGCATCTCGACGGGTATGTCTGCCCTACAGAGGAGCAATAAGTCCATGGACTCCTCCCTGACGGCAGCAGTGTCCCTCCTCCAACAGTCCCTCCCACCTCCTACCTCTGCCCCATCCACACTTCCTGGCACCCTACCTGTCCAAAGCACATGCACACCTGCACAATCACCCAAGCACACAGACACGAGCAGCACAGACACACCCAAAAGAAAGGCAAGACGTACACACAAGCATCCTCAGGGGACAGATACCACACACACAGGGGATGGGGAACAGACACACACACAGGCATCCACAGTCACTCCGCAGTCCTCCAAATCCTCTCCCTCCAAGACCCCTTCCCTTGCCTCACCTGCAACCCCACCTACACAGCAGGTCTTCCTGTGTAACCTCGGCCTGTTCCCCTCCGATCCTGCAGATCCGGCATACCGGGGGAAGAGGAAGTCCACCCACACAGAGGGGAGTGCCCCTCGCCCCCGGACACCCTCCCCCAGGTGCAGGCAGACTGAGGACCCCATTCGGAAGTCCCCCCGGACCAGGAAGGGCAAGACCCCACCACCACCACCACGCAGCTCCACCACCCAGTCTCTCTCCTCCATTCCCCAGGCCACCACTCCACAGGTTCCACTGCCACACCCTGCCTCAGGTTCCCCCACACACCGATACCGCATCCCCAAACTGCTTAGGCCCTACCCCCCTGCCACTTGCTCTTCCACCCCCAACCCAGACGCTCAGCCTGTTTGTGCCACTGGTGTGGAGACCGGGTCCCCCCCCTCTGTCCTGCCCACCTCATCTGCCCCCCCTTCCACTCCCTTGGAGGCATGCACTGCAGTGGAGTCCACAACCACCCCATCTGACTCGGGCACTGCAGTGGGGACCCAGTCCACTCCATCAGACTAGTCCACGGCAGTGGTTGCAGCACCAACACCATCTGACTTGTGCCCTACAGTGGTGCCGGCCCCCCCTGAGTCAGATACCTCCACTGCAGTTGCCGGTGACACTCCTGCATCCACCACCCCTTCACTGCCTCACTCTGGCATCCCCTGATCCTGTCCCTGCGGTGCCTGGCCTGCCCCTTGTATGCCCCTCCAAGGGGGATGTCCCCTGTCCCTACCAGTGCAGGCAAGCAATGGGTGACAAGTTGTCACATATCACCCTGTTGGGACTGTGTATTTGGACTGGCCATTGGCCTTAGTTAAATTTGGACTTCTGATTTTTTATTGACATTTGCTGAATAAAGCCTATTTTTGTTTACTTGTGGTTTTTCTTTTGATGTACATGATGTAGATGAGTATCATCATGCATTTGCAGTTGTAATAGTGTTCAGATCAGGGAAATGAAGTGTTGCAGTGATGGACTCCATGTGGTCCATGGGATATGTGTCCTGTTGTAGTCTGGATCTATGGCATCCTCTGCTGCAGTCTGAGGGTGTGATGTTCAGCATATGACACAGGGATGTACATTTTGCATTTGTAAATTAACATCTTTGTCTTACAGTGATGCACATCTGGTGGGCTTACCACTGTTCAATGTTTCTATTTCCCTGACTGTGTGCCCATCTCCACTGGACATGCAGTTTAGCACACCAATGTTGAAGGACTCATCAGTGTATACAGTGCACCTTGCTTGACACATGTTTTGGGTGTATGCAGATGACTGACGTGACACTCCCGTACCCAGGCTGATGTGAGCAGAGCCTTCAGTGTGTTGTAGTTGTTGACTCACTGACCGAGTGTTCTGCCGACATGTTTGAGTCGTGCACAGACAAGGTTTGGCACAGCGGACCTTCCACAGCAGTGGAGTGCCCTCATGGCAGTGTGTAATCCTGTGACATTGCCTGGGCCCGTGTTTTGTGTTGTATGAGCATGTCTGTGCGTGTACCCTTCCCTTTTCCTACACAGGCTGTGTCCCTACGGATGTTCCTGTTTCTGATGCTTGCTGAGTTGTTCTGTGTTCATCCAGCATCTTGGACCTGGTTACTCCGGGATGTGGGTGCATGGCAAACTAAGGTTCATCAGGTTGTCATCCCATGTTGTCTTTGTTGTCAGGGCTGGGGATGTGGGCAAACGCAGATGGGACACATTCAGGATTCCGCTTGGCACTTGTTGGTTACACATGTCATGTAATTTACAGTCTGTGGTAGCTTTCAGTGATTGTGACACGTTGTGTGTGTGACTGCTGCCACTCCTCAGGGTCAGAGCTGCAATGTTGGAAGTTGTGTACGTGTGTTCTTTGTGTGTCACCTTGTCTTCTTCATTGGTGTGTGACTATGGCCGGGATCCCATTGATTGTGGTGAATTTCACGTCATGCCCATGTACCGCGTAGTGTGCAGTGTGTCAGACATTCACGAGTCTTGTTGACTGGCCATGTGTGATGGGTTTCTGCACCTTAGTTCCCACCACCACCCCTGGGATTGTCATGGGTGCATGTGCAATGTCACCAGTCCATGTGAGCTTCACTGCTGCACATTGGTGGAGATCAAGGTGTGTGGTGTTGAGTGTGTGCAAATGTGAGTTGTTGCACGGCTAGACCCCTACCTCCATATTGGCCATGGCTGGCAGGCCGTGCTGATTGATTTGTGCTTGTGTAGGTGTGATGGTAGTTTGTTGCTCAGGACACATGGCTGTGGTTCACAGTGTGAATGACATCTACCTTTGTCATCACAGTGGGATTATCATGCAGGCTAGTGTCACCACAATGTGGGGTCCCTGGGGGTAGTGCTGTGGTGGGTCTGTCTCTTGCTGTGTTAGTTGCTGTTCCTACAAGCTTGTGTGACATGTGTAATTTGGGCTCCCTCTCATCTAACAATGCCTGTTTGCCCACATAGGGGAATCCGATCCATGAGTTACTTTTGTATGGCACTGTATACACATCTGTGTAATTGGAATTCAGGCCTCCTCATGTGTTGTGTGGTTGCGTGGGGACACTGGCACACACCCCCATCACCTGTTGTGTTTGATATGCAGTGTGAGTCTGCCTGTTTGTGTTTGTGCATTTGCACCACTGCATTGGCATATCTTGAGTGTGCCATTGGCTGTATGTTGTTTGGTGGCTTTCCCTGCTGTCCCTGGGACTCCTAGGTCATCAGTCAGCACAATAATCATGGTTTGTATGTCCCATTGTTGCCATGGTATGGTATTTGTTCACCTGACATCTACAGTCTCCACAGGATATCTACATTTGTGTGTCCATTGGTGCAGATATGTGGGTCTGCATTATGATGGTCACTTCTGTCATTGTGTTATTTGTGAATGTTGACAATGTGAGCCCCCATGGGTGATGTTTGTATGCACATGGCCAAAGGTATGTTTTATTTGCACTGCACTGTTTGCCTCACCCAATCTATGTTGCTATGGGACACAAGCACTACTATGCCACTGATGTGTTTGTTGTTGTGTGACCAGGAATCATCCATGCAGTTTGGCTTTGGCAGCTTTTACCCTGACTACACTTCCTTTTGGTCACTGTGGTGATGGGGCTTTGGGCCCCATTGCCACACTGTTCAAAATGTGCATCAGCTATGGACCTACCTTTTGGTCACTGTGGTGATGGGGCTTTGGGCCCCATTGCCACACTGTTCAAAAGGTGCATCAGCTATGGACCCCACACCTACCTTTTGGTCACTGTGGTGATGGGGCTTTGGGCCCCATTGCCACACTGTTCAAAAGGTGCATCAGCTATGGACCCCACACCTACCTTTTGGTCACTGTGGTGATGGTGCTTTGGGCCCCATTGCCACACTGTTCAAAAGGTGCATCAGCTATGGACCCCACACCTACCTTTTGGTCACTGTGGTGATGGGGCTTTGGGCCCCATTGCCACACTGTTCAAAAGGTGCATCAGCTATGGACCCCACACTTCCCTTTTGGTCACTGTGGTGATGGGGCTTTAGGCCCCATTGCCACACTGTTCAAAAGGTGCATCAGCTATGGACCCCACACTTCCCTTTTGGTCACTGTGGTGATGGGGCTTTGGGCCCCATTGCCACACTGTTCAAAATGTGCATCAGCTATGGACCCCACACCTACCTTTTGGTCACTGTGGTGATGGTGCTTTGGGCCCCATTGCCACACTGTTCAAAAGGTGCATCAGCTATGGACCCCACACCTACCTTTTGGTCACTGTGGTGATGGGGCTTTGGGACCCATTGCCACACTGTTCAAAAGGTGCATCAGCTATGGACCCCACACCTACCTTTTGGTCACTTTGGTGATGGTGCTTTGGGCCCCATTGCCACACTGTTCAAAAGGTGCATCAGCTATGGACCCCACACCTACCTTTTGGTCACTGTGGTGATGGGGCTTTGGGCCCCATTGCCACACTGTTCAAAAGGTGCATCAGCTATGGGCCTCACACTTCCCTTTTGGTCACTGTGGTGATGGGGCTTTGGGCCCCATTGCCACACTGTTCAAAAGGTGCATCAGCTATGGACCCCACACTTCCCTTTTGGTCACTGTGGTGATGGGGCTTTGGGCCCCATTGCCACACTGTTCAAAATGTGCATCAGCTATGGACCCCACACTTACCTTTTGGTCGCTGTGGTGATGGGGTGTTCAACCCCATTGCCACAGTGGCCATGGTCGGCTTGCATTGTGGAGGCCACACACATTTATGTGTGACACATGTGCTAGGGGGTCACATTGTATGTTCAATGTCATGTTCAGTATTGTAGGCATTTGACACAGACTCACATGCTTGTCATGGTGTTGGGGGGGATGTAATTTTCAGACATTCCTTATGTGGGAGTATGCTGGTTGTGTCATGCATTACCCATCCTATGAGTAGGGGTGGAGGTAGTGGCAGGCATCCATCCCCCTAAGGGTGGGGATGGTAGTAGTGATAGGCATCCAGGCCCCCTGAGTAGGGGTGGTGGTAGTGGTAGGCATCCATCCCCTAAGGGTGGGGATGGTAGTGGTGGCAGGCATCCAGCCCCCCTGAGTGGGGTGGTGGTAGTGGCAGGCATCCAGCCCCCCTGAGTGGGGTGGTGGTAGTGGCAGGCATCCAGCCCCCTGAGTAGGGGTGGTGGTAGTGGTAGGCATCCATCCCCCTAAGGGTGGGGATGGTAGTAGTGACAGGCATCCAGGCCCCCATGAGTAGGGGTGGTGGTAGTGGCAGGCATCCAGCCCCCCCTGAGTAGGGGTGGTGGTAGTGGTAGGCATCCAGCCCCCTAAGGGTGGGGATGGTAGTAGTGACAGGCATCCAGCCCCCCCTGAGTGGGGTGGTGGTAGTGGCAGGCATCCAGCCCCCCCTGAGTAGGGGTGGTGGTAGTGGTAGGCATCCATCCCCCTAAGGGTGGGGATGGTAGTAGTGACAGGCATCCAGCCCCCTATGAGTGGGGATGGTAGTAGTGATGGGCATTCAGCCCCCTATGAGTGGGGATGGTAGTATTGATGGGCATCCAGCCCCCTATGAGTGGGGATGGTAGTAGTGATGGGCATCCAGCCCCCTATGAGTAGGGGGTACTGGTAGTGATGGGCATCCAGCCCCCTATGAGTAGGGGGTACTGGTAGTGATGGGCATCCAGCCCCCTATGAGTAGGGGGTACTGTTAGTGATGGGCATCCAGCCCCCTATGAGTAGGGGGTACTGGTAGTGGTAGGCATCCATCCCCCTAAGGGTGGGGATGGTAGTAGTGACAGGCATCCAGGCCCCCCTGAGTAGGGGTGGTGGTAGTGGTATGCATCCATCCCCCTAAGGGTGGGGATGGTAGTAGTGACAGGCATCCAGGCCCCCTGAGTAGGGGTGGTGGTAGGCATCCAGGCCCCTCTGAGTAGGGGTGGTGGTAGTGGTAGCCATCCAGCCCCCCCTGAGTAGGGGTGGTGGTAGAGTGGTGTTGGTGGTAGGCATCCATCCCCCTATGGGTGTGTATGGCATTGGTGATGGCCATCCCACCCCTATGGTTCTGCTGTTGCTAGTGTACGTCATTTGTGCATCCCTATGTGTGTGTGACATATTTCGGGTACGTGTCGTTTGTTTGCGTTGTTGGTGTTTGACTTACCGTCTGCGCCGTACGCGTCTGTGCCGGTCCCGGTAATAGATGTAGAGTATAGGTAGGACCTGCGCAATGGGATTCATGCTTGGATCGTCTCGTTCGGGTTTCTCGTGTCTTCGAGTCGTACTCGTAGCAGGCTTGTTCGTCTCGTAGCTGTGGATCGTCTTGTGGCGCGAAACGGAGTTTATGTACGGCTCGCCCGGATGCTCAAACGTCCCAGATGTAGCGACGGGTTCGGCGCGTACGGAGTGCGCATCGTACTCGTCCGGCCGGAAGGTGCTGTGTATTTGCTTCCGGATGACTCGATTCGGCGTTTACGGATCCGGCTCGGGCGGGGAACAGGAGCTGGATTGGGTAAGTACGGCTCGCTCGGAATCTGGGTTGTTATACTCATCGTACTTGTTCGTCCGGACGAGTGTTCGAATCGGTCGGGAAACACGCAATCGGCTGGTTTTTTTTCCGGACGAATACTGTTAGGTGCGCTTCCGGCCGAGTTCGGAATCGACCCCTTAGTCTCCAACATTTTTTTAAAAATGGTTCATGTTGGAGTGGGATTATTTAGGTTTAGAATTTTAGTGTTAAATTCTTTGTTTTAATTGTATTTGTATGTAGTAGAAATAGGTTATGTTATTTCATTAGTTTTGTTAGTGTTTAGAAATAAAATACAAAAATATTTAGTTGTATGTTTGTAATAGATAATGTTATAAAGTACATACTTTTATAGAATAAAGACAAGTAACACATTTTTTAAGTTTTATGTTTTCAAAGTTTATTTAATGTATACTTTTCACATTTTTCATAATATATATATTTCAAATTCAAAATACATTTTCATAGACAGATAAATATTTTTTAATACATTTGTATTATTAAATCAAAAAGTAAATCATATTTAAATAGTAAATGATGTTGTACATTTTGCATTTTTTTCCATTGTTTAACATTTTCTTAACATATTTTAGATTGTTTTCTATACATATTTTCAACATAATTTAACATAAGTTGTTTCAGTGTTTCAGTATATATTAAATAATTATATATATTTTATACTATTATTTAATTTAGAATAATTTACTTTGGAATTATTCAATATTTTATCTAACGTTTGGCAAGTTTTAAATGTTTAATAATTGTTTCCATTTTTAAATACATTTATTTCACATTTTTACATTATTTCCCATTCATTTCTGTGAGGAAATAGTCTTTTTTTTTAGTTCCATTTAGCAACCATTTTTTACCGCTACCTTCTCTTTTTTAGTCTATTTGTGTCATTTTTAGTCTATTTTTGGGATGCAGGTCAAGTGCTGTTATTCATTGGAACAGGTAAGTCCTTTTTATACAGGTTTTTTTTAAGGGTTTTGAGGGTGGGGGGATGTAGGGGGGCATGTACAAGTTGGTTATAGTGCTGTTTGTGGGTTTGTTGTACTTTTAGTTGTATAAATAGTAGTGTTTTTCCCTACTGTATAGTTTTGGTTTTCAGGCACTCTTTTGGTCATGTATTCTTATGTTATTTTGTGTTCTGTTACCTATTTTGTGGTGATTAAGTGTAATGTATTTGTACTTTAGATAATGTAATGTGTTTTGGGGGTGCGTTTTCTTGTTGACAGGTTTTTGTTTACAAACAGTTCCTATGGGCGTTGGAAGTAAGCTTTTTTTTTTTTTAGAGGAAGTCACTTTTGGCTTATAATAAACCAAGATTTTTAAGTTGGATTTCCTGTTTTTCAAGTTTCCAGGAGTGTTTCTGTTTTTTTTAAATTTTTCTATGTTTCTTATAGTTCCAAGATAGTTTGGATTACTTTGAGTGATCTCTATTGGATTCGTTTTATGTTTGCATCTTTCCAGTTTTTTTGGATTATTATTTTTTCCACCTCTTTTTATTTGATTTTCAAACATATGTATGAGTGCACACATCACATAAAGGTCATATTGTATACAGCCTCTCTCCCCTCTTCCGACACAACCTTGTGGACTACAAAGTGAGTGTCTTTCCCCAAACAGTTCAAATTGTGGTGCTCATTCAATGTGCAATCTAGGTCCCCCAGAATTGTTGGTATTTTTCAGGGAAGTCCCTAGATTTATACACGTATAATTCGGCAGTAGCGCAATAGTCCATTTCATGAGTCCATTCCGCCGTGTGGAGTGCCCTCTCTGCTCTCCAATGCTTAGCAATCACAAGGAGGAGGCCCACCACCACCAGCAGTATAGTGTATCTGCTGCCGCCCTATTCATCCATCAGTCCCAAAATCACCATTTTAGGTTCAAGTATCGCCGGCTGCTCCACCACCATGAATACGATGTCACAACGGTGTGCCAGTACTCTTTTATCACTGACTTTCCCATATAAGGTGGAAAAATGTGCCCATTTGTTGCTTGCAAAGTAGACACTGGGGTTCTAGGCCCTGCTTCATTTTGCTCAGTCTCTTGGGGCTGCAATACACCCTATGTAGGTATTTGAGCTGAATTAGCTGCAGCCTTGTAGAGACTGCCAGTACCCTGGGGGCCATTGATGCCTCTACCCATCCTTTTTCCTCAAGTGCTCCCGCAATTCGTGGTCGCTCCCCACCACAGAAACCTCACAATCACTGATCGTAGGGAGTGAAAAAATGTGGGAGGAATGCTTTATGTGTAGTTTTATAAAATATATGGTAGTCGTGGTAAGGATATTTTAAATAGTGCTCCCCTGCCGGATATATTGAGGGGAGTATTTCCCAAGTGACCAAGTCTCGCCACACTCGGAAGACCAGGAGTGTGACATTCATGTCCCAGGCACTCTCTCTGTTGTGCATACCCATGCATTTAAAGTGGTGATCAGCCCAGTTTAGGTTGATCTGATCCTGAATATCATCATGTTTCTCAGTTAATGGAATTGATTACGCTAACTTGCACCCTTAAAGTCTCTACTAATTATAGCGTAAGCGATCGATCTTTTATTTACCTAAAGTGGTTGAGGGAGGAAAACAGCGTAAACAGATATCAACAAAATTGTCATGCCTGTAAAGATCACTGACTCCAAGTGCAGTTTGAATATTTATTATAAGGCCAAAAACAATTGGATGTAAATACATCTCAATAGCAAAGTATAGAGATACAGGAAAATTAATACAGAGCCGATCTTTCTAATATAAGTAATGCGGCCCAAAAGGCAAATGATTATGAATTCCAAAATCACAATGCAACACAAAATAGATGCAAGATTCAGCTCTCGATTCATTGAAAAAACATAAACTCTTTCCCTACACTATTCTATATGAGGGCCCTTCCTGTCTACCTTCTATCGTTCCCCAATGGTGTCAGCACGTGTGACTTCCTAAGAAGTACTCACGTCAAATGGGTTGTTAGCTTAAGGCTATGGAGCTCGCTCTAAGATGCTCCGTCTTCTCTGAAAGCTAGCAGAAGTCTGGTCTCTCTGTCCCTGCGCATCATACAAAAAGACAGAATTCAATCAACATTGCGTCACCTTTTCTAAAAGTTTCCACTAAGCCTCTATACAGTAGCTGGTGCTCTTTCATAAAGTAAAATTAATTAGAGGTATCTTCTTCCAGTGGCCTTGGCTTCCAGACAGACCCGATACGCAAAGCATCCTCTCTTCTCGCTTCCAGTATCTTCAAAGGCATTCCGGATCTCTCCTTAACTCTGAAAATAATGATGTGTACTTCTGCACCTGCAACAGAATGAGAACACTCTAACCTTGAACACAACACTCATTTAATTCATTATTTCTCGAGAGCAAGGAGAAACTTTTGGGCCTTTATTTCAGACAACTTAGACAAATCACAATTGCGATATATAAAACACTATGGTCCTGCACGTTATGCATGAAGGAATCATAATACATACAGAAGTCTACTTAATGCGTTCACTAATTCAACATTAAATGATTCAATTAAATGTTTCTTAATAATCAAAACAATGCACACAATACGAGTATATAAGAGTGCATTTTTAAACCATGAATATAGTGCACTCATACAAATAGAGTGCTATCTGCGCTCTATCAGTTCCCCCCTCTTATGACTAGTGTCATAACACCGATTCTCTTTTCTGGTTTAGGTTCTCCTAGTAGAAGAGACCGACCTAAACAGGAGCTGTAGCTTGCCGTCCCTGCCTGAATCGTTCTAACCCTTTAAGATGTTGGTAGTGTCTGTCCTGCAGTTGCTCAAGTTGTAGCTCTCTCTTTTTCAACACAGTCTCCTGATGTCTTGCCCTTTGCCATTTGTAAGCCTTGATGGCGCCTAATAGGACGATTATACAAATGACAGCTATTATAATAGGCTTCAAAATATAACCCATTATTCCTTGTCCCAGACTTCCAAACCAACTGCCTATCTTGCCAAAGCCTTTCCCCACTTGCTCCCAGAGTCCTTCAGCAGCCATCTCACGTAATTCTTGATGTATGTCTGAAATATTGTTGATGTATTTCCTTATATCCCGACTGTTGTCAGGAATATAAGTGCAGCACTGCTGAACTTTCAATAATTTGCAGACTCCTCCGGCTTTTGCTAACAACACATCTAGGGCAAGACGGTTTTGCAAAACCATAGCCCTTATCGAAACCATCTCCCCATCTACAAGTAGTAGAATCTGAGCTGTATTTATGGAGAGCTTATCCACTAATGTTGCCAGCTTTCTGATTTTCAAATCATTCAGAATCACACCCATACTCGGTATCATAGCTCCAAATATGTCGCCAATCACTTCTCCTGCACTCGCACCACGTTTCCCTCTTTGAGGTTTTCTTTTCTCCAGAGGTCATAAATCATTCACATGGAAAATCTTAGGAAATACCACAGCCAAATAGCAGGTGCCATACCAGTTCTTGGGCAACTTCACATAGGCATTCTTTCCACACACAAAATACACATTAGGCACTACTGTTATTTTATCCAGTAATGCCTTTCTGATTGATTCTTCAATCAAGAAAACATGCTCACAATCACTCTCACCCACAAATATCTTGTCGTAATATGTGGTCGGGTGTCTAATGCACAATTTTCCTTTTTGCTGGAAATCTAATGCTATGGGTCCAAAACTCCCCTTTGCTTTATGATCTAATTCTTCTTTGGTCCATGGGGTAACCTTATGCTTTGGATCTGGTCTGAATAGTGTCAGTCTATGTCGATCTTCTATCTGATCTATGAACTTCTTTTCGATGTCAGTCAACATACAAGTTAAATTGTGTCTATGGGCATAGGACGTATCTAATGTGATGGTAGGCACAAAATACTTTGACATACGCTCTACTTCCTTATAATAATCATATTTATTCATGTATTTCAGAACGGGACTTCTGAGAGTACCACGTCATAATTAGAAAAATAGTACTCGACATGTGCCTTGCCATAAAACATGCTCAATAATACACTACATGTAATGCCATAAGTCACAGGCAAATGATGATATCGAATGCCTTCCTCTACTGAGGCTGGTAATTGCATGCACACATAGCAATCCTTCGCTTCCATGGTATTCACATACTCATACAATAATCGAGCATACGCATTCAAAGTGAAATCACCCTTTGACAGATCAACATGCAATCTACGACTGGTTTCCTTAATCATTTCTAGGTCATGAGCGTCTACGTCTTCATCTATCTCAGAGCCTGGTGTAGTGAGTGTTGTCTGTACCCTGTTCTGTTCGTCATTTTGATATCCAACTAGATATATAACAATCACCACAGTTATAACAATAAGCACTGCTACAATGAGGGTGCCAATAATCCACTTCTGTTGGCGTGTTGATTTTTCGGACACCATGGTTTCTTTTGCTCTTTTCCAAACACACAAGGGAAACACAGTCTTTTTCTGTTTCTTTGTTTTAACAATGTCTTTCTTGCTTCTTTCCGTTCATGTAATTAATGTCAGAGTTCTTTTGATTGATACTAAACATATTGAAGAGATGTAGACAACCCTACTCCTCACTCCATCATCTACAAGAAAAGTCCCTAAATTTAAATCTTCTTAATCTGGGGTCTAGGTTATCTTCTTTCTAAGGCCTAATGTCTTCTTTGGTTATCATTCAAGCTTCGTCGTTAATAATATTTGATCCAAGTATTTCGAGGACAAATTGCAAGATTTCTGCACGGATTTCTCCCAACTCTTGCGCGCTGTGCTGTCGGCCAAATGAAGGGAAAATAACCTGATTGAGGATTAGGAAATGCAATCCACTTAGCTTTGGAGGATTTGGGACTTGCAGAGTTAGCTTTCCAAGTGCTTCTACGCCTGGGACCAGCAACTGTATCTCAATCGAAAGGGTGTCCCCTTCGTAGCTCACCGTACCAGCTCCCAACCTCCCGGACTTCACTGGGCCCTGCATCTGCAGCCAGGTATGTCCACTCAGGAGATGCGTATCTTCGAGATGCTGTTCTTTCTCTTCGGGAACGTCTCAGACCATCCGGTCTTTCTTCAACGTCACTTTGATCTGATTCAGATGTTTCAGGAATCGGAGTGAGATCTTTCTCAGATGCAAGCCGTATATTCAGCCTTTCTTTTCTTGCTGGCCACTTTTCTGCTCTGGCATCTGTTCTCTCCACTTCCTCTTGATCTGATCTTTCTGCTACAGACAGTTCACTTTGATCTGAGGCACCGCTCACTTCTGCAATATCTTCAATTTCAGGATCTGGACTCGGTTCAGGAGCATTCAGCTCTTCTCTTTCTTGCTGACTTGGCTGTTCCGTTTCATCCGAAACTCTTACAGCTGAGTCTGTGCCGTCGTCGTGGTCTGTATCAGGTCCACACATGCTCCTCGGACTCAGGGAACTCTCTTCTTCTGCAGGCGCTTGAATTCGACGAGTGTGGGAAGCGTGGATCCAGTTCGGCAATCCTCCACACTTCACAGCGGTACTTGTGACCAGTATCACTTGATAGGGTCCTCGCCAGCGAACATCCAGACAACTCTTCCTCACGTGTTTGCGCACAAGCACCCAGTCACCAGGATTAAGATCATGCAGCAGGTCTCTCGAGGTGGATGCAGTCGCAGCCTCGACCTGGTGGGATACAGAAGTAACCACATCAGCCAGTCCTTTACAATAATCCAACACTAAATCATCAGTGATGTTTATCAATGCTGTAGCTGGCACCATAGGCAAACGCATAGCTCTTCCAGTGAGGATCTCATGTGGAGAAAGCCCTGTTCTCCTATCAGGGGTACTACGCAGACTCATGAGCACCAGAGGCAGCGCATCTGGCCATTTCAATGAAGTGGATGAACACACCTTTGCCACTCTTGACTTGATGGTGCCATTAACCTGCTCTACTAGACCTGAAGCCTCGGGCCTGTAGCTACAATGCAGTCTTTGATCAATATGTAACGCAGAGCACAACAACTTCATTATTTCACTGTAGAAATGAGTTCCTCTATCTGTTTCCACTGATGTTGGGAAACCGTACCGTGGGATCAGTTCTCTTAATAACAATTTAGCTACTGTGAGACTGTCACATCGTCTAGTTGGATATGCTTCCACCCACCGTGAAAAGATACACACCACCACCAAAACATATCTCAACCTATTGCACCTCGGCATCTCTATGAAATCCAACTGTATCCTATTGAAGGGACCCCCAGACTTTCCAATATGACTCATTCCAACCACTGTTCTTTTTCCCACGTTCATCTGTTGACAAGTAACACACCTGTGACATACCGTTTCAGCCCACATACGGAAGTGTGGATTAAACCACGTCTGCCTGAACACTCGCACCATTGCACCTCTTCCCAAGTGAACTGCTCCATGAATTTGCCTTGCCACTGGGCTTAGTAGACAATTGGGTAATACTGCTTTCTCATCTGTGGACACCCAAATGCTATCATCTCTTTTTGTGCAACCTGCTCTGACCCATGAAGCAGCTTCCTCTTCTGGGACTTCATCCTGCAACCGCTTCACCTCATCCCAAGTATCGGCTATAGCTAATATCATGCTGAGCTCGGTCTCTTCTGTGCTCTTGCCTATATATTCTCCATTGAAAATACAAACATGTTCAGCGCAGAATCGTGCTACTTCATCTGCGTAATTGTTGCCCTTTGTGACAAAGTCTTCTCCCTTTCCATGAGTTGCACATTTGACAACTGCTATCTCTTTGGGCTTTTGCAGAGCTTCCAATAGTTGGCGCACATACTCGCCATTACGTATAGGTAACCCTGAGGACGTGAGAAACCCCCTCTGTGACCATAACTGCCCAAAGTCATGGACCACACCAAATCCGTATTGACTGTCTGTATACACAGTCACTCGAATATCAGCTGCAACGATACAGGCACGTGTCAAAGCGACAATTTCGGCCACCTGAGCAGAGAATACTCTATTTAAACAGGCAGCTTCCACTACTGCCATGATGGTGCACACAGCAAACGCTGCTCTCAAATACCCTTCATTGTCTCTTATGCATGAACCATCAACAAAAAGGACCAAATCATATTGGGGCAATGGTTCATCGACAATGTCAGGTCTGGGTGTGGTGGATAGATCAGTAACATCTAGGCAGTCATGCTCTTCACACCCTCATCTCCTTCCTCCCTCGGAATAGGTAACAATGTAGCAGGGTTCAGAGTGGTACAACGTCTCAGAGTCACATTATCAGCAGCCAAGATAACCTGCTCATACTTAGTAAGCCTATTGTTTGTTAAATACTGTGTTTTCGTTCGGGTCATTAACAATTCTACAGAATGGGGCACATAAACAATGAGCGGATAACCCATTACTATGCTTTCACATCTTTCAATGCTGATACCAGTTGCAGCAACGGATTTCAGACATCCGGGCAACGCAGAAGCTACAGTATCTAATGTAGCTGAGAAGTAGGCTACTGGTCTACGGGCACCCCCATGTGTCTGCACTAGGACTGCTAATGCACATCCTTCCTTTTCACAGCAAAAGAGCGAAAACGGTTTGTTATAATCCGGCATTCCGAGAGCTGGAGCACGACAGAAACTTTCCTTCAGCTCACAGAAGGCTTTCAAGCACTCGTCATCCCATGGTACCGGACCACTAACATCCTTTCGAGTCAGTTTCAACAGGGGCTTTGCTTGCAAGGAAAAATTTGGGATCCACTGTCGACAATAGCCGACCATTCCCAAAAACATGCGGACTTCTTTTTGTGTTTTCGGAGTTCCCATTTGCAGAATCGCCTCTATGCGATCCGGTGACACCCTTCGTTTTCCTTTCTCAATCCGGTGACCTAGGTACTGAACTTCAGACAAACAATATTGCAATTTGTTTGGAGACACTTTGTGTCCATTCTCTGCCAAATGATTCAGCAATGCCACAGTATCAATCCTGCAAGCATCCTCAGTCTCTGAGGCGACCAAAAGGTCGTCGATGTACTGCACTAAGACTGAGTTGTGGGCCATCACCAGTCCCTCATATTCTTTTTCAGACATTGACTAAAAATAGAGGGGCTTTCTGTATACCCCTGAGGGATCCTGTTCCATGTTAATACACGATCGTCCATCCTAAATGCAAATAAAAACTGGCTTTCTTCATGCAATGGTATAGAGAAGAACGTGTGACACAAATCTATCATGGTAAACCATTCTGCTTTGCATGGTATCTGGAATAGAATAACAGCTGGATTCGGTACCACAGGACAACATGGGATCACAATTTCATTAACCCGACGCAGATCTTGCACTATTCTGTACTTGCCACTTGGCTTTTGCAGTCCCATGATAGGTGAATTACAGTGACTACCTCTTATCTCCTTCTTTTACCTTGTGCAATCATAGCCTCAATCACAGGTCTTATGCCGGCCACAGTTTCTGGAGTTAACTTATATTGTGGCGTTCGTGGGAATTCAGCATTAGGTTTGATCTGTATTTTAACGGGCTCCACTCCTTTCATCAAACCTACATCCTCGCCCGTAAAATCCCACACTTTCGGATCAACTGAGTCTCTCAAGTCCTGTGGCAGTTCTGCTATTGTGAGCACTACAAACAGTTCTGCACACAAACTCATTTTAAAATCAGCATCATCATCATATGTTATCAATTCCACCCCTCTCGGAGTGCACGATATAGTACAGTTGAGCTTGCACAGTAGGTCTTGTCCCAAAAGACAGACCAGACTTGAATTGCACACTACAAATTGGTGTCTATCCCGGAATGGTCCTATTCTCACGGGCAATTCGTCTGTCAATGGATTGGTCATTTTCTGTTTACTAACCCCCACTACTTGAATCGATCGTCCTGAAAGAGTTAAATTTGGGACTACTTCAGTTCTTACTGTAGAGCGAGCAGCTCCAGTGTCTAATAAGAAAGTAACAGGATATCCATTCACATCTGCATCTACAAACGGCCTACTCTGATCTACTTCTAGAATCGCATCTAAGGTGCATTCCTCGTGCACCCCCATCTGGCACTCCCGTGAATCTTGATGTTTATCAAATCGGTCTTGTATTTCGAAATACGGCATTTGTTGGTATAATTGGTTCTGCATGGGTATTGTTAGAGGTTGAGGCACTTGCACTTGTGGCTCATATCCTCCTCCATACATAGACCTGGGTCTTGTCACAGTATTGACAGCCTCGGTCAACTGTCCCTCTCCTTCCAGATGTATCTGATTTGCTGGATTTGATCTACACTTGCGCTTCCAATGCCCGATTTTGTGACAATAATGGCAGGCAGTGACTCTTTTCTGCTGAGCCACCCAATCACTTGTACCTGAATCCATTCCTCTTCCTCTACCCTGACCAGGTTGGGTCACCACCTGTTGTCCCATTCCTCTTCCACCTCCTCGACCTCTTCCTTGACCTCCTCCAAACCCTTGCATCATATCAGCGTTTCTCAACTGCACCAACATCAACTTGTCCTTCAATTTCTTCTGTGTTGACTCCACTTGATCACTGCAATATTTAGCATAACGCAGAATCTCGTCCACCGACTTATTCTGCCAACATATCAAATGCTGCTGTATCATCAAGCTAATGTCAGATTTCAGTCCCAACACAAACTTTGAGACGAACTGTCCCATATCTTTCTGTTCAATTGTATCCAATCCACTATGCTGCTTAAAAGCCAAGAACAGTCGCTCGTAGTAATCATGTACTGATTCTTTAGAGTCTTGGGTAGTACGATCAATCTTCAACCAATCAACCGTTTGAGGAGCTACCTTCGATTGCAACCATGTAATCACTTGCTCATACTTTCTCATAACATCAGGTGAAGGACCATGAGTCACTGCATCTCTAGGTGGCTCTGCAGTGGGCCACTCAATGGCAATCTTACATGCCGCCCACAAATCTGCAGGTACTACTATATCAAACAAGGTGTTCAAATCAATCCACAGTACCTTCGAAATCTTCACAAACCTATCTATTTGCTTGTACCACTCAGCAGGTTTTTCCCTCAGCCGAGGGAAATCATTTGTAAATGCTGCCAAATCACCCCTGCTCCATGTCACATGTACATACCCTCCGTTCTGTACCTCTCTAAGGGGGAAATTTCCGGCAGGTCCTGTCCCTCCACCCGGAGGCGGAGTATTCCCTATTCGAATCTGGAAACTTTTCTTCTTGGCCCATTTCTCTCTCCATCTGTCTAAATCTTTCCATGTCCACATCCCCATCACTAGCTCTCTAATGTGTGCTTTCAATCCGCTCGTTCGCTTCTCTTCCAAATCCTTATCTGTATAATTTAATCTGCAAGAACCCTGTGTTAACTTAGTTTTTAACAAATCAACCTCATATCTTTGTGCTAAAAGCAATAATGCATCATAGGCTCGTTTGGCCTTTCTTGTCATGTCCTTTGCTATGAACAGTAGTTCGCTTGAGTTATAAGTATCAATTTTAACCAGGGGTAGATTACCTTCAATCCCCTCGTCTAGCTCTGCCTTTAATCGTACCACATCTAACATGGGCACCTTTATTGCGCTTTTCAACACTTTCTGAATTTCCTCTTTTCGCGTCTCTTCTCTGTCACAACTTTGGGTTCTCCTAAGAACTGCACCCTCTTCTGTCTTTTCATCCAGGCGCCTCTCTCTCTCTCATAACTTCGACTTCTCCAATGATCACCTCCACAAATCACCTGTGGCCCAAACAATACTTTAGGAGTTTCTTGTCTCCTGCTTATCTCTTCCCTCGGCATCATTGACTCTCTCACTGGTTGAACCCACATTCGAAGGTCAGACCTAGAATTCGCTAGAGCACCTGTCCATTCTCGTTCTGTCCCACTATCCATTCTAGATGGATCAGCTGTAGCTGGCAGAGGAGTACTAGCTTCTACTGGTAATCAACAGAATCCTGTCCCACTCATTGCGAGGCTCCCTCCAGAAATTGTCTCTTCCCCTTCACCCATGTGCTGATGACAATCGTCGGTTCTGTCTCGAGGAGTATATATCGGAACCACTGGCCCTATTGTGACTGGTACAGACAAAGCATCTGGCAACTGCATATTTTCTACAGGTGGTTCCGGTTCAGTATTTGAATACCTTCTTCCTCCAGACCCTCCTGGAATGCGTACCATGGTAATTTGGCCTCTTACCCCTGCCGTTGGTTCCCCAGGATTCAGTTGTTCTGCACCCAACTGCTCTTCTGTTGGGCGCACCCGCTCTGTCTCTAATCTAGACGAACAGGGTGGAGGACGGTCCGCTAACAATCTATCGAGAAAGCTATCATCTGTATCGCTGTCCTCCTCCGTCTTCTTTTTCCCTTCAGGCCCCTCTCCTTCTGTGAGAAGGGGGTACAAGCGTTCTCTCTCTATAGTATCTATTCTCCATCTCTTCAGCTGAGCATCCCATCTAGCATCATGATATGCCTTCATTGCTTTTCTCATTCTGCCATGTGAAGCCTCTCTCTTTTTTACTAGAGCTGCTCTCATCCATGCATCTAATGCCTCAAATTGTGTGGGTCTAGGGGGCGGTTTCAGTGCATTCATCACCCCCCTCAGCTGGGTAAGCACCTCCATACGGAAAGACCCATAATGAGGGAACGCCAATTCACCCTCTTTCTCTGAAATTGTATGCCAATTCTGAAGCCACACGATAGTATGAAGTCCTACATTCGTTGCCATGTAATGTGCCGGTGTGTCCTCTGGCGGGGCTTCTTCCCCTACCCGAGTAACTACCCCTGTGTCACATCTACACAAATCTCGCAATACCCTAAAACATCTCATTTTGAAATCGATCAATTGCAAGCTCCAAAGTTACGCTGTTTTACTGCTAGTGCACTTCCACCAATCCCAGCGCGGCGTTACACCAACCAACCTATCACAGCGCGGAGCACCCTGACGTCACTTCTCACTCCTTGCAGCGGCTCACCCACCTTTACAATTTCTCCGCAAACTCGCTCGCACACATTCGTACCACAAGTAACTGTATAACCAAAAGTTATTGAACCAAGTAATTGTTCCTACACAATTACAATAACTTACAGTCACATAAACAAGTAATTGTCTGACACTGAAGATCGATAGAACACTCTCACAAGAACATTCAACCGTTGTGACCCCCGACCTGCGTTGGTCACTCAATCGCCATAGTCCACCCCCGGTACCTGAGGCTTTCTACAGCGACCTCTTCCGCTTTTGCACAAAGGTGCCTAACACAAGTGGATCGTTGATAGCGCTTCACAACGCCCATATTTAATCAGACAATTACAATACAAAACTATCCCGGGATCTTGGACTTCTCTTAAGTCTGCTTACCAAAACGTAACCAAAAACCACATTCACTCAACATACACCCCAACTCCGCAAGACATCACCCACTTACTCATTACCGCAATCTAACACAATGCCTTTCATACTCACGCCACCACTGTTTCTGCCGCACCGTCAACGTCCGCCAGTCTCCGATCTCCTCCGCTCCACTTCAGGGCTCTCCGACCTTCCAACCTTCGACCCTACTCCTAAGTACTCCCCTCACCTTAGAGGTAAACCACTTTAAAGGTAAACCATCCTCTGCTACCATTTGATTACACCAACTTGCACCCTTAAAGTCTCTACTAATTATAGCGTAAGCGATCGATCTTTTATTTACCTAAAGTGGTTGTGGGGAGGAAAACAGCGTAAAAGATATTAACAAAATTGTCATGCCTGTAAAGATCACTGACTCCGAAGTGCAGTTAGAATATTTATTATAAGGCCAAAAACAATTGGATGTAAATACATCTCAATAGCAAAGTATAGCGATACAGGAAAATTAATACAGAGCCGATCTTTCTAATATAAGTAATGCGGCCCAAAAGGCAAATGATTATGAATTCCAAAATCACAATGCAACACAAAATAGATGCAAGATTCAGCTCTCGATTCATTGAAAAAACATAAAATCTTTCCCTACACTATTCTATATGAGGGCCCTTCCTGTCTCCCTTCTATCGTTCCCCAATGGTGTCAGCACGTGTGACTTCCTAAGAAGTACTCACGTCAAATGGGTTGTTAGCTTAAGGCTATGGAGCTCGCTCTAAGATGCTCCGTCTTCTCCGAAAGCTAGCAGAAGTCTGGTCTCTCTGTCCCTGCGCATCATACAAAAAGACAGAATTCAATCAACATTGTGTCACCTTTTCTAAAAGTTTCCACTAAGCCTCTATACAGAAGCTGGTGCTCTTTCATAAAGTAAAATTAATTAGAGGTATCTTCTTCCAGTGGCCTTGGCTTCCAGACAGACCCGATACGCAAAGCATCCTCCCTTCTCGCTTCCAGTATCTTCAAAGGCATTCCGGATCTCTCCTTAACTCTGAAAATAATGATGTGTACTTCTGCACCTGCAACAGAATGAGAACACTCTAACCTTGAACACAACACTCATTTAATTCATTATTTCTCGAGAGCAAGGAGAAACTTTTGGGCCTTTATTTCAGACAACTTAGACAAATCACAATTGCGATATATAAAACACTATGGTCCTGCACGTTATGCATGAAGGAATCATAATACATACAGAAGTCTACTTAATGCGTTCACTAATTCAACATTAAATGATTCAATTAAATGTTTCTTAATAATCAAAACACTGCACACAATACGAGTATATAAGAGTGCATTTTTAAACCATGAATATAGTGCACTCATACAAATAGAGTGCTATCTGCGCTCTATCAGAATGTATGTGGATTTAGTCCAGTTGACTTTCAATCCCGATCCATATGTGTATACCTGCAGTATGCACATCAGTCTCTGGGTCGCTAATGTAGACCAGGACGTCGTCAGCATCCCCGGGCCATCTAAAGCCACTAATCTGAGCATCCCTTCTAATCCACTATCCCAGTGGTTTCATCAGAAGGGAGAAATGGAGGGGTGAAAGGGGACAACCCTGTCACGTGACTCACTAAATGGCGAACTCTGGACATAGCTCCATGTTCACTCTGACAGGCGAACATGAAGTGCCACCATACGGCATCAAAAGCTTTTTCAAAGTCAAGGGACACCAAGGCCCTGCATTCCTTGGACTTCACTGACAGTGCCATCGCAGTGTCAAGGCACCTCAGGCAGTGCCTGGTGCTGCACTCTGGCATAAACCCATTTTGACCCAGATGAACTACTATTTGGATCACTTTAACTATCCTGTTGGCTATCTTTGCTAGGAGTTTCAACTCCAGGTTAATAAGTGAGATGGGCCTGTATGGTGCGCAGTCGTCCGGTGGCTTCATCCTGGTTTTAGTACTACAGAATTAATGGCCCTGTGGAGATCCTGGGGCAATTCCCCAGACTCAATGGCCTCAGAGTACAACCCCATTAATAATAAGGTCAGTCGGGAGGAGTATTTCTTAAATGGCTCAAGCGGGTAGCCATTGGGGCCCTGTGTTTTCCTCACCAGGAGCAACGGGATAGCCATCATGAGCTCCTCTACGGTTCGGTGTTCATCTAGGGCATGCCTATCAAGTTTGGGGAGTCTGGGCACAATGAGGTCGTCTAGAATCGGGCCTTTCCATTCAGCTGAAGGCACAGGTTGCCTAGTATAGAGCTGGGCAAAATAGTCCTCAAAGTGGAAAGTGACCTGTTTGCGGTCTGTTAGTCTATGTGTCTCAGTCACTGTAATACTGGGGACTATATGGAGCCCCTGCTCTCTGTACACAAGCCAATATAACAATTTGCCTGCTTTTTCGCCCATTTCGTATTTCCTATGTTGAGTCACCACATGGGAGAGGGATGCTGAATCTAACAGTCCTTGTCTAAGCGTCAGTCGCAATGTTTATAGTCTATGCTGCATGTGCTTCTCCTGCTGTAACCCTCCCTCCTCCTCAGTCCTATGAATGGCCTGCTGCAACTCTACTATTTCACTGTATTTGCAGCCATTTTTCTGACTTTTGGTAGGATATGACCTTCCCTCTTCTGTCTGGCTTCAAGGCTTCTTATAGCACCATTTTAGATTGCACAGTGCCCTTATTAAGTTCAACATAGCTGTCAATCTGTTGCCCAAGGAAGTCAGAAAAGGAGGCATCTCATAGCCACCAGGCACCCAACCACCACAACCCAGTGGTCCAAGTGCTGTGTAGCTTTAATGAAATGATTATTGGGGCATAGTCGATTGGGGGGCGAGGGAGGATCTGTGCATGTACCAGGTCGCCCGTCTCAGCCGAAGGGAGAAAGAGATTGTCTATCCTGGAGGAGGAGCTGTGTGAGTGAGAGTAGAACATGTATTCTCTATTACTACGATGTAGGAGGTGCAAAGGTGTCTGTTAGGGCCAGTGAGCATGTCCAGGCTTCTAGGAGAGTGGACTTATGGGGGTAGGCACCTTTGGTGTCTAGCATAGGGTTCAAGACAGAATTGAAGTCCTCTTCCACAACAATCCGTCCCAGTGGGGTTTGGAGTAGTACTCACGTGAGTGCATGAAGGGTGTCTTCCACCAGTGTGGGGAGGCATAAACTGATGCCACAGTCCTGTAACTTTTGCCCAGTGTTCCTTCTGTAGCTGTGAATCTGCCAAGATGTCTGTGACGTGTCTTTGTGACCTGAAATGGAACTTGTTTATGAAGGAGAATGGCTGTCCCTTTGGAGGCGGTAGTATATCTAGAGTGATATATTCTAGTGTAGCCTCTATGGGATAGAAAAGGACAGTGGTTGCTTAACAGGTGAGTCTCCTGCAGCAGTATTACCAGTGGTGTATGGTACTTGAGATATTAAAAGACTGGATCCCTTTTGATTTTATTATTCAGGCCATTGACATTTTATGAGAGTATTCGAAATGTGCCCAATGTGCTGTCATGGGGGTTCCTTATTTCGTCAGTGCCTATATTAACTAACCTGGAAAATTCCCCCTCCCTACACTTCTAAACATGAAGCATCCGATGCCCCTCCCCCACTATGTGTGTAAATTCTACTGGGAGCATAGCTCCAGTGTTGCTCCGAGCCACAGATGCTACATATGCATACAATTCTGAGCAGCTGACCCAGCTGTGTCTACTAACAAGATCCAGTGTCATATAAACATTTCGGAGTAACCCAAGAGATCAGACATGCCCCACCTCCCTGACAAATCGGAGCATATATGGTTCAATAACGGAAATTATACAGAAAGGTCAATTAGTTGCACATTCTGTAGAGGTGGTCAAGAGGTCCACCCCAGGCTGGATGGTTGTGTTGAGACATTTGTCCCCATCACTGGTTCCATCCTCTGAGCTCCGTTGCAGGGGGTTTAAATCCCCTCCGTACTCCCTATTCCCTACGGGAGCACAGGCCTTGTCTCGGGCTCCTCGATTTGCTCCCTCACTGAGTGCAGGTTTTTCCGGGTCTTCTTGTGTGTAGTTTGGGGGAGTCACTCATGCTATCCCAGCCGACCCGGTATCTCCACCTCCAGCAAGTTCCAGACCACCTGGGGCGTTTCAAAGAAGTGCATTGTCTAATTTCACTGGAAATAGTACAATGTATGTCAGTTGCATTGCCTTCAGTTTCTGCTTCATCACGAGGTAGGATCATCATTGTTGTTGTACCTGCAAAGTGTAATCCAGATATATACCAACTCGTCTGGACTCCACTTGTAAGTTGACCTGGAGGCGGGCTTGTTGCAGTATGGAATCCCTGTCAGCTTAGTTTAGGAAATGGGCAATCATTGGTCATGGTGGTACCCCTGTGTAGAAAAGTGCCTCTTTTGACATGGTTAGCCCCCACTTTTTGCCTGATGCCTGATGTGATTTCGAACAGCAAGTGCACTGAGTCCCTGCTAACCAGGTTACCAGTGCCAGATGCCACCTTAGAAATCCAACCCAGGAACCTCCAGATAGTGGGGGAGGCCAAGCCCCCTTTCCTGCTCCACTTTTGGTGGGAGGAAACGCAGGAAAATTAGTTACATTAGGAGGAGGGTCCCCACTTATCCTACACCACCCCTAGGTGAACCCTTCTCATGAAATACCCGACTGTATCTTGGGATGCTGGAGAAAAAACCTATCAGGGCTAGGGTAGTGCTCCTCTCACTGGAAGTGGTCCCTAGAGGGTGTAGACACCCTAAAGGTAGGTAGCCCATTAGCCACTGCCTGTCTCCCCTTGTAACGCCCCTAAATTCAGTATTTAGGTGGCAACCTGATACCGGAATGTCAGATTTAATGGACAAGAGATGGAAAAGGACAAAGAAGAGATGCTGCGAGAAGACTGATTCCCTCCTGCAGAAGAAATTGGCTCCAATCCCTGCCTGCTGCGTGGAAGACTCGACAATCATAGTGTGCTGTCTTGTCCTGCGACTGTGAGGCCTCCAAGAACCCGGGAGCTCCTCCAGCCTTCAAGAAATCACCAAGAGGCTCCCTTGGAGTGAACTCCCCTACACACCACAGGCACCAAACCTGTGAAGTCCGGTTTGACGACTTGATGCTCCCTTACGACCTTGACGCATTCTCTCAGCTAACAGAGGATTGGGAGTATATGTGGCGTCCCCTCAGCTACAATCTTCCACGATTACGAGTTTCCTGGCTTTGTAATTCACCCAATAGCCCTCGGGCCGCAGGCTCAGCAGACTTTACGGTGCATGATTGGGCAAGTTGTGGCCGGTTGGTAGCTGTATGTAGATGTCCTCATCTCAATGGTGGGACAATAAGCTAGGATGGTGGTGCAAGTCCCCACAAGCTTTGTCAGAAGGGAATCACCTGCATTGATCAGAGTTTATCTAGCTTGTCAGAAGGGAATCACCCGTATTGATCAGAGTTTATCCAGTTGAGGTGTGCTTGTACAGGTTGCACCTTCAGTGGTCCAACTCTCTTTCAAGTGGCCAGTGCCTACTGCGACCCATTGGTGCCCAATTAGCAGGAGGGGAGGCTGGTGGGGCCCACCACGAGCCCCCCAGCCCAGCACTATGCCCAGTCTGTCTTGTGCAAAGCCCGCACTCACTGCAGTTTCAACCGTGCGTTGGAGCTTGCAAAGTCAGGCCTCCACAAACTCTGCCGTTGCCTCCCAGCTCAGCAAGTCCAGTCAGGCGCAGAGGCCAACCCCAGATGTTGCGGACAGCATGCTGTAGCTGGGACCTCCCAGGGCACCTCCATACATCGCCTGGCCTTCAGGTAGCACCACCGTGGCCCATTTTTGACAGCAGGCCCAGCCACCCCAGGCAGCCCCTACCATCCGCAACCACCACCCCCGGACCACATCATCTCACAGGATCCGAGGTGGGGGGCACTGCGGTGCTCCCAGTGCCACACTGCTATGGGCACTCTGGAAGGGTCGACGATGGTGCTGGGTCAGCTGCACCGCAACGGATACTGCAGGTTTTTGGCACTTTTGAAGGTTTCTATTTATTTTATAATATGCTTTTGGATATTATTTCTAATAAACTATTCCTTTGTTGTTTATGAAGATTTTTGCTTTACAGTGTAGCACTTTGTACATTCTTTTGGTTTGTTTGCTAAGTTTAACTGCATTTTTTAGTAACAAATTGCTCAATTTATAGTTGTTAGTAGCTTTGCTCTTTTTGCAATGCTTCTATAAATTTATAGAGTGTAGGTTGGGTTCTGCCCAACCTACTCTCTTGGGTTCTGCCCAAGCATTTTTCACTCAGGGATACTGAAGCTCTCGAATCAGACAGCAATCTTGACTGTCGGCTCTCTGGCGCCCTCCCACCCCTGAATCAGATTTTTGATAACTTGAGTGGAAAGGTTACTCAAGTGTGAATTGGAAGACATTTTTCCATCCTTACACTGTGTTGTTGTGGATTTCTGTGCCAAGGTGCTGTCATAGACATTCCACCATTGTATTTGGAATTTGAGTTGGCGTCTGTGTCCAGAGCGATGCAGTCCTCCGACCCAAGTGTCTTTGATATAATCCATTAGGGGGCTTGGCTTGTCTTTGTTTTGTTGGTTGAAAGGGCTTTCTTTTAGCAAATTGTAGTGGTTAGCTACTTCTATGAAAGGGACGTAGGCTTATTTCAAAGGCAAATTGACTGTTTGTAGCATATTCTATACTTAGGTCAGACGGTTGGAGTGTGTCTCCATATGCTTTGATTGAAATGATAGTAACAGCCTTGTATGGCTCTGTGGAGGTAAATTTTTTAAATGGTTTGAATCATGGTTTGTTCAAAGTCCATAATAATTTTTCGTGGGTTGTAGTTTTTTGTTTTATGTTTAATGTGGTTTAAAAGTTTGTAGTAAGTGCAACTTTGTTTATTTGGAAGTATGCCATATACAAAAGGGATATTTGTGTTTTGATATTCACCATGTACAATGCATATCTGAGTGAATGGTTTGAGACACATTTTGAAGGTCCCATTCATCATCAAGGTTTGACAATGGCTTAGATTTAGTAAGTAATCTGCTGTGGAAAATATTAGGATCTATTTATCATTGTTTAGGTTGTCATATAACAGGCAAGGTTCCTCATTATGTTTAATTTTTAAATGTTTGGGTGTTTTTATGTCTTTGTATCTATTATAGGGGCAGGAGGAGTATGGCTGATAGCCTTTTCAGTTCATGCAATTAAGTGCTTTAAAGTGTAGGTGGTAGTTGGCCTGTGAGGTGTTCGGGGGCGTTAGGGAGTATATCTTTTAGGATCTTGGTTGTGGGTTCCTGTGAGCTAGTGCTTGCCACTCTTATATCCTGCAGTACCTCTCTTTCTTCCATTTCTGTCACATTTGGGGGAGTGGTTGTGTTCCCTTACATTGATGACAACATCATCTTTGGTAGTGGCCCTCCCATAGCATCCATTAGAGTAATATTTGGTACATTTCCAATTTTCATTTTCTATTGATGTACTTTCTTGGTTGTAGGTGTAGCCCATGTGACTTACTAACTGCTTTACTTTCTGGGATGTTATGTATTTTGCTGGCTCAGTCATTGTATCTGAAAGCAGTGTAATAGCAGGTATAATGCAATATTTTAACATTTATACGTTTGTTAGTTACACATAAAATATCAACTACTTCTATTATTTATACGTACATGTATGTTCTTATTACACTGTTTTGCAGCTTTTCCGTTGGGGATATTGTAATGACAAGCAGGTGCTTTCTTGTCTTTTGGAGGAAAAAAAGGCCATCAGTTTAATTTAAAATGATTATTTGTTGGTAGTTTGTAGATGATAAAGTTGTTAGGTTTATTTTTACTTGTTTTTGGGGTGAGTTTATATTTTATAAGAATGTATGTAAACTTACTTTGTTATATTTTTTCCTGCTTTGTGATAGGTGTTTTTCCCACAGGTTAGCACTTTTTCGAAGTTGTAGCGGATTCATCTGGTAGAAGGTGCTGGATTGAACTTTCGGGCAGTCTGGCACTGCCAGTTCAGTCAGCTTAAAAGGTTCAGTGTGTGGGACTTTTTTCAAGCTTGTGGGCCATGACAGGACCAAGAAAAGCCTGCACACTGGTCCTTTCAAGCTGGCCCATCTGGCAGTGCCAGACTGCCAACAGGAGAGTCCAATACTGCTGGTGTATGCATTTAAGAAGTGTTTTTTAGGTCGAACCTAGCAGTGCCCATGTGCCGCTCCGCGAGGCATGCTGTATCCACTTCTACAGTCTTTGGCCACGCCCTCGCTGGTTAAAGTGAGTGTCCTTCCGAAAAGGCTTCTTCTCTCTGGTTTCTTCTGAGTATATGTCCCACCTTCTCCTGTCTGACTCCTCCCCTGGAGTATTGGCCGAATAAAGTATCCTTTATCTGGAGGATTTTTCCTTTGTGTTTGCACACTCTTTGCAGCTTGTCTTGAGCTGCTTTCCGCCCATCCTGCTTTTTTTGCTTCCCCCTTCTGCTTCGCGTTATGAGCTCTCCCCCCACCCTCAGAGCACAAACACTGCATTTCCCTTCTTTAGACAGCAATGCTTCCTCCCGGCTGGAGACTTAGCGATGCCTTTGCCAGTGCTATGTGTGCTTGTCCCGCCCCCCTCCTCCCACATTTTCCATGTTCCTTTCACGTCATTATTGACTTTACTACAGCTTTCATCATAATGGGGCCACACATTCACTAGAAACCTTTAACACTGTTATGCAGGAAGAAATGCTAGAAGTGTGCACTTTACTCGATGAAATTACTTGAACTTTACTTCATTTTTGCACGTTCACACTGTGTTTGGATTCTGAAAAAGGTGCATTTTCCCCCCCCGCAGGAAATAGCTGCCAAAGGGACGTAGAACATGTTTGACACCCTCTGCAAGTCCTGGGTTTATTTTTGGCCAATGCCACGTTGCATTCTGGGACTCGTGGTTTTGATTTCACAGTTGTAATTTATGTACTGGTTCAAAAATACCAGCCTGCCAGCGTCCTCTTGGCTGAAAGCCAGAACCAGACGATGTTGTGTAAGACAAGGCACCTTCCCTCATGATAGCTGCACTTTAGCAGGGAGCATCAGGGACGAGGGTATCTTTGTTTCCATGGCGCAGCTCAATCATCCGTAAGGGATGAAAGGGCTACTGTGGGGCCATTCATATCTGTATTTTGGGGTTTTTGGGCGCCCGTAAATAAAAACAAGCTTGCCAGCTGTGCGTGTGGGCAACGTACAGGCAGCACGTGTGAGCTCTTTGAATTATAGGGAAAACACTGTTCACAAGCACACAAGTAAAAATCATTATCATTAAATCTAACAAGTGCGAAACCTATTGCGTTGCAAATGCTTGTTCAATTGTTTCTTGAAGCTGCTGTGTTCTGTGGTGTTCCCCAGGAGCTGGATACCTTGTTCCAGAGCACTACTCTTGCCACTTTCATTGCTTCCCGCAGGGTTTGTTATAATGCATGGTGTCAATGGACTAGTGCATATTTCTCTAGCCCAAAATAGGTCGGAAAAGGGCGAAGTATTTATGATACATGATAAATTCCATGACACAGGCTGACGTATTTTACTGGGTGCAAAACATAACTCCTGTTAAAGGTTTTTGCAAGGGGAAATGAGGCATAACATGCAGTACTTGTGTTTAAAATACTGAATTCTGCATGTCTTGCTTTTTTTCAGGCCATATCCTCTGATAAATTTAAGCAAATTGGGTCTGTCGGAAACTGACAAGAGTTGCCATAATTATCATACAAATTGGAATTCAGATACCGGAGCAAAAGGGATCCGAATTAAAACCCCAATTCGTAATCGGATTTGTGTTTCAGCAAACTCAAAGTTCTCTGCAAAGTAATTTGGTGCCTGGCTGTGTAAGCAGGGGCTTAAGCTGATTCAAGCTTGTTGATTGTTTTCATTATTTTAAGATTCACAAAAGACAAATGTAATATTACAAAAAACTGACTAAACGTACGTTTGATGAGGATTAGGGTGCACCCTCTAACATTTGGAAAGAGTTTATCTGTGTTTTATCAATGCTGTTTTAGCATAACCTCTGTTGTGGTAAAGAGTTTCTAAAAGTTTCAACATCCAAATGAACATGTTGCCAGGTCCCAGTCAGACATACATATTCTTATGGATGTCTATAGAATTAAACTCCATTGTTTTTTTTGTGGTTTTCGACAAGGATTTCATAGACTCCTACTGGAGCATACAGTGGAATTCCGCAAAAAGTGTTGTGTGACCTGTATGACAAGTATACATTTTATATCCATGAAATGTAATTATCATTTGAGCGTGCAGTGATGTGTGAGTAAGTGAGATATTTAAACTAAATGAGCCCCTGGCTGATTAATAGTCATTTTCTCTTTTTCCATTTCCTCATGAAGTCATGAACTATTGCATATATTTAACGAGACATAAACATAAGTTGTGTGCATGTCTAGCTATGAGCAGTTATTTCCTGTTTGAGCAAGTAAATGACTGAATACATTGGGTATTAAAGTCATTACTCAGGTGTACCCAGTGTTTTAAATGGAAGAAAATAAGTGCAGGTACTCTCAACTTGAGATGTGGACTAAGGGGTGGGGCTTGGGGGACCTATGGGAGCAGGACTACGGGCTGTGCTAAGGGACCTGGCCAGGGGCACACATTTAATTTGATTGAGATTTAATTGGTGTGCAGATGTGTATAATGATACTAAAGCATATCTGGTATATTTTGAGTATTCCTTTCCCCTTATACGTACAAAAGGGTACATTTAATATTAAAGCAGGCTTCTCATGGTGTAACACCTAGATCACATATGACTTGCACAAGATATTTTCCTAAACATTTTTTGGAAACGTTGAACTATGGTTAATCCTCTTGTCTCATTGCCACCTAGCAGACATCACCCATCCCCTCCTAAATGGCTCAGCTTTGCCTCAAAGCTCCTTACCTGCTGTAAAGTCAGATTCTCTGTTTGTGGAGGTGGGCACGCTGCTGAAAGCTTGAGCCAGGATGCCTGGCTCTGGCTCAGTTCCAGGTCCTCTTGCACTCTCAAGCCAAAAATGAACTGAACTTTGATGGTGCATCTGCCTGCCAACCAAACTCTAATCTCATCTGAAAGAATAAATACAAATTAGAGACCTTTATTGTAATGCAGGAGAGAAAGAAAGATATAGCCCTCTAGAGGCTGAATTGCACAAAGTGAAAGCAGAAATTCTGGTATCAATCTTAACTTCCCCACATGACCAAATCGTGTGATCGTAGACAAATATTTTATCTTACCAACCTCCTTTTTCGTCATTAGCACATATGATAGTATATTCAAATGCATGAGTTCGGAATGTGTGCTGTACAATCATATCTTGTGTTAGATTTAATACACTATAATGTTAATTCATTCATGAAAAGAAAATAGGACATATACACCTGAAAAGTGACTTTTTTCCTAGTTCACTAATGGCATTGTCGTCATGGTGGGAGCACAAACTCCTCTCAATGCTGTGATATGAGCTTATGCACCAAGGTGAAATGCTTCCACTTGAAAAATATACACTTTTATATTTTATTGGTAATGTTTTCAAAGCACAACTTATGCACAGACTTTTAAGGCCAAGCCAGACTTTCTGGTTCAGCTCTGATTAGGCTCTTCTAGTTAATTTGTTGGTTCACCCACCTCTACCCCTCACAGAGCCCCTCCATTAACTCAAGAGAAAACGGCCTCTAAAAAACAAAATACAGTTCTGTTGAAACACTGCGGCGAAAGCAGATCTGCAGAAGCGGACTGGGAACGCCAACCCTCCCTGGCAATTAAGTTGGACCGGCTGTGGGGGAGGGGAGGGCTATGGGGGGGAGTGGCGCTGGTGGGAAGCACTGCAACACTGCTGCTGCTGCTTTTGGTATTTTGGTACAGGGGAGCGATATTGCAGCACAGCTGCAAAACGGACCGCCTGTCCCAAAACAGCTGCCACCCATGCAAAACCGGCCCCCACCCTTCCGGCCTACCGGGAAAACGCCCGGTGCCCACTACTGCCAGTCCAGCCCTGTCTGCACTGGAAGAGAGTGGCCTAGCACTTGCTACAAGCAAACCCTTTCACATGCGCTTAATGGGCAGAGTGTGGTAATGTAGGGCTTGTCTGGCTTGCAACTAAAGATCTGCCATACTGGACACTCACTCATGCAAGAACACGCACAGTGACATGGAAGCACTTCTGCACGCAGATAGGGCATTCTGTACATGTGTTTTAGAAACGCTTATATTTGCTGCTGCCCACATTACTGAGGGGCCGATTCCGATTCGGGCCGGAAAACATGCCGACCGACTCGGTACGGGAATGTTGTCCGACCGACACGCACCGGGCGCTGCCCGATCCGCGTAGGCACGATGAAATGCATGTGAATCACGACCGACTCGCACGGAACACAAGCCGAACGACCGAACCGCACGGAAACCAGCTATCCGGCCGGGAAACTACGCAAATCGAACCTACCGACACGCACCAGGAATAAACCCGACAGAAACGTACCCGCGAACTCCGACCCGCGCATCATGATGCAATGCGTGTAAAACCAGACCGAGTCGCACGGAGCCCAAGCCGTACGACCGACACGCATACAAACCGAGCCGAAGCAACCCAATACTCGCGACTGACGCGTACGCCGCACATGAAACCCATCAGGAACACAGCTTGAAAGACTCGGAGAAGCCCGCACGAGCCAACTGCAGCATCCTACTCGGTCAGAAGAACGTCTCCTACATGCCTAAAAACACAAAGGAAAAATACAAAAAAAGGGCTAAACAAGCAATGACAAAGTCAATAAATACAGGGGAAAAAAAACATGGAACAAGGACACACCCCCAACTCCACCCATATAAAGGCCACAAATCCCTACCATGATCCTTTGCAAATTCAACTGACCTGCCAGCACAGAACACCATCAGACAGCAACCACAGACACACTCACAACTCATCCATCACACAAGGCACACACCATTAGCACCTCCCAAATAGCACCCTCACATACACCCAGTAAAACCTACACTCCCCCACCCTCACTTGCACACTCACACACATATCAATCCCCACCACCACCCATCACCATGCCCCCAAAGAAGAATCCAAAGTTCCTAGACAGTGAATTGGAAGTCCTGGTAGATGAGATCCTCAGGGTAGAGCCACAGTTGTTTGGTACATTGGTCCAACAGACCCCCATGTCGCAGAAAACCAAGATGTGGGAGAGGATCGTCGACAGGGTGAAAGCACAATCACCATGTTTGCGCACAAAGGAAGACATCCAGAACAGGTGGTATGATGTGCGCAGGAGGGTCAAGGACCTACTCAAGAAGGATTACGCCTTGAGTAATCGCACCGGCAGTGGCCCTCCTGCCAAACCAGTATACTCTCAGGCCCTGGGAGGAGAAGGTGCGGGCCATCCTACCACCAGTGAGCGTATATGGACTATCAAACATCCCAGAGCCTGGTGAGTACACAACCAATATACACAATATTGTGTGACAATACACACACATCACTGTCAAGGGGATAGCCAAACTATGCACCCTTAGCAAATCCACAGCAACCAAAAAGATAATCATCCCAAGATGTGTATGTTAGATAAACACAAAACATGCCATCTCATAGTGATATGTAACTGTGTCATGACATGTACAAACCTAACAACAAATAGAGCAAGGCAGTGGCACAAATCTAACCAACAAACACAGTCAGATATGTTGCCACCACTAGAACACCACCTCACAGGGAAGCTCACTGAAAGGAAGGAATTCTGTGTATGCTGGTGAAGTGAGTGTAGGCAATAGCATGATGGGAGTTGTAGTCACAGATATTGGTCACCCTCACAATTGGCCCATCAACACCACTCTGAACCATGCTCACATCACGGGGAGTGGAAAAGAACTGACAAGATGGCTGACACTGGGTACTGCTGTGGGGAGCACACAGGCTCTGCTGGGAACTGTGCAACAACCAACAGCAGGACACCACTGACTGACATCCTGAAAGCCAACTTGCACTCCTGCAATGGAAGCACGTCTCTATGGTGGGATATCTGGCTGGGTGGGAAGGAGGACTGACAGCTCTGACCATAGTTACCCAGCAGCTTTTCTCACACACCCCTTAACACAAACCCACACAACTCACCTGGGAGAATGCAATGCCTCACACTCTAATTAAATATCCCACAAAGAACAACCACACTGGGTTGCATGCGTGTGAAGCACAGGGACACTTTTGGGACTTGCAGCCAAACAAACGCCAGGACAACACTGTCAGCCATCCTGTCAGCACAGGCACACTACCCCACAGGGAAGCAGAGTCAAAAGGAAGGAAGTATGGGCATGCTGGGAAGGGGTGTAGGCAATAGCATGATGGGAGTGGTAGTCACAGCTCAACATCCCCCACCCACATGGCCCAGCAAGCTCACACTGAAGCATGCACACCTCACAGGGAGTGAAAGCCACTTCTAAGATGTCTGACAATGGTGCTCTGTTGTGGGGAGTACCAGGCCCTGCTGGGAACTGGGCACCAACCAACAGCAGGACACCACTGACTGACATCCTGAGAGTTAACCTGCACCCACTGCAAGGGTGGCATGCTTCATGGTGGGATAACTGGGCTGGGGGGAGAAGGAAGTCCGGATGTCAACCAAATACCACCAATGCTGGTCATGCACACACCTCAACATCCACATTGAAATGCAGCAGGTTGGCAGGACAATGAGCCACACCAATATCAACCTCTGACTGTGACAACTCAGGCCAATGCAATGTACAGGGCCGCATCCAGAGGTACAGTCACAACTGTCATGTGTTTGAACCATTGATGCCTGCAGAAACATAACATACATTGTGTGTCTCTTCCAAAAACAGGTGATGATGGGGACACAGCAGCAGATGAGGAGGAGTCCCTGTTCCAGGCTCCGGTGGCCCCTGAGCTCTCTGGTGTGGAACAGCCACTGCCCTCATCGGATGGCGAAGACCAACCTGGCACCTCCGGTGTGAGTCATCATGCAGCACCAGCAGGACCACCATCTGCACCCCCTGCACCCATTCCTCCAACATCTGCCAACACACAGACCACCCTCGCCGACACGGACAGACCAAGGACACTGAATGACAACAGCACAGGGACCCCAGCCCACCGTGAAGCAACGGACAACAACCCCAGTACCAACCCCCATGGGGCCTAGGTCACCTGTGCGTGCCACCGCAGGTCCCGCACGTGTGGCCAGGGTGGTGGGAGGGGTGGCAGGCAGAGGTCGCTGTTTGCAGAGGGGTCTGGACTGCATGATGACCGACAACTGGCACGCATTGCCAACGCGTACCAGAATAGCACCGGAGAGGTCAGCCAGGTAGTGGGATCCTCATGGACATTCAACAGCAGCAGGCTGCCCATCATGCCCGCTGGACTCCCACATGTCCCGTGTGGAGACACACATGTCCCGTGTGAGACACACATGTCTGGCATGGAGTCCAAGTGGGACACATTGGAAGAACTGACAGCGGTGCAGAGGGACATATTGACATGCCTCCACCAGATTAGCACCAACATGTCCACACCTCCCTGTGTGCCCACAACATCTGGTGCCGCAACAACTGCAACTGCCACAGGGAGGGAGGATGACTCTGGTGGAGAGTCCTCTGCACCGCAGCGGCCTGCACGTGAGGGTCCCCCCAGAAAGAAGAGGGGTCGTCTGAGGAAGGACAATTGGAGAGGCCGATGGCCATGTACACCCCCAGGAACCCAACACCTGTTCTGGAAATTCTCCTTGTGTGCAAACTGTTCACCCTGTCGAATGCAACCCAACTCTCCCACATGACATGGGGAGTTTAATTTGGACTAATGTATCAGATGACTGTGGACTTTACTCAGGACATTTCTGCTACCAACACTTCCAACTCATCTGGGAACTTTGGATTCCAATCCCAATGTACAGCACCCACCATCCTGTGCACTATCCTCACACATGTATGTAAATAAACTCACTAATACACCATACTTGCCTCTGTTGTGATTCCAACGTTGTTTTTGTCATGGAGATGATGATCTGCTAAATGACACTGTGCATGCTAACTGCTACAGCAAGTTCAACACCGCCATGTGAGTCATGCCGACGTGACACATATGAGGGAGACACACCACTAGGGCTACACAACACAAAGACACCAGGGCCATCTGACTCATCGCCTACACTGATGTTGCCAGGAAATACAGTGGAATGCACAGACACCACACCTATTCAGAGTCTGTGTTAACTAGCCCACAGGTGCAGTAAGCAAATGTCAGTCAGATGTGTGACCACAGACAACGCACATCCCAAAGTGAAGCACAGGTTTATTACACATTTGCAACATGTTGTTTCCACTACAAATGCAAGGTAATCCCACGTGGCAGTGGCCACACAGTCAACAAGTGTAGAAGAAATAAAGTCCAGGGTGTGTGGCACATCACCTGTAGGGAAACGACTGCTTCCACCCTGAAAGCTGAATCATGGTGTCGGGGATCCGAGTTGACCAAACAACTCTGAAAGTACCTCTGTGAAGGACATACATGACACACAGTCAAAAGCACTGAAGAACAGGACAGAACTGCAATACTCATGCCCAATACATGTCACAAGATACCTACACAAAACCAAGTTAGCATGTCAACACTGTTGGGGAGTACAGACTACCTGTAAGGACACATCGCTACACGCATCCAGTCAAGTAGCACATGGCCACACTCAAACAGCACCAGAGCACCACCAACACATATCATGCAAACTCACATCATTGACATGACATCTCTGGATACTCACATTCAGCTGAAGAAGCTGGTGATGAGCTGTGTGTGGACATCACCCTCATCATCATCATCATCACTGGCATCGTGGCCCAGGCCAGGATCCTCCACAGGTGGCGGATGTTGGTCATCGTCATCCAGGATGAGAGGCAACTCCTTCCGCACTGCCAGGTTGTGTAGCATGCAGCAGACGATGACAATCTTCACACCTTTGCTGGAGCATATGGGAGGGCCCTCCTGTCTTGTCTAGGCAGCGAAAGCGGCTCTTCAGGAGACCAAATGTCCGCTCTATCACTCTCCTGGTCCGACCATGTGCCTCATTGTAGCGCATCTGGGCTGGTGTCACAGGGTTCCTGAGGGGTGTCAGCAACCACGGCATGTTGGGGTATCCAGAGTCACCTACATACAGACAATTGCACATTAGCTGAGTTGAAAAAGAGGGTGGAATACAAACATTGCAGAACACACACAATGGTACAAAGTCAGTACACACCGACAAGCCAGGCACGCTGGTTCTGCATCTGTGACATCATCCTCGGGATGCGACTACTCCTCATCACGTAGGCATCGTGGTGCAGAACCGGGGAAACGGGCACACACATGTGAGATGCTCATATCTGCAAGACATACCACCAGAGCATTGATAGAATGGTAATGTTTCCTGTTCCTGTAGTGCCTGCTCATGTGCCTGTGGTGGTACCAAAGCCACATGTGTCCAATCAATGGAGCCAATGACATGTGGCATCCTCCCCAGGGCATAGAAGTCACTCTTAACGTCAGTGAGTTGTTGACGTTTAGGGAAATAGATGTACTGGTTCAGGTATCTCAACATTGCCTCCAAAACATTGCGTAGCACACGGCTGAACATGGTCTGTAACATCCCACCAGCAGACGCCACAGTGTGTTGAAAGGTACCGTGGCAAAGAAGTGTAGGGCTGCCATCACCTTCACCTTGGGGGTCAGCGCTGTAGGGTATGGCCGGCCAGGTTGCAAATGTGGGCCAACCGCACCGCCAATTCCTCAATCAGCGGCCTGTTGAACCGGTACTGCCGGATGCAGTCACGTTCAACCATGGTTGCAAGGTCAGGTAATGGTCTATGGACAGCTAGTGCCCTGCAGTGCATAGGTGAAGAAAGAAAGATTGTCAGTCACCCCACATATGTGGCATTGACCATACTCAATATCACATGATACATCATTATGAGACACAAGTACCTGATGTGTGTGCCGCTCTGTATGGACATATATGGCACCTACATGGCCAACATCTAACATCACAGTTCAACATGTGTTGACAACAAGTTCCAGGTTGTGCTATGGGAAATCATTAGGCTGTGTCACAGTACCCATGTACTGCTGTCACGTTCCAAACACACACCACAGTGACATGTGAGGACAGATGTGCCACAGGCATCACAGCTCATTGACAGGTAGATTCCCAGGACCCTGTATTAAGCCACATGGACACTGGCATGACATGGCGATCATGTACACGTCGCCAGCAAAACAACCATGACTCCCACAGGTAGCGTCCCTGTTGCCTCTGCAGGACAGACATGGGTGTGTGTGACACACACGCACAACATCAAAGTCCATGCACAAACAACGTGGATGTGGAGACTGGTCTCCCATCGGCACATGGAATCAGAGACATCGGAAACACAACATGCACACAGACAGTGGAGGGCCATCACTATTGTGGCAATGGGTCACCCTGTGACATACATACCTTCCCACATGGGGACTCTAGGGTGTATGTGACATGACATACACATACACAACCTGGAAATGTGACCATGCCACATGCTCTGAACTGAACAGTTGCACATCACAGTGGTCATGTGCACAACACACAAAGCGATTCTGTCCCCATGAACACGTGCACAGCCTGGGAGTGGCTGCCCCAAGTGCCACTGCAAAACACATGTTGACCCCCATACACACACACAGGTACGCAGCCTTACATGCCCTTAGATACAGTGTGACAGGCTGTGGTGTTGTAGGTGTGCCCCTGAGTCCCTGGCAAGTAATGTGGCTGGCATACGCTCACCAGTGACAACCATGGTGACATATGCGAAGTGACTTGTACAGGGACGCTAGCCTGACAGCAATGGACCGATCCGTGTGCACGCATTGGCCATTGCATATGATGTGGATGGATGCGTGTTGTCATCCGAAATACGCTGTACAGCAATGGACCGATCGGTGCGCACGCATTGGCCATTGCATAGTGATGTGGACGGATGCGTGTTGTCATCCGAAATACGCGTTGTACAGCAATGGACTGATCGGCGCGACGCTTTGGCCATTGCATATGATGTGGACGGATGCGTGTTGTCATCCGAAATACGCGTTGTACAGCAATGGACCGATCGGTGTGCACGCATTGGCCATTTCATATGATGTGGACGGATGCGTGTTGTCATCCGAAATACGCGTTGTACAGCAATGGACCGATCGGCAGCATACATTGGCCATTGCATATGATGTGAACGGATGCGTGTTGTTTTTCGAAATACGCTGCGTACAGCAATGGTCCGATCATTGCGCACGCATTGGCTATGGCCTGACATGGTAACGGACGCTG
Organism: Calotriton arnoldi; assembly: GCA_963921515.1. Lineage (NCBI taxonomy): Eukaryota > Metazoa > Chordata > Amphibia > Caudata > Salamandridae > Calotriton > Calotriton arnoldi. Next base: position 407,665 of record CAWUFW010012706.1, read on the forward strand.
CTGCTTTAACGAGTCGGATGCAGTGAATTCAGTTGGCTACCCACAACAATGCTGCAAACTCATGGGTGTCATGAAGTTGAATCTTTGAAGGATGCTGTGGGCGTGTATAAGTGGTGCAATTCCATGGATTGGCCAGATTCAGAAGATGCAAACGACTTGGACCTATCACTTTGGACATGGGACAGTATCTGCCTCTGCAGCACACATATAATGCTGGCTGTTCCCCTGAGAGCTCACTTGCCTGCACTACATGCTCCAGGACGACATCTGCCACCACCACTGCTGCTGTCTCTGCATCCTCTGCCACTGCAATGGCACGTACTGTGGATAGAGCCCCAGCCTTCAGCACTGAGGAGAACCAGGCCCTGCTGGACAGCCCCTTCCACAGTACAGCAAGCTGTATGGGAAACCAGGGGAGCAGGTGAGTGTGCTGTCCACTGCCTTACTAATTGTGCATGTTGTCTGACTAGCAAGACGCATATGTGTACACCAGTGGCTAGCATGCTCACTGAGTAGTTGTCACCCCCCAAAGTGTGTAGTAGTCACATGCACTGAACAGGTATAGTGCAGTAACAGTGCATTCCAACAAGGTTTGACTTCCCAGGCAATGATACCATTTAGTAACTGCATGGCAAACTGTTCATAGCCATAGTTGCAACTACCTGTGTAGATCATATGCCCCTGTGATTGAGACATGTATATCCAACTGTGTGATGCACGGAAATGTTGCATGTGTAGTAATGGCCTTTCTACTTTGTCATCCTCACAGGTTGATGCCCACCAGAAGCAGGAGATCTGGCTGACCATCGTCCGGGCAGTACGATCTGTGGGGGTCTACAGGCGCAGGATCCGCAACTGCCAGAAGAGGTGGCAGGACCTTCAGGGCTGGACCCGGAGGACCGATAGCGGTCCAGCTGAAGCTGTCGCCTCGCAGGAGGGGCGGACACCGACCCTGACCCCACATGCTCCGGATCCTGGCGGTGGTCTTCCCTGACCTGGATGGGCAGCTGAAGGCCAGACAGCAGCAAGGAGGGGTAAGTGCTAGCTCAACTGTGTACTATGACTGACATGCTCTATGCACTCCTTTAGCCTGGTTCCACTTCCACAGCACACACTGTCATGTCGCCCTGGACTCATGTCCTCACTTGTGTCATGCCCCTCCCTCATCTGATACACAGGTGTGGCTCCTTATAGTCTGTGACTTAGGTCACTTGGGTACTGTGTACATTGCAGTTACCTGTGGTTCATGCTGGGGACAGCATCAGTTACAGGAACTTTGTGGTGGCTGCATGGGTGGTACAATTGCTCACAATGGCTGTGATCTGGACATGCACTCTGGGTATGGCTTAGCTATGTGCTCCCAATTGCTGCTCTGACTCACCACATGTCTGGGGTATGTGCCACACACCCATGCTGCTGCAGAGACCAAGGTAGGAGCCTCAGAAGTATGTGTACATCATGTGTGTGGCACATGCCTAGCCACCTGGCTAGTGTTCAGGGTAATACCATGTTGCACATGGACCAGGACTGTAATGCCTTCTCCGTACATCGAAGGCACTCTGTTCTCCCACATGCCGTGTGTCACATACATAGCTGGGCATTGTGAAGAGTGCACCTCAGGTGTATGCCTCTGTGTCACCGTGGTGTGGCCTTGCTATTTGGACTCCTGGAGTGTTTAACAATTTGGGGTGGCCAGCCATCTCAGTTGTGACTATGGGATCTGCACATAGGTTAATGCATAGGTCTCTGATCCCTTGACTGTGCACGATGTTGTATGAAACATTGAGGTGCAGGCAGCTTTGGTTCATTCTCATCAGACGGTGAAGTTGTCATGTGTATGGATTTGTGTTTGCAGTCACTCAAATGTCTCATTTGTTTGCCGTGGTATCATCTCAGTCCTCATGATGTGGTGGCCAGGTGCACATGTGCACCTGTCATGCTACAGGGCTTACATTTCAAAACTTCCATGATTGTGACACAGTGCAGACTGGTGTTGTGTGTATGCACTGCCCCGTGACAGGAGACAGTTATGACTGACTTGCCAGACAGGCCTGTGCCATGCCATTCCAACCGCAAAGGGTGATCCAGCAGTGGTGTGATATGTCCTGCATGCACACCATTGTCGCATTGTCTATCAGGACATGGGACATCATTGTAGTCTGGTGATGGAACCAAAACCCGCATATCAACAGAGACTTTGCCCATCACTTTTCCTGACACATGTACTGAGTCAGTGGCAGGAGATGGTATGTGTTTGGAGTGACACATTTCCATATGTTCTCTTGGATGTCCAACAACTGTGTATGTGGTGCATGTGTGCACATATGATTAGTCGCATACAACAGGCAGCAGACAGATGGGTGCATGGACAGGTAGGATATGTGTGGCATGACTGACTGTCAGGCAGACAATGGGCTTCTTCAAATCAGTGTCAGCACTAATTGCACATGTCTAGCAAATTATGGCAGGGCCTGCCCTGTGATGTGCTGTACTTACTGTGTGCGTGTGGTCAGCACAGGTGACCAATGTTGCTCTGTTTATCCTGGATTGTTTGCAGATACATCCACGGCCACAGGAGGAGACAGCTCCATGGACCAAGAGAAGCGGCAGAGCCAGACTGGGTCTACTGCAGGGGAGACCGAGGGACCCAGTAGCACGGAGGGTGAGGGGAGCCACACTGAGGAGACCTCAGCTACGACCACCTCGGCTGGGGAAAACAGCACTTCCAGTGAGGACTCCTTGTGGAGGCGGGGTGTCAGCAGACCAGAGGCAACGCCAAGCAAGTCTGTACCCGCCACCACCACCATCTCCACCCCTCCCATCTGCTCCCATCCCACATGTCCGTGGAGGCCCCGTGTGGGGAGCGTGTCTCTTCATGCCAGGCACCGCACCCCCTGCTCTGTCCGCCCCTGCTGCCCTGAGTGTGGAGTCTGTGACCTCGCTGAAACAGATCCATGTAGGGCAGACATCAATGCTGAGTGTCCTCCATGCACACACGGGTCTTTGACACAACTGGTGTCATTCATGGAGGGCATGTCATCTGGCATGTCTGCCCTACATCGGACCAATCAGTCCATGGCCTCCTCACTGATGGCAGCAGTGTCCCTCCTGCAACAGTCCCTCACCCCTCCTACCTCTGCCCCATCCACAATCCCCAGCACCCTACCTGTCCCAAGCACACACACACCTGCACCAGCACGCACCAGCACAGACACAAGCAGCACACAGACACACAAGCCAAAATCCAGATGCACACGCACGCACAGTCAGGGTACTGATACCTCACTCACAGGGGATGGGGCCCAGACACACACACACGCATCCACTAGCACTCCACAGTCCTCAGATACCTCTCACTCCAAAACCCCTTCCCTTGCCTCACCTGCAACCCCTCCCAGACTCTTCCTCTGTGAGCTTGGCCTCTCCCCCACAGATACATCTGACACGAAGTCCAGGTGGAAGAGGCGACCACCACACACAGAGGGAGTGCCCCTCACACCCGGACACCCTCCCCAGGCACAGGCAGACTGAGGACCCCATTCGAAAGTCCCCCGGACCAGGAAGGGCAAGACCCCACCACCACCACCACGCAGCCCACCCACACAGTCTCTCTCCTCCATCCCCCAGGCCACCACTCCACAGGTTCCACCGCCACACCCTGCCCCAGGTTCCCCCACACACCGATACCACATCCCCAAACTGCTTAGGCCCTCCCTACCACTTGCTCTTCCACCCCCAAACCAGACGCCTGCCTGTTTGTGCCACTGGTGTGAGACCGGGTCCCCCTCTGTCCTGCCCACCTCATCTGCCCCCTTCCACTCCCTTGGAGTCATGCACTGCAGTGGAGTCCACAACCACCCCGGCCTGACTCCGGGCACTGCAGTGGGGACCCAGTACACTCCATCTGACCGGTCCACTGCAGTGGTTGCAGCACCCACACCATCTGACTTGTGCCCTACAGTGGTGCCGGCCCCCACTGAGTCAGACACCTCCACTGCAGTTGCCGGTGACACTCCTGTACCCACCACCCCTTCACTGCCTCCTTCTGGCATCCCCTGATCCTGTCCCTGTGGTGCCTGGCCTGCCCCTTGTATGCCCCTCCATGGGGATGTCCCCTGTCCGTACCAGTGCAGGCGAAGCAATGGGTGACAAGTTGTCACATATCACCCTGTTGGGACTGTGTATTTGGACTGGCCATTGGCCTTAGTTTCTTGGACTTAAAATTTTAGTTTAACATTTGCTGAATATAGCCTCTTTTTGTTTACTTGTGGTTTTTTTTTGGATGTACATGATGTAGATGAGTATCATCATGCATTTGCAGTTGTAATAGTGTTCAGATCAGGAAAATGAAGTGTTGCTGTGATGGACTCCATGTGGTCCATGGGATATGTGTCCCTAATGTAGTCTGGATCTATAGCATCCTTTTGCTGCAGTCTGAGGGTGTAATGTTCAGCATTTGACACAGGGATGTATCGTTTGCATTTGTAAATTAACATCTTTGGCTTACACTGATGCACATCTGGTGGGCTCACCACTGTTCAATGTTTCTATTTCCCTGACTGTGTGCCCATCTCCACTGGACATGCAGTTTAGCACATCAATGTTGAAGGACTCATCTATGTATACAGTGCCACTTGCTTGACACGTGTTTTGGGTGTATGCAGATGACTGACTGGACACTCCCGCACCCAGGCTGATGTGAGCAGAGCCTTCAGTGTGTTGTAGTTGTTGACTCACTGACCGGAGTGTTCTGCTGACATGTTTGAGTCGTGCACAGACAAGGTCTTGGCACAGCGGACCTTCCACAGGAGTGGAGTGCCCTCATGGCAGTGTGTAATCCCGTGACATTGCCCTGGGCCCGTGTTGTGTGAGCATGTCTGTGTGTTCCCTTCCCTTTTCCTACACAGGCTGTGTCCCTAGGGATGTTCCTGTTTGTGATGCTTGCTGAGTTGTCCTGTGTTCATCCAGCATCTTGGGCCTGGTTTCTCCGGATGTGGGTGCATGGCAAACTGATGTTCATCAGGTTGTCATCCCTAGTTGTCTTTGTTGTCAGGGCTGGGGATGTGGGCAAACGCAGATGGGACACAGTCAGGATTCCCTTGGCACTTGTTGGTTACACAAGTCATGTAATTTACAGTTTGTGGTAGCTTTCAGTGATTGTGACACGTTGTGTGTGTGACTGCTGCCACTCCTCAGGGTCAGAGCTGCAATGTTGGAAGTTGTCTATGTGTGTTCTTTGGTGGGTCACCTTGGCTTCTTCATTGGTGTGTGACTGTGGCCGGGATCCCATTGATTGGGGTGGATTTCACATCATGCCCATGTACGGCGTACTGTGCAGTGTGTCAGACATTCACGAGTCTTGTTGACTGGCCATGTGTGATAGGTTTCGCACTCTAGGTTCCCACCACCACCCCTGGGATTGTCATGGGTGGCATGTGCAATGTCACCAGTCCATGTGAGCTTCACTGCTGCACATTGGTGGAGATCAAGGTGTGTGGTGTTGAGTGTGTGCAAATGTGAGTTGTTGCACGGCTAGACCCCTACCTCCATATTGGCCTTGGCTGACAGGCCGTGCTGATTGATTTGTGCTTGTGTAGGTGTGATGGTAGTTAGTTGCTCAGGACACATGGCTGTGGTTCACAGTGTGAACGACATCTACCTTTGTCATCACAGTGGGATTATCATGCAGGCTAGTGTCACCACAATGTGGGGTCCTGGGGTAGTGCTGTGGTGGGTCTGTCTCTTGCTGTGTTAGTTGCTGTTTCTACAAGCTTGTGTGACATGTGTAATTTGGGCTCCCTCTCATCTAACAATGCCTGATTGCCCACATAGGGGAATCTGATCCATGAGTTACTTTTGTGTGGCACTGTATACACATCTGTGTAATTGGGATTCAGGCCTCCTCATGTGTTGTGTGGTTGCCTGGGGACACTGGCACACTCCCCATCACCTGTTGTGTTTGATATGCAGTGTGAGGCTGCCTGTTTGTGTTTGTGCATCTGCACCACTGCATTGGCATATCTTTAGTGTGCCATTGGCTGTGTGCTTGTTTGGTGGATTTCCCGTTGTCCCTGGGACTCCTAGGTCATCAGTCAGCACACTAATCGTGGTTTGTATGTCTCTATTGCTGCCATGGTATGGAATTTGTTCACCTCACATCTACAGTCTCCACAGGATATCTACATTTGTATGTCCATTGGTGCAGATATGTTGATCTGCATTATGATGGTCACTTCTGTCATTGTGTAATTGATAAATGTTGACAATGTCAGCCCCCATGGGTGATGTTTGTCTGCACATGGCCAAAGGTATGTCTTATTTGCACTGCACTGTTTGCCTCACCCAATCTATGTTGCTATGGGACATGGCAAAGCACTGCTTTGCCACTGATGTGTTTGTTGTTGTGTGACCAGGAATCATCCATGCTGTTTGGCAGGTGCAGCTTTTTCCATGACAACACTTACCTTTGGTCACTGTGATGATGGGGGTTTAGGACCCCATTGCCACAATGTTCAATTGGGCTTCAGCTATGGACCCCACACTTACATTTTGGTCACTGTGATGATGGGGGTTTAGACCCCATTGCCACAGTGGTCATGGTCTGCTTACATGTGGAGGCTACACACATTTATGTGTGACACATGTGATAGGGGGTCACATTGCATGTTCAATGTCATGTTCAGTGTTGTAGGCATTTGACACAGACTACACACGCTTGTCATGATGTTGGGGTGATGTCTTTTTCTGACATTCCTTTATTTATTTATTTATTTATTTGTTTATATAGCGCTAGAATCGACCCCCGAAGGGGTATCTCTGCGCTTAGAGCAGACCGTGAGGGTGTAAAGCAACTCCAACAGAGTTTAACAAGTGCGAAAAAGATTGGTCTTAAGCAACTTCCTGAATTGCAAGTGATCCAGACACGTCTTAAGGGCAAGGAGTTCATTCCAATAATGAGGACCAAGATAGGAAAGAGCTTTTCCCCTCCTAATCTTGTCTTACTTACTCGAGGCACCACCAAAAGGTGTTTAGCACTCGAGCTGGAGGGATCTTGATGGTACATAGGGCGGAATTTCTCGGAAAGATAGGAAGGGCCCAAGTTGAGCAGTGCCTTATGAATAGTGCAGCAGATTTTAAATTTGACCCGTTGGCGGATGGGGAGCCAATGTAATCTTCATAAGAAGAGGGCGGGAGGGGGTCCTGGAAGGAACATTAAGGACCAACCGCGCCGCCGTGTTCTGAACCACCTGTAGTCTACTGGAGTGAAGCATCATTAGCAGAGACCAGCAAGCCGTACAGTAGTCCAGACGACTCACTAACAGTGCCTGGACTAGGGTTTTCCGGGTGGAATCCAGGAAGCAAAGGGGAAAACTCGACGGAGCAGGCCTATTACATGGAAAACAGGAACCAGCTGTCTGAGCAGCGTGTCTCCTTCAAACTGAGGGCTTGATCTAAACGGATACCCAGATTTTGACTGTAGACTTGGGGCAGATGGGGACCCAAGTCGACCGGCCACCAATCCGGGAGTCCATAGAAAGGGGGCCTCTCCAAAGAGCATTATCTCAGTTTTTCCCACATTACAGTGGAGGAAATTACTCTTCATCCAGTGTGATATGGCTCTCATCCCATTGGAGAAGGCTAGCCGGACCGTCGAGGTGAATTTATCAAATGGAAAGAGTAACTGGGTATCATCGGCATATGATATGGGAATGAACCCATATGTCCCTCAAAGGTTGGCCAAGGGAGCAATATAGATGTTGAATAATGTAGGGCTCAAACATGAGCCCTGGGGTACGCCCTTGGTCAAATCTATAGGGGCCGAACGATACGAGCCTAGGTTGATAATCTGGGAGCGATCAGACAGAAAGCTCCTCATCCATTGTAAGGCTGATTTTCTTAGCCCAACCTCTTCCAACCTTTGATCAGAATACTATGGAAACTGTGTCGAACGCCGCGGATAGGTCCAACAGCACCAGAATCATAGAGTGGCCTTTATCTAGGGTCATCTCTGATGTTATCTGTGACCACTAGTAATGCTGATTCGGTGCTGTATTTGGGCCTAAAACCGGACTGGGAAGGATTTAACATCCTGTCAGTTCGACATATAGTTGGAAAGGTGGGTATTAACATGTTTTTCCATTAGTTTGCTCAGGAACGGGAGGGAGTGAAATAGGACGGAGGTTAGAGAACCGTCCATGGTGTTTTAGTATTCTTACGAATGGGTCTAACATGGGCAACCTTCCACTCCAGGTGGTACATGGCCTTCCGTTAGAGAGAGATTAATAAGAGATTGCACCGGGGGACAAATGTTTAGCCAAAGACGGAATGACTTTAGCTGGAATATGGTCAGAAGGGGACCCAGACTTTATCTTGTGGATCAGTGATTCAACCTCTGCTAATGTAATTCATAGGAAGTTCTCTAACAACTGAGAGTTTGTTAGATTCAAGTGTTCCAAGGCTTTAGAGATCTGCTGCAGGTCTCCCATTGCGGTAATTTTTCCATAGATAAGTCTGTATCTTTTGTACAAAATAGAGAGCAATATCATTACACAGCAATTGGGAGGGGACCTCTCAAACTTTCACATGCCTTAGGATTAATGAAAGACTGAAGAATCTGGCACAGGGTTTTAGAGGAGTTAAGCCAACCTCGGCTAACTGAGCTGTTATATGGGTTTTCCGTGCTATTTTTATATTTTTATATTAGCTGGCCAGAGTGGAATAAAACCGATCTCTGTCCGCCTCATTATGTAGAATGCACGCCAGATTCTCTCCAACTTCCTGCAGAGTTGCTTTTGATCTCAGCAGTTGTGTCGAGAACCAAGCTGCCTGTGGGCGGCTAGGATGGCTCAAGGAGCATTTCAGAGGTGCAATGTGGTCAATGGCTGTTAAACCGCCGAATTATATTTAAACAATGCTTCCTCAATGTTGTCCGATGCAGAATTTTGAGGCCCTCAAAAAAACTGTTTGAAAATTTTCCGCTGAGACTTTCTGCCACTGTCCTACGAGTATAAGATGTAGCTGGTTTAGGTATTTTAAGATCTATGGGTCCTGAATAAAAAATTCAATGACTGAATGGATCAGACCAAGAAAGTTGTTGGGGGCTTCACACTGAATCTTAGAAGAATTTGAAAATATAATATCCAAAAGTATGACCAGCCATATGGGTAGGGCCTTCATTAAGCTGGGATAGGCCTAAGAGGGCTAGGTCAGCCAAAATGTTGGAGTATGCTGGTTGTGTCATGCATTACCCATCCTATGAGTGGGGATGGTAGTAGTGACAGGCATCCAGGCCCACATGAGTAGGGTGGTGGTAGTGGTAGGCATCCAGCCCCCTGAGTAGGGGAGGTGTTAGTGGTAGAGCATCCATCCCCTATGAGTGGGGATGGTAGTAGTGACAGGCATCCAGGCCCACATGAGTAGGGGTGGTGGTAGTGGTAGGCATCCAGGCCCCCTGAGTAGGGGTGGTGGTAGTGGTAGGCCATCCATCCCCCTATGAGTGGGGATGGTAGCAGTGACAGGCATCCAGGCCCACATGAGATGGGGTGGTGAGTGGTAGGCATCCAGGCCCCATGAGTAGGGGTGGTGGTAGTGGTACGCATCCAGGCCCCTGAGTAGGGTGGTGGTAGTGGTAGGCATCCAGGCCCCCATGAGTAGGGGTGGTGTTAGTGGTAGGCATCCATCCCCCTATGAGTGGGGATGGTAGTAGTGACAGGCATCCAGGCCTCATGAGTAGGGGGTGGTGGTAGTGGTAGGCATCCATCCCCCATGAGTGGGGATGGTAGTAGTGACAGGCATCCAGGCCCACCTGAGTAGGGGTGGTGGTAGTGGTAGGCATCCAGGCCCCCTGAATAGGGGTGGTGGTAGTGGTAGGCATCCATCCCCCTATGAGTGGGGATGGTAGTAGTGACAGGCATCCAGGCCCACATGAGTAGGGGTGGTGGTGGTGGTAGGCATCCATGCCCCCATGAGTAGGGGTGGTGTAGTGGTAGGCATCCAGGCCCCCTTAGTAGGGGTGGTAGTTAGTGGTAGGCATCCATCCCCCCATGAGTGGGGATGGTGGTAGTGGTAGGCATCCATCCCCCTATGCGTGGGGATGGTAGTAGTGACAGGCATCCAGGCCCACATGAGTTGGGGTGGTGGTAGTGGGAGGGCATCCAGGCCCCTGAGTAGGGGTGGTGGTAGTGGTAGGCATCCAGGCCCCCATGAGTAGGGGTGGTGGTAGTAGGCATCCATCCTCCCTATGAGTGGGGATGGTAGTAGTGACAGGCATCCAGGCCCCCATGAGTAGGGGTGGTGGTAGTGGTAGGCATCCATCCCCCATGAGTGAGTGGATGGTAGTAGTGACAGGCATCCAGGCCCACATGAGTAGGGGTGGTGGTAGTGGCAGGCATCCAGGCCTCTGAGTAGGGGTGGTGGTAGTGGCAGGCATCCAGGCCTCCATGAGTAGGGGTGTGGTAGTGGTAGGCATCCATCCCCCATGAGTGGGGATGGTAGTAATGACAGGCATCCAGGCCCCCATGAGTAGGGGGTGGTGTTAGTGGTAGGCATCCATCCCCTCATGGAGTGGGGATGGTAGTAGTGACAGGCATCCAGCCCCCCATGAGTAGGGGGATGGTAGTGGTAGGCATCCATCCCCCATGAGTGGGGATGGTGGTAGTGACAGGCATCCAGGCCCACATGAGTAGGGTGGTGGTGGTAGCCATCAGGCCCTCTGGGTGTATGGCATTGGTGATAGCCATCCCGCCCTATGGTTCTGCTGCTGTTGTTAGTGTACGTCATTTCTGCATCCCTATGTGTAGTGTGACATATGCCGGGTACGTGTCGTTTGTTTGTGTGGTGGGTGTTTGACTTACCGTCTGCGCCCGTACGCGCCCATACCGTTCCGGCAATAGATGTAGAGTATTGGTAGGACCCGCGCGATGGGATTCATGGTTAGGCCGCCTCGCTCGGGTTTTGCGTGGCTCCGACTCATACTCGCCGCTGGCTTGTTCGTCCTGTGAGTCAGTGGATCGCCTCGTGGCGTCGAATCAGAGCTTATGTGCAGCTCTCCCGGATGCTCTGACGCGCCGGACGTAAGCGACGGGTTCGGCGCGCGTACGGAAGGCGCATCGCACTAGTCCGGCCGGAAGGTGCTGTATATTTGCTTCCGTGCGACTCAACCCGGGCGTTTGCGGATCCGGCTCGGGCGGGGAACAGGAGCTGGAATGGGCAATGCACGCTGGCCGGGATCTGGAGCAGTTATGGCGCATCGCATTCTTGCTCGCTCGACGACTGTTCGAATCGGCCGGAAACACGCGTGCAGCTTCGGTTTTTTTTTCCAGACAAATAGTGCTAGGTGCGCTCCGGCCGAGATCGGAATCGACCCCTAAATCTTGATTCCCACCGGCTGTGCTACAGCATCACTATCACCACCTTTCTCCTCAATCTGACTCCAAAGAAATGCTGCCGTACTCTGCTATGCCAGCAGGAAGCCTTCTCTTAGATTTCCCTCGAGTCATGAGATATGCCTGTTAGCTGGCCCTGCTCACACTCAGGGGTGGCTCCTCCATTAGGTGGAAGAGCATCGCCTCACCGCTTTCTATCAGTGCGAGAAGCAGAAACATGATGGTACTTTAAACACTATTTGATGTTTCTGCTTCTCGCCCAGAAAGCAGGAGGGTATGCCCGTTTGGGGACGGGCAGGAGGGTGCGCCTGGTTGGGGGCGATGGATCGGGGAGGTGTGGCTTGCCCAATGCTGTGGGCCCTGACTGTTTGGTCGGCCCTCTGGGGCCGACCAAACCAATCATGCACACTCTGTATTTTCTCTATGTAGGCAGCCTACATAGAGAAAATGGCCTCTCCATAGGCGCCCGGCTGGACGCTGTCCCCACCAGTCACAACGCTGCCATTGCTGATCGCCATAAGGAATACCATATGGGAATGAGGAATACAGGGGCATATTTACAAGCCCCTATGGCCACAGGAACGACACTTTTAGTGACGTTCCTGTGGCAATATGGGCTTTGCCTTATTTACAAGGCAGCATTAAGCCACTTAACGTGGCTTAACGCTGCCTTGTAAAAAAGCAACACTTTCACTCTATACTTAGCATGAAAGGGGCGGGCAATGGGTGTTGTGGTGGACGTTCCACCACAGCACCCATTGATTTTGACGCAGCCCCATATTTACAAGGGTGGCGTAAATATGGGACAGCCAAAATTAGGACCAGGGAAAACCTGGTCTTACCCTGGCTAAACGAGAAGAAATGCTTTTTTCTCCTCATTTTGCTGTTTCTATGTGTGCTGCATTGTGCAGCACACATAGAAACAGCAAAACGCTATTGATTGTTTATGTGTAGGAAGGTGACCCTTCCCGCACATAATCAATCATTAAAAAAAATGATGAGTTGCAACTTCTATGTGTGCTGCACAAAGCAGCCCTGCGTTCCAGAAGTGGTGGAGCATGGCGTTAAGCCAACAAGGTTAACGCCGCGCTCCATCACTTATTTTGTAAATATGCCCGACAGTTTGATGTACACTCCTTTAAAAAAAAATGCATATTAGCATATGTAGATAACATCCTGTTCTTTTCATCTGATGCCCCAGATGTTGTACCAGAACTATTACATATCCAAACCGATGGCAATGCGTCAGGATACTCATCCAATACAGATAAGACAGAAATTTTACTTCTTAATAAATCTTGCATCTGGAACTCTTTAAAAACTAGGGTCCTAGATTGCACCCCAATCATATCAAATATCCGGGCATTTAATGTAGTAATGATCTCCAGAACTCTGTTACACACAATGAAAAGTCCACACGTAGGCAAAACAAAATTGCTGGAGTCTTGGTCCTTTGCATTCATCAAGTGTGCGGTAGACTTGAGACAACTAAAATGATGGTTACTCTAGATATTAACTTTGTTTCATGTGTGCTCCATTTAAGATTATCAAATGATTTCTTCAAAGCAATTGATCTGACAATCTTCAATTTCTAAGTGCCAAACTGCCTTCTTAATTCACCAAGGCGCTAATTGGTTCACCGATCTGCACAATGATTAACCACTGAAAACCAGCTTGTTTATCCTCTCGTACATCCAACTGTTCCTTGCACTAGACTTAGAAAACCATTTCGCACCAAAACTATTCTAACAAACACAGTCATTGGCTTCTTACGAGTCGATAAAACATTTCAAAACAGAATTACAAAATCTACACTTGCCTTCCTTTGACATGGAATAACTATAAAATCAAAGGGGTAAATGCACTATTGGGGTATTTTGACTATAAAGACACTACAAATTGGAGATTTGGGATCTTACCACTCCCCCCATATCTTTCAAAGTTCCAACCTAAATTCGACCTTGAGAATATTGATTTTATGACTTTTTCAAGATAAATGTTGGGCGCTCCGAGTTAGGGCAACTCCAACTTCTGGACTATCAACACACTATATAAATCTGGTGATGTAGCGTCTATTATTTACAAAGTACTTTCCCTGGATATGTTACAGCAGAATTCTGCCACTGAACAGAAATGGGATAACTTACGCAGAACAAGGAGGTGGGTGTCCCCATTATCAGAAGAGCAGTGAATCTCTATATGGAAGATGTCATGTTTAGCCACAATTTCCCTATCCCTTTCACAATGTAGGGATGCAGGTATTGGTCTATTCATATAGCAGGTTCGACCCCATAAAGATTATTTAAAGTAAGCCATATACTCTCCGATGCATGTTGGAACTGTCTCCTACCAAAAGAAATACCAAAAGGTGATTCATTTCAAATGTTATATACTTGGAAATAAGTGTCCCTCCTATGGATAGAAAATGAATCATACTTGGAAAAGATTTTGCATTCCAAAATGCAGTTGTATTCTCCATAGTTCTAATGGGTGTGTTTGCAATGAATGCCTTTCCATCTTTAAATCTATCAAACTTACTTCATGCACACATGCTTATCGCTATGAGTAGTAAACATGTGAATCGAAGAGGTCTGACCATTTATTCATAGACACGCAGAGGGCTTGGGTCTGTTTCACTCACAGTGCAGAGAACATGATTCTTAATGAAAGAGCATCTTGGAGAGATTCAAAAACCTTTGTGAAATAAGTTAATCATGTATTTGTAAAAAGTCAGACTACCATGACCAGTTTCACGAATGAATAATGGAAATCCTTCTGCTCATTCAGTGATAAGTACTGGCGCCACTACCTCTCAAAATTATGTTGTTCTGCTGACAATAGCCTAACACTTTATGCAACATGTATGGGACCTCTGTACTAGAACTTAGAATGCCTTTTGTTTCTTTCTAATTTTCTTCCCTTTTTTTTGCTTACTTTTATTTACCATTTACTTCATTTTTGTTTCAAATTCAAAGAATCTTCAATTGATGGGCGGTAAAAGAAGAATGTGTGACCTGCATGTGTGCAGGTAATGTTAGTCACACACAACTGCCATTTTACACCATAGGTGAGCGTATTTTGAGCTCTTTTATCCACTTATATTTCTTCAACGGAAAGGCAAGTAGAAAAAACATGCAACTCACCCAGAATAATGGGACGCTATACTAAGAACAACTCAGCAAAACACTAATGGTGTGCGTGGATGGGGAGTCACTCTCTTAAAGACGAGAACCCTCACTCACCCAAGGGTGACATGCTTCATCATTGGGTTCTCTCACACACTGTGACCCCAAGGTGCACAGTGTGGGCTACAACTTCTCCCTCAGGGGAGGAGCGTGAGTGTTTTGTAATCACATCCAATGAAGACAATTGGGGTGAGGGCAGAGTGCAAAAAGATGTAAAGAAATAACAACTAGTGAGTTAAAACCAGCTACTGGGTGACTAAGCTGACTCTTTGTCTCCCCACAGGCTGGAGCTAGTGCCAGTGAGTCATAGGAATGAAAGAATTTCCTATTCGCTAGAGGTTCGACATGATTCTGCTGCCATCAGGTTCACGGCATTATCAGGACTATAAACGATGTCACTCTGCTAACATATGTGTGAAAAAGAATATTTTAAAAACCATACTTAAGTTGTCATGGTAATAAGAACACTGGCACCAGCTAGATCCGGTCCAGTCCAGGCGGTAATATAGTTCATCCTGTGGAGTCTTACCCTCAGATCACAGTGATTCTCAAACCCCGTGCACATGCAGCTATGACACGGGAATTTGAGAATCCTGTGATCTGAGGGTAAAGACTCACAAGGTGGAGGTAAATTTATATTACCGCCTAGACATTGGACCGGACTACAGCTGGTACCAGTGTTCTTATTACCATGACAACTAAGTATGGTTTTTTAAAATATTCTTTTCACACATATATTTAGCAGAGTGACATCGTTTATGGTCCTGATGAATGCCGTGAACCTGATGGTCAACTGGGCAGAAACATGTCGACCCTCTAACGAATAGGAAATTCTTTCATTCCTATGACTCACTAGCTTTTAACTCTAGACCTGTGGGGACACGGAATAAAGTTAGCTTAGTCACCCAGTAGCTAGTTTTAACTCACTAGTTATTATTTCTTTACATCTTTTTTGCACTCTGCCCCTCACTCCAATTGTCTTCATTGGATGTATTACAAAATACCTCACGCTCCTCTCCTGAGGGAGAGTTGTAGCCCACACTGTGCACCTTGCGGTCACAGTGTGTAAGAGGGAACCCAATGATGAAGCATGTCACCCTTGGGTGAGTGAGGGTTCTCGTCTTTAAGAGAGTGACTCCCCATCCACGCACACCATTAGTGTTTTGCTGAGTTGTTCTTAGTATAGAGTCCCATTATTCTTTGTGAGTTGCATACCTTTGGAGTGATAGTGTGGATGCTGACAATCACTCCTTATATCATAACCCCCAAGTGTGAATTACAAGTAGAAAAAACAAGCATTTGCAATGCAACAGGTCTCGCATGTGTTAGAGTTCGAGCTATTGGCATTGTAATTACAATATCTTCTTAATATGCTTTTGTTGTGGCCTGTGTTAACTCTACCCAAGCTTCCTTATGCACTAACCTATTATTATGTGTACATTAAATGAGATGAGCCTTGCATCTTTCTGACTATTGAATATATCTTTTCATGCATGTGAATTTCCACACACAAATAAAGTATGACATACATTAAGAAAATACTTATTGTTTACAATGAAAATATGTTAATGTTTAATCCTATTAAAATATTTTCATCAGAAACGAGAACAATAAAAAATATTTCATTCTCAGCCTGCAAAAGTAGGGTGCAAAATACTCATATTTTAAAGCTTTAAGTGCATACGAAGTGATGGAGGTGTCTGATCACTAAATACGAGGCAGGTATTCAAGATATATATTTCTTTTAATTTTTCCTTACAAAGGGCCAGGCGGCCAGGAAACCGACACAGATTAGACGAACGACAGTATGGCGAGACCCATCCCCTAGTCAAAACGTTCAATGTGAAAAAGTTTCATACAGAACTGGAGCCACACACCGTTTGGGGTGAAAAATATGCATGTTTATTTATGCTTTTATTAAGGGAAAAACTGAGCATGGATAAAAAGCGACCGGGAACGCTCGGGCAGATGCGGCCTTTGGTCGTTTTCACCTGCCTTGTTGTGCACTGCCAGGAGCTACTCACTGCGTGCCAAAGAGTGCCCGGAATTGCACACTTCTTGCCAGCCCTGGCGCTGTACGCGCTGTGCCTGGGAAGTCCCGTCCCTGCACTCTGCCACCCAGGGAATGAATACCACGGACTTCACACTGAGCAACGGTCACTAGACACTCCCTGCCAGACACTGCACTTATCCCTGCGAGCGAGGTATGGTACTGCTCGCAGAGAACGGCAGAAACTGAGCCCAGAGAGCGCCATGCGGTGCGCACTCCTCTTCAGAGACCACCAGGCCCTGTACACTCCCTTCCAGAGAGAACCAGACAGCGCACGCTGCTCCCAGAGACCGCAGCAGGGCGCGCTGCTCTCTGGCGGCACAAGTTATCTCCCTGTGACAGTGATTGAAAGGGCCAGCCACAGCCATAGGAAGTGAGCAATGAAAGTTCATTCCAGTCAGACAGAGCACTTATCTAATTAAAATATCCTCTGGGTCGTAATTCACAGAAGCTGAAACTCTAAAGGGGTAGCAGCCATTTATTTCTCTCTCACATGCCATGCCAAAGTGATGCGTGGCCACCAAAAAAAACAACAAAAAAACGTACGCTGAAGCAGAGAATAGTGGTTGTTTTTTTTAAAGTTTGACTGTCTACTCGCACAACACGCTCACAACAAAACATGGAGCCAAAGAAAGTCATGTACTAAAACGGGCTTCTCGTGGCTTTTGTAAATGTTTGGGGTTGGTCTTACCCATTCACTGTGAGCTCTAAACAGATGCTGGCCATCACAGCTGGCAAATTTTTAAAGGAGTGGCAGGAAATAAAGCTTTGTGCCAGTGTGAAAGATGAACCACCCTCACAGGGTTAAAAGAACAAGCGCGGTCCCGAAAGTGAAAGAGGACCGCGCTGCAGCCGGAGCATGGGGATCTCTTGTCTTTATGGGGCCATGTGTTTCTAATTAGAAACACATGGCCCCATAAAGATAAGAAAGTGTTTTGCGACAGACGCAAAGCAGGCAAGCCAGTCCGGGTGGGCCGGACAAAAAGTAGAGGAGGCACTCCAGAAACCTTATTTCCAATGGCAGCCCACCGTTTAACATAAACGGTGACGCAAGCCAATGGGAATAAGGGGTGGGGCTTCAAGCCCTTTTCTCAAAGTCCTCATCTGCAATAAATCTCGCTGAGCGTTGCTGCGGATGTGCGCAGCAACGCTAGGCGAGACCTAAAAACACTTTGTGAATCCGACTTATTGTAGTAAGGAAATACTCCTTACCACACAGATTTGGCAACCAGCTTCCTGAAAAACAGCAGTTACAAAAAGAAGAGCAAACCTAAAATTCTAGTAATGTCATTTACTTCTGTTTATAGTAACGCAAAATTGTAAGTGAAAAGAACATGGGGCCCGATTAACAAAGGTAAAATGAGACGAAAGTCAAACTTTACGACTTTCGGTATTCACAAAGGGCATTTACTACATGTAAATGCCCTTTGTGAATGTAAAGTTCAACTTTGGTATTCACAAAGGGCATTTACGAGTAGTAAAAGCCTTTTGTGAATACCAAAAGTCGTCAAGTTAGAATTTTGTCTCAGTTCACCTTTGTGAATCGGGCCCAAAGTAATTAATTCTCATTGCCCCTAAAAAAACAAAAATTGGAAAAAAGCATACAGTGGTAACTTTAGCCAACTATCAATGAAGCCTCCTGTGCACCCCTCCACCACCCCGTCAGACAACACCCCCTGAAGGCCGCCTGGTTCACCACTGACCTCCAAGAAGTCAGGCGCTCCTGCAGACGCCTCGAGAAACTCTGGAGGAACAGGAAAACCACGGAAGACCAGAACACCTACAGGAACGCCTTGACCGAATACCACCAGCGCATAAGAGCCACCAAGAAGACCTTTATCCAGAACAAAATCCACACCAACGCCAGCAACGCAAAGGAACTCTTCAACGTCATACAGCAGTTCACCAAACCCCCCCAGCAAAGCCACGGACGTCACACCATCCCAGGACCTCTGCAACAAGCTCAGCTCCTACTTCCACCTGAAAATCAAGGCCCTCTACGACAACTTCAGCGAACAGACTCCAGACACCACCCTCCTCTCCACCACCGACAACCAGCCCACCATCACCACCTGGAAACCGTCTACCACCGAAGACACCCCCACGACCATGAAGAACACCCACTCAGGAGCCCCCCAGACCCCTGCCCGCCGCACATCTACCACAGAGCCGCCGCCGCCATAGCACCCGAACTATGCCGGACCATTAACACCTCCTTCGAATCCGGCATCTTCCCCGACGACTGGAAGCGGGCAGAGGTCAAGCCCCTCCTCAAGAAACCCTCGGCTGACCCGACGGACCTGAAAAACTACCGGCCCATCTCTCTCCTTCCCTTCACAGCCAAACTCACCGAGAGATTCATCAATGCCCAGCTGACCACCTTCATTGAAGAGAACGCCATCCTCGACTCCTCACAGTCCGGATTCCGCAGCAACCACAGCACTGAGACCGCCCTCCTCGCCACCACCGATGACATGTGCATACTACTCGACCAGGGCCACAACGCGGCCCACATCCTAATAGACCTCTCCGCAGCCTTCGACACCGTCTCCCACCACACTCTCGCCGCCACACTCCACGACGCCGGCATACGGGGAACCGCCCTCGACTGGATCAGACTCCCACCCTTCCTCTCCGAACCCACAGAGATCAACTGCGGAGTACCCCAAGGATCCTCGCTCAGCCCCACGCTCTTCAACATCTACATGGCCCCCCTCGCCGCCATCGTTAGACAGCATGGACTCAGCATAGTATCCTACGCCGACGACACCCAGCTCATCCTCTCCCTCACGAAGAACCCCGAAGACACCAGACTCAGCTTCCAGGAAGGAATGAAAGACGTTGCAGCCTGGATGAACAACAGTTGCCTTAAGCTCAACTCGGAGAAGACAGAGGTCCTCGTCCTTGGACCCTCCTCCACTGCTTGGGACAACACCAGGTGGCCCTCCGCCCTTGGAAACCCACCCACTCCATCAGACCACGCCCGAAACCTCGGCATCATTCTAGACTCCTCCCTCACCATGGCCCGCCAGATCCACGCCGTCGCTTCCACCTGCTTCAACTCCCTCCGCATCCTCTGGAAGACCTTCAAGTGCATCCCCCCCGAATGCAGAAAGACCGTCACCCACGCACTCATAACCAGCAGACTAGACTATGGTAACGCTCTCTATGCCGGAATCAACAAAACCCTGCTAAACAAGCTCCAAACCATCCAGAACACCGCAACCAGACTCGTCCTCGGAACCCCAAGACATGAGCACATGACCCAGCACCTACGAGACCTCCACTGGCTCCCCATCGAGAAGAGAGTAACCTTCAAGCTACTCATCCACACCTACAAATCCCTCCACAACATCGGACCCAAATACCTCAACGAAAGAGTCTCCTTCCACGTACCCAAAAGGAACCTCCGCTCTGCCGACCTCGCCCTGGCAGAGACCCCACGCATTCACAGAACCAGAGCAGGTGGAAGAGCCTTCTCCTACGTCGCAGCAAAGACCTGGAACGAGCTCCCAGTCAACATCAGACGCTCCCCGACTCTGGACACCTTCAGGAAGAGCCTCAAGACCTGGCTCTTCGACTGATCTGGAGCTGCACCCCCCTCCCCAGCGCCTTGAGACCCTCACGGGTGAGTAGCACGCTTTAAAAACCCCTGATTGATTGATTGATTGTGCAATATACAGCAGAAAATACTTCTGCCGCCCTGCAAGGGAATAGTTAAGCACTCTACAAATTAAGTGCTTGTTCACTCAGTGTCATAACTGAAAGTAAATGATCTACTAGCATAAACTTAGCTAAATTATGTCCTTTTTGTGTTTGGAGCAAGAGAGCCCCCTTTCACGTCTCATCAGAGATGGGAGATTTCTTACACTGGATCCGATACTACATAGCTCTGGAATATCTTGCTGATACATGTTTAACGGATTCTTGTTGTGTAGCATGAGTGGAAAATATTGTGGCCAAAATAAAATATAAAAAAGAAACAAGATCAGATATGTTGGCACTTGTTTCTGTTCACAGGTATACACTTGTTTTTAGCAAATAATGGAATGAGCACAGACTACTCACAGGAAACCCAGAGTATGATGTACTGCACGTTTTACTATTCTATGAGTGAGGATGTTATTGCTGTGAGTTGTTTTATTCTACCTCAGAGAAACCGCATGTGCACTCAAAATGGCCGCCTTAGCTCAGGATATATAGCACAAAAAGGCCAAGAAAATGGCCTCGGACACGGTTCCTTCTTGGATTCAGTCAAATGAATCTAAAACCAGGCCGCTTAGGAGAAATATAATCTTTCACGTTGCATTTTCTGGTTACCACAGGGCAGCCTCAGTGATTAGACATGCCGATGAGTTGACATTTCCTTGTGTTATTCAGTACGAACGTAAATATGTTGCACATGGCCCAAAGAGGAGGGAAAGCTGATTTCCTCTTGCTGCGAAATTGGGGTATTGGTTTTCTGCCAGAGACTTTTTTTCGTCTTCCAAATATGTTGGCTGTGATGAACCCGAGACTAAAAAAGACATCAACTGAAAAGTAAAATATTCCATTTTGTAAGTGAACATGTTGTAAATCTTTAACACGTGCACGTTTTTCTTTTTAGTGAGAGAACAACAACGGAAGCTATTTGCGTGCATGGTAGGTTTGTGGGTTTTATGTCCCTCCAGTTTTTCATTCCTTTAGTTTAAAGAGAGAAATAACATCCTATTCGTGGCTTCAGGAAATTACAGTAGTGTTATTCATTTTAAGTGAAAACTACTGGTTAAAAAAACTGTCTCTTCTGAAACAAGACAGAAAATTAAACAGCCATTATGGTTAAGAGAAAGGATAGCATAGTTTTATTATTACGAATCAGGTCACAGAAATACATAACGCTATGCTGCATTTAAAACTAGAATTTAAAAAACAACGCCAAAGTTTTTTTTTCTTCATTTTTACAGACCACTCATAACACTTTTGAGATGTTTTAGATCACTCAGAGAACCGGCAGGGTGAGGGAACAAAAGGGAGTGTACATGATAGATAGAGATAAAGATGGCCTTGAAATCTTTTCTCTACGGGTATGTCGGAGAGTTATTTTGCCCATAGCGATTATGCCGTATTAAATAGGTATATTTTTCAGAGGTCTTCTAAACCTCCAGAAGCCATCTTCAAGATGTAGGGGAGGGTGAATGAGTCCCAGTGGGTTAAGGGCTGGAAATGGAGGTCTCTCTATTCAAATTGTCAGCTGGGCAGAAGGCTGATACGGTGCCAGAGGCAGACATGAGACACACAGTTAGCTGGTAGTATTTGAGTGTAACCTGTAATGTAATACAAAATGATGGGGCCCGCTACAGAATGTGAGGAGGGGCCCTTGAGGCGCCAATGTCTTACAGATATACATAGGCTTTAGCCTGAATGATGGGCCCATATAGAGTGGGAGCCCCCATGCACTGCAGTGGCTGTAGGATTCTGCATTACACTCCTGAATGTAACCATCGGTTACATCTGTCCTACACCTCTGCTTAGAGTGAGGGCCACAGTGCAGACCATATGTCCTCGTCGCCATGAGACAAAGGCAGCAGGCACAAGTATCGAGAGTGCAATCCAAGGCCCTCATGTTCACTATCTTCACCAACAGCCCGATAAACAAAGGGGCAAATTTACAAGCCCCTTGCGCCACTTTTGCGTCACTTTTTCCATGTTAAAAGTGACGCAAAAGTGGCGCAAGGGGCTTGTAAATCTGCCCCAAAGTGTTTTAGGCAATCCGGGAACTTCAAAAAAGTTCTTCAGCCACACCCCAAAGGAACACGGACTCATATATCAGGTGGCAACAATCCGATTGTTCGGGGGCTTACCCTCTTATGGGAGCAGGATGCATTCCCACAAGGCAGCCCTCTTTGAGCTGATCAGGCCTACTCTGACCTTCGGGGTACAGTCACTGGTCATGCAAACAACCACTAGGGGTAGATATATGGTACACACACAGTCCTGGTGGCTTTCATATACAGGTCTCAGCATGCTAGTGTCAGGATGTCATCCAAAATCCCAAAGTTATTTCTCTCAATGGGCAACCTATGCTAACCTGACACCTACTCCCTGAGGCTGCACAAACTCTGATGGCACCAACTATTCAGGGCCATATGAAACAGACTCAGTGCTTGTCGGACATGATAATGGAAGAGCTCTCTCCTGTCCGTCCTCTAGGGGAGCTAGTCGGAAAATGGGCTGCCTGATGCCAGTCACTAGGATATAGGCTGTTATGTGACAAGCTACAGTGAACAGCACCCACACTAGAAAAGACTGACCGAGTTCCCGACCCACCCATAGAAGTGGTGGTTAAAAGATGACCTGTTTTCTCACCCCTTTAGGTTCTCTCCCATCAGTCACGAGCACGAACAGCAAATATGATCACCAGAATGGCAAAGAGGAAGAGGCCATTGCAAGGTATCACCTGGCAGTGACTCACGGTGGATCAGTGCGAAGCCCAGCTGTTAAATACCTCCTCTGCACATGTCCGATGGGAAGGAGACACTTCCTGAGCAGAGCTATCCCCAGAGGCGCATCCTGCAGGATGATGATCTCCCACCTCACCAGACGTGTGCTTTTCAATGAAGCTCTATGTTATCATTCTCTCTTTTTCTAAGCATTAGAAGAGGTCGTACAGGGTGAGGGATACCTTTGGTGGCATTCCTTCACATGGCTGCCACATTCAGCATGTCTCAGCAGCGTCCCCTTCTAAAGCACTCTGCAAATCAGAATTGCGGCAGTCTGAGGAACAATGAATTCGAAATGGGCTGCAGACTGCCGGATTCCACTAATGACTTCTTGCATGATCTCGAATAATTTTCAAGGCTCACAGACTTTCACAAAACCTACATTTCTTGTTGCTACCTTCTTCCTGATCTTGACTGATTCTACCCAAGTCCAGCCAACCTTTCAGAGACATAATTGTGTCTTAATATCAGTCCTTGTCTCTATAGGAGAGCCACCCTAACCCTGGTCTCATCAGACATTTGTACTAATCATAGAGAGCCCCTGTTAGAAGAAGGGTTTTCTTCTTTCCACTTTGATGTTTGCTGGAAAGCGGTGTGTTTTCCTTAGATAACCCTCACCCACCAGGGTTACCCCTTGGTGGCTTGCTTCATCATCAGGTTCTTCCCGTTCCGCGGTGGAACGGGCGTGCCACATCCTACGGGTGCGTGGGAGCACTTATAGTTGGTACTATGTGTTTGGATGAAGTGTTGAGGTGTAGTGGTATAATCTGCGTAATTCTTATTCTCCAACTACTGATGAGCCAGCTCAGACTGGGTATAACCCCCGCCTAGGGACACAGTGTTACATCAATTACTCTGGTAACCAAATGCTAAACAGTGCATCAGAGGTGTCAGGGAAATGCCCCTAAAGGACACCCCTAGATTCTGGCCTTTTACAACATGAGCGTAGTCCATAAACCAGGTGCTGCACAGAGCATCAGAGTCATCAGTGAAATGCCCCCAAAGGGCAACCCCAGGCTCAGGCTTTGCACCACATGAGCAGAACCCTCACCAGAACTAACACTGATCACCGTCAAAATCGGCCAAACATTAGAACCATGCCAACACTTGTACAAGTATAAGAAGGGTCCACGCGTCTAGTTGAGTCTTAAAGATATCATCTCTTTGATCACTGTTGACACTAGCATTTGTGGGAAGGGCATTACCTCAACATGGCGCCACCGGTTTGAGGGACAGTATCGGTTTATATGTCAGTACCGTTTTTATGCCAAAAAGTTATGAGGGGGCACCATTTCGCTCCTGGTTGCGCACCTATACCAGTAGCGACAACGACACCACGCAGTCACATACACCATATATTATATACGTACAATTGCTTGCAGGGGCCACTTATAAACAGCCCACCCTCCCCCTGTTTTTTCACCACGGGTTTGTCTAAATCTATTTTTAAGCATGGAATAAAGGATCGGAATACTATTAAGATGGCCCGCCAATGTCCCAATAGTGGCGGCCATTTTGTTTGGAAATACACGGTCTAGTAGTTGAGCAGAATGACAAGGCACTTGTATGCCGACTGCTTCAAATACAAGCCCGGCAGACACACGCATCAATATGCGGTCTCCAGGGACAGAAGTAGGTAACGGACCGAGAGGCGTGCTTTGATGAAGTAAGTACAAAGAGAAGGGGGGCTTGCTCTACTCCGGTGAGGAATTGCGTTCCTCCGGTTCTTTCTCTTTAGAGAAAAATACAGCTAAATAAGTGTCTTATCTCCATTTCTAGGGTGTGACTACAAGCCCCTCTACCCCTGTTGTTGATTATGTGGCAATAGTATTGCTTAACTAAAAGTACGTGTCATCGTATACTTCATGTATTTTTCGTGTTGTTTGTCATGTGGTGTCTTTTCTCACGATTTTCCATTACGAGTGTTTTTCACAGGCATTGAGTGTGACACATTCACCTCACACGAGATGAGCACAGAACATAGACCCTAAGTGCACCCACTATATACGAGTGCCTTGATCTAGATAAGGAGCTGCATGTATTCACAAGCCTATATGTCCTGCCAGCTTTTCTGGCGGGCTACAGTTGTTTTTAATGTATCTCTTTGCTTCTTCTTTTACAGATACGGAGTATCATTAAAAACCGTATGTATTTTGTGTATACACATTAGGTGTGCACTTCACTGTATCCTCATTATAGGATCTATTAGGAGTGGTACACATGTGGCTGGGCCCCATGTAGTCCTGATGAAGAGCCTTTAGGGGACAGCTCGAAACATGTTGACACAGACGCAATACTAGGGGAACCTAACTCATTAAGGTCAGGTTTCTCCCCTGATTTTAACCATACCAGCTAGGGCCGGGAATAAAGTAGTAGCTCACTAGTTAGGTATTTTTAATCTTTTTTCCTTCCACTCCACATCACTGCACCTCACATAGACCATAACTGAGTGCTCCTACGTAGTACGCAAGTCGCAGCACGCCTCAATCCATAGAGGATTGAGAGGAACCCCAATGATGAAGCATGCCACCTAGGGGAAACCCTGGTGGGTGAGGGGTTTCTAGAAATAGAGTCTTTTTTCTAGGAAAGTGATTGCAACAAACTTTCGTTGAATCCTAGTTCCCCCATAGG
Organism: Calotriton arnoldi; assembly: GCA_963921515.1. Lineage (NCBI taxonomy): Eukaryota > Metazoa > Chordata > Amphibia > Caudata > Salamandridae > Calotriton > Calotriton arnoldi. The sequence goes on from CAWUFW010012706.1 coordinate 433,394, forward strand.
TTAGTTTTTTTTCGATATACTCAAATTTTGTGAAACTATTAAAAATACCTGGCTGGTAAGAAAAAATTCTTTACTATTACCTCTATCCGGTGTGGTTAAAATATGGGGACACGAAAGGTGTTCTAAGACTCCGCAACATCACTTTTGACCCGAATACGCAATTGCTGATAGGCTTGGATATAGAAAGCCTATACACTAGCCTCCCTCATGAAGAAACTCTGAATATCATTGAGAACATACTTTTTGAAGTTGAGTGGGATTACCAGACCCCTAGAAACGTCGTAATGGAGTGCTGCAAATGGGCCCTGACCTCCAATTTCTTAAGGTTTGAACAAATTGAGTTCAACAGTGTATTTACTCTATGGACAGACTCTGCACCCAAATCTCACCCTCAATGCCGAGGCTCCTGGGTGCAGTGGATGTGCTTGATGTCTTTGCCACGGTGCCAAGATGGGGAGCAGCCAAGATGGCCGTTGTTAGAAATGGGAGTCTCTAGTTGGCAGTGGCTGGCCAATGTCCAAGTAGGGACCCTTCTTCCTAAGTCAGAGTGAGGGGGCTACACCCTTTGATAACCCCTGCTCAGCCCTGTGGTAACGTAGCACGAGCAGACAGGCCTATCTCAGAGGCAGTGTGTGAAGCATTTATGACCATACACAATAACGCAGTGACGACACCACAAAGGGACACCACACAAGTAGCTATAGAAAAATAGGTATCTTTATATAAGCTTAACACAAGGCTCAAATACGATCAAAAATCCACAATGCACGTAAATATAAGTTCACGAAGAAAGGCAATTAAAAGCACTCAAAATCGTGTGAAACGAACTTAGTTCAAGGCCGGGGTCTACGCGACCCGGTGATGCACAATGTACCTGAGGTTTAAAGGGGCACGGCACGCAGCTTTGGGAGGAAGCCGCGAAGATGACAGGCGGACTCGCAGCGGCCGCCGCTCCCAGCTGCAGCGGTCCACGGCGTGCACTCACGAGGCTCCTGAGGCGGTGATAAAAAGGCGGGCTCTCCGCGGCAGCAGCTCCTCAGCCGCGGCGGCCCACAATAGCGATAGCGCTGATCCTTGTAGCATAGACAAATGCGGGCTCTCAGCAGCAACAGCTCCTCAGCTGCAGCGGCCCATAATAGCGATAGCAATGATTCTCGTAGCACAGACAAATGCGGGCTCTCAGTGGCAACAGCTCCTCAGCTGCGGCGGCCCACAATAGCGATAGCGGTGATTTTCGTAGCACAGACAGATGCGGGCTCTCAGCGGCAACAGCTCCTCAGCTGTAGCTGCCCACAATAGCGATAGCAATGATTCTCGTAACACAGACAAATACGGGCTCTCAGCGGCAACAGCTCCTCGGCTGCAGCGGCCCACAATAGCGATAGCGATGATTCTCGTAACACAGACAAATGCGGGCTCTCAGAGGCAACAGCTCCTCAGCTACAGCGGCCCACAATAGCGATAGCGATGATTCTCAGCCCGCGTTCCCCACAGTAGACCCAGAGGCTCTGGAATTCTCGACAGAGGCCTCACCTGTGAGTAGAACCCCTCTCAATAGGAATTCAGAAGGCGGATGGGTGAAGTCTAATGTCCCTGAGACTTCAGCAGGAGGCAAGGTCAAATCAGGCCCTTGGGTAGTTGCTTCAGCAAGATGGATGAAAGTTTCAAAGTCGTTTTCCTCTCGTTACACGGACAGAGGTTCGTCTTGACTTCCAGAAGTAACACGCCCCGTAGGGGTTTCGGCGCAGATATTTATACCCCACTGGTCTTTGTTCTCAAAAGTCACAGGTCACTGAACCCAGCCAGAACCAGTTCGGTGTGGTGCTGGAGCACTTTATTTAAGAGGCGGCATCCTGCCTTTGAAGAAGAGGGGGTCTGCCATCAGACGCACAGTGGGGGCTGGAGCCATCATTCACCTTGCCAGGCCCAGCCCTGCTCAGACCAAAGGGTCACCCCTCCCCATACTCCAGCTGCAGATTCCGCTCTTCACCCCAGGTCGGCTCAGCCTGCCCTGTCCCTCCAAGACCAGACATCCAATACACATAACAGCAGAGCACACGGGGCAACTTAGGCAAGAAAATACCTACTTCCTAGAAGTGGTATTTTCAAACACAGACTATCAAAATAATCCTCACTAAAATATGTATTTTAATATTCTGAGCTCAGGCATACTAAATTCGACTTTCCAAACGTGTTCCTTGGGTCAGCTAGGATTATAGGATGTAATAATCAAAACTGCCCATTCTGGCCTAAGGGAACACATAGCCTTGCAATAGTGAAAAACGAAATGGAGTGTAATTCACTATCAGGACATGCCACACAGACCAAGGCAGGTCCTACCTTTCACATACAATGCACCCTGCCATAGGGATGACTTACATGATGCCAAGGGAAGGTTGAGGGACTGGGAAGTGGGTTCACTTTACAGTCAAAGAATGGCAGTTCTGGACTGCGCACAGACTCTGCGATGGCAGGTCTGAGACACACTTTACACGCTGCTTAGGTGGGTGGCACAATCAGCGCTGCAGGCCCACCCGCAGCATTTGGTCGACCAGCCCTGGGCACGCACGGTGCACTATACGAGGGACTAACAGGTAAATCAAATGAGCCAATTATGGGAATACCAATTCATCCAGTCAATTTACAATAGGGAGCATTCGCGCTGTAGCACTGAATGGCAGTGCAACAGCGTCCAGAGCATCTAACACCAGCAAACACAGAGGAGACAAAAAGCGAAAGATGGAAGGGAGACCCACGCCAATGGTGCCAGGTCTAACACGTGTCCCCTCCAGCTGAAATGTGGGGAGAACTACCCACCCACTTGGGGGTTCTCATCATTAAGGCGGAAAAATCTGGACAGACCATTAGCATTGGCGTGTTCTGTACCCGGGCGGTGTTCCACCGTAAAGTCCATTCCCTGTAGGGAAATAGACCACCTCAACAACTTGGGATTCTCACCCCTCATCTTCATCAACCATCTGAGGGGCCTGTGGTCCGTCTGAACCCGGAAGTGAGTCCCAAACAGGTATGGCCTCAGCTTCTTCAGTGCCCAGACCACAGCAAATGCCTCACGCTCAATTGCACTCCATCTCTGTTCCCGTGGAAGTAATCTCCTGCTAATGAAGGCTACCGGTTGGTCTAGGCCCTCCTCATTGATCTGTGACAGAACAGCCCTCACACCATGCTCTGAAGCGTCTGTCTGGACAACAAATTCGTTTGAAAAGTTGGGCGCCTGAAGTACAGGTGCTGTGCACATGGCAGTCTTCAGGGCGTCAAAAGCTTTCTGACAAGTGTCAGTCCAGTTCACAATCTTTGGCTGCTTCTTAGAAGTCAGCTCAGTCAAGGGTGCAACAATGTTGCCATACCCCTTGACAAACCTCCTGTAATAACCTGTGAGTCCTTAAAAGGCTCTCACCTGTGTCTGGGTCTTTCGGGGTTCCCAAGCCAGGATGGTTTCAATCTTGGGCTGTAGGGGCGCCACCTGGCCGCTCCCAACCTGGTGTCCCAAGTACACCACAGAACCCTGCCCAATCTGGCACTTACTTGCCTTGATTGTGAGGCCTGCCCTTCGCAGTGCCATCAACACTTCCCAGAGGTGACGCAGGTGGTCCTCCCATGAGGAACTAAACACGGCAATGTCATCCAGGTAGGCGGCACTGAAATCCTCCAGCCCAACCAACACCCTGTTGACCAACCTCTGAAAGGTGGCAGGGGCATTCTTCATCCCAAAGGGCATCACCCGGAACTGGTAGTGCCCATCCGGTGTGGAGAATGCTGACCTCTCCTTTGCCCCATCAGTCAAGGCGATCTGCCAATACCCAGACGTCAAATCAAACGTGCTGAGGTACCGTCCAGCCCCTAGCCGATCTATGAGCTCATCAGCTCTGGGGATGGGGTGCGCGTCAGTCTTTGTGACTGAATTGAGACCTCGGTAGTCCACGCAGAACCGAAGTTCTGGGGTGGCACCAGGCGCAGCAGCTTTTGGTACCAGGACCACTGGGCTGGACCAAGGGCTGCTAGAGGACTCAATCACCCCTAAAGCAAACATTTTGGAAACCTCCTCCTTAATGCATGCCCTAACCCGGTCAGTCACTCGGTAAGCCTTGTGCTTAACAGGAGGAATGTCCCCAGTGTGCACTTCATGGACACACCAATCAGTGACACTAGGCACCAGGGAGAACAGATCACTGAATTGTCCCAACAGTTGGCGACAATCACTCTGCTGCTCAGGGGTCAGTGTGGTGGAGAGGACCACACCCTCCACTGACCCATCTTGCTCCTTTTCACACAGGAGGTCAGGAAGAGGCTCACTCTCCTCCTCCATCCCAGCATTTGTGGCCAGGAGCATGCCCACTTCGGACCTCTCAAAGTGGGGCTTCAGGCGGTTGACATGCAGGACCCGCAAGGGGTTTTGGGAAGACCGCAAGTCCACCAAGTAGGTAACAGGACTCTTGCGCTCCACCACCTCAAAGGGTCCGGTCCACGTATCTTGGAGCGCACAGGGCTCCACTGGGGCCATGACCCAAACCTTTTGACCAGGCTGAAACTCAATCAGAGTGGCATTCTGATCGTGCCAACGTTTCATCTCTTCCTGGCTGGCTTCCAGATTCGCCTCAGCAAGCTTTCTGAAATGCCGAGTCTGGTTCCTGAAGGCCAGCATGTAGCTAAACACATCCTGGGGAGGTTTCCTGGGAGATTGCTCCCAGCCTTCCTTGACCAAACTCAGAGGCCTTCTTACCGGGTGACCATAGAGTAGTTCAAAGGGGCTGAACCCTAGGGACTTCTGTGGCACCTCACGGTAAGCAAACAACAGGCATGGCAAGAGGACGTCCCACTTACGCCTCATGGACTCTTCTAGGCCCATAATCATGCCTTTGAGGGTCCGGTTGAATCTCTCAACCAGCCCATTACCTTGGGGTGGTAAGGGTGGTAAACTTATAAGTTACCCCACACTCCTCCCACAGAGACTTCATATATTTGGAAATGAAGTTAGTACCCCTATCGGACACCACCTCTCTGGGGAACCCCACACGGGAGAAAATCCCCATCAGTGCACGTCCCACCACGGGGGCCGTCACTGTCCGGAGCGGGATGGCTTCAGGGTACCGGGTGGCATGGTCCACCAAGACCAGGATGAACCTGTTGCCCATGGCTGTCTTGGGGTCCAGAGGCCCCACAATGTCAATGCCCACTCGACTCGAATGGGGTACTGACAACTGGAAAGGGCTGGAGTGGGGCTTTGATCTTCCCCCCACTCTTCCCACTTGCCTGGCAAGTTTCACATGTCCTGCAGTGAGCATCTGAGCTCCTGCGCATCTGGGGCCAATAAAAGTGGGTGACCAGCCTCTCGAAGGTCTTGGTCTGCCCCAGATGTCCTGCCAATGGCACATCATGAGCCAACCCCAGTAGGAAGGCTCTGAAGCACTGGGGTACCACCAGCACACGGGCTGACCCAGGCTCAGCAACCTTAGGCTCGCTGTAAAGGAGGTCATTCTCCCAATATATCAGATGTGACCCTGACTGATCACCTGCTGCCTGGGCTGCAGCCTGTCGCCACGGCCCCTCAAGAGAAGGGCACGTTCTCTGCTGTTCACAAAATTCCTCCCTGGTGGGCCCTCCTTCCTGCTGCCAATGGGTCAGCCCAAGTAGGTCCCCCAGTTCAGCTACTTGTTCCCCGGTAGGCTCCAGGGCATCCCCCTCAAGGTCTGCTCCCTCCTGGGCCGTGGGAACTATGGAGGCCGGTTTCCCGCGCCCCCTACCCCTTCTCTTTAAGGCAGGGGCCTGGGCCATACTTTCAGGCTCCAGGTCCTTCTGAACGTCCTTACTGGCTGCCATGGACCGAGTGGTCGCGCACGCCCACTCAGGCAGACCCAACATTTACAAGTGAGATTTCCTCTCCACCGTAGCCCACGGGGAGTTCTCTAAATCGTTGCCAACAGACAGTCTACCGGCATGGCTGGCCTCACAGCTACTTGAAGAGTTCCTGAGACCCCCACTCAAAGGGAACTTGAGCCACCTCACACTGGCTCTCAGAGTTGTCTACTGACACTACTGGGCAGAATGCATGGGGGACAACCTGCTCTGGGGACACCAACCGGGAGCTGACAGCAGTCACGCTTGCTCCGGTGTCCCTCAGAGCCTCCACCCTATGGCCATTGATGGTCACCCACTGCCTGTACTTCTTAGTGTTATCAGGCAGCGTGGGGTTAGGGACCTTCTCAAAGTCTCCTAGCGAGACAAGGGTCAATTCTACGGGATCCCACCCACCTGGGGCACCCATCTCCTCCCCTCCCAGGGCTACACTAGCAAGCTGGCGGGGTGGTGCACGGGGTGGTGCGTTGAGGTTCCTCTGGGAACACTGGGGATCATAATATCGGTGGCCCACTTGACCACATTTGAAACAAGTAAGGGGCCCCCTATGAACAGGCCTACCTGTCGGGGGCACTGGCTTCTTCTCAGGGGAGACTGGGACACCACTCCTGGGTTCCCTTGGGAATTACTTTGGGGCCCTCTCTGGAACTCCCTCTGTTTACCCCTGTCCCCCCACTTCTCTGCTGGGGACCCTGCCCACCTTTGGCGAAGTCTCCCACCTGACCCTTGCGAACCCGGGTGCTCACCCAGCGGTCCGCCTCCTGAGCAAGCTTCCTAGCGTTAGTTAGCTTGCTATCAACAAGGTGCTGGCGTAGCTCTGGAAAACAGTTACTAGCTAAATGCTCCCAAGCAAACAAATCATACAGTTGTTCAAAAGTTTCCACCTTGCTACCTTTTACCCAGCGATCCATTGCTCTGCAAAAAAAGGACACATATTCAACCCAAGTGGTACCCTCTAACTTCTTACAGGTTCTAAATCTCTGCCTGTACATTTCTGGGGTCAAACCATATTGTGTCATCAAGGCCTCTTTCATGTGGGCATACACCATCCTGCTCTCTTCAGGCAGATCCAACAGGGTATCCCTCCCATCACTCACAAAGCGTCCTCACAACCCCGCTCCCCAATCCTTCTCAGGGACCCGGTGGGACACCATGGCTATCTCGTAGGCGGCAAACCATTGCCCAATATCCTCACTCTTATGGAAATCCTTGATGACATCCTTGGGTATATAAACTCTACCCTCGGTAGGTACTAAAGGTATGCTGCCACCAGAGGGGGAGATCTCTAAACTCTTAGCCTTGATCTCCAGTTCCCTCAATATTCTCTCATGCTCCAGTTTCATTTTCTCAAGTTCAAATGTCAACCTGTTATTCTCAATATCCAACTTTTTACTGTCTAGGTCCTTCTGACCTTCTAATTTGGCCATCTCCAAACTATGCCTCCTATCTCTCTCCCTGTCCTTGATCTCTTCTGGAGACAGGCCCTTTGAGGACATGCTAGTACCTGGACTGGAAAGTGCTTTACCTCCCACTAAATCCACTTCGTCATTTTGCTGCCCTCGGCAATGTCTCCCCCGTCCCCAGGCTCTCCCCCATGCCCGGGGGACTCCCTCACCTCCCACCAGGCCTTGAGCGCCTTCTGATACTCCTCCTTCCTAGAGAGACCTGCAATAGGGACGGTGAATTGCTTTCAAAAAGACTTTGGCTGTTTGGCAGTGTAGGTTTCTAACCTGTCTTCCTCAAAGGTGAGATCCTCCGAAGCATTGGATGCTGGCTTACCCATTGTAGACATAAGTGGCAATTACGATCAAAAAATAGAACAAGATCAACAACGTATGTGGTTGAGTTGAGGTCTGCACTCACTAGTGGTGTACACCAGTTATTGTATGTGGATCACAAATGCAAGTCCTGATCCTCACCGCTGACCACCAATGTTAGAAATGGGAGTCTCTAGTTGGCAGTGGCTGGCCAATGTCCAAGTAGGTACCCTTCTTCCTAAGTCAGAGTGAGGGGCTACACCCTTTGATAACCCCTGCTCAACCCTGTGGTAACGTAGCACGAGCAGACAGGCCTATCTCAGAGGCAGTGTGTGAAGCATTTATGACCATACACAATAACGCAGTGACGACACCACAAAGGGACACCACACAAGTAGCTATAGAAAAATAGGTATCTTTATATAAGCTTAACACAAGGCTCAAATACGATCAAAAATCCACAATGCACGTAAATATAAGTTCACGAAGAAAGGCAATTAAAAGCACTCAAAAGCGTATGAAACGAACTTAGTTCGAGGCCGGGGTCTACGCGACCCGGTGATGCACAATGTACCTGAGGTTTAAAGGGGCACGGCACGCAGCTTCGGGAGGAAGCCGCGAAGATGACAGGCGGACTCTCAGCGGCCGCCGCTCCCAGCTGCAACGGTCCGCGGCGTGCACTCACGAGGCTCCTGAGGCGGTGATAAAAAGGCGGGCTCTCCGTGGCAGCAGCTCCTCAGCTGCGGCGGTCCACAATAGCGATAGCGCTGATCCTCGTAGCATAGACAAATGCGGGCTCTCAGCGGCAACAGCTCCTCAGCTGCGGCGGCCCACAATAGCGATATCGATGATTCTCATAGCACAGACACATGCGGGCTCTCAGCGGCAACAGCTCCTCAGCAGCAGCGGCCCACAATAGCGATAGCGATGATCCTCGTAGCACAGACAAATGCGGGCTCTCAGCGGCAACAGCTCCTCAGCTGCAGCCGCCCACAATAGCGATAGCGATGATTCTCGTAGCACAGACAAATGCGGGCTTTCAGCGGCAACAGCTCCTCAGCTGCAGCGGCCCACAATAGCGATAGCGATGATTCTCGTAGCACAGACAAATGCGGGCTCTCAGCGGCAACAGCTCCTCAGCTGCGGCGGCCCACAATAGCGATAGCGGTGATTCTCGTAGCACAGACAGATGCGGGCTCTCAGCGGCAACAGCTCCTCGGCTGCAGCGGCCCACAATAGCGATAGCGATGATTCTCGTAACACAGACAAATGCGGGCTCTCAGCGGCAACAGCTCCTCGGCTGCAGTGGCCCACAATAGCGATAGTGATGATTCTCGTAACACAGACAAATGCGGGCTCTCAGCGGCAACAGCTCCTCAGCTGCAGCGGCCCACAATAGCGATAGCGATGATTCTCAGCTCGCATTCCCCACAGTAGACCCAGAGGCTCTGGAATTCTCGACAGAGGCCTCACCTGCGAGTAGAACCCTTCTCAATAGGAATTCAGAAGGCGGATGGGTGAAGTCTAATGTCCCTGAGACTTCAGCAGGAGGCAAGCTCAAATCAGGCCCTTGGGTAGTTACTTCAGCAAGATGGATGAAAGTTTCAAAGTCCTTTTCCTCTCGTTACACGGACAGAGGTTCATCTTGACTTTCCAGAAGTAACACACCCCGTAGGGGTTTCGGCGCAGATATTTATACCCCACAGGTCTTTGTTCTCAAAAGTCACAAGTCACTGAACCCAGCCAGAACCAGTTCGGTGTGGTGCTGGAGCACTTTATTTACGAGGCGGCATCCTGCCTTTGAAGAAGAGGGGGTCTGCCATCAGACGCACAGTGGGGGCTGGAGCCATCATTCACCTTGCCAGGCCCAGCCCTGCTCAGACCAAAGGGTCACCCCTCCCCATACTCCAGCTGCAGATTCCGCTCTTCACCCCAGGTCGGCTCAGCCTGCCCTGTCCCTCCAAGACCAGACATCCAAAACACATAACAGCAGAGCACACGGGGCGACTTAGGCAAGAAAATACCTCCTTCCTAGAAGTGGTATTTTCAAACACAGAATATCAAAATAATCCTCACTAAAAGATGTATTTTAATATTCTGAGCTCAGGCATACTAAATTCGACTTTCCAAACGTGTTCCTTGGGTCAGCTAGGATTATAGGATGTAATAATCAAAACTGCCCATTCTGGCCTAAGGGAACACATAGCCTTGCAATAGTGAAAAACGAAATGGAGTGTAATTCACTATCAGGACATGCCACACAGACCAAGGCAGGTCCTACCTTTCACATACAACGCACCCTGCCATAGGGATGACTTACATGATGCCAAGGGAAGGTTGAGGGACTGGGAAGTGGGTTCACTTTACAGTCAAAGAATGGCAGTTCTGGACTGCGCACAGACTCTGCGATGGCAGGTCTGAGACACACTTTACGCGCTGCTTAGGTGGGTGGCGCAATCAGCGCTGCAGGCCCACCCGCAGCATTCGGTCTACCAGCCCTGGGCACGCACGGTGCACTATACGAGGGACTAACAGGTAAATCAAATGAGCCAATTATGGGAATACCAATTCATCCAGTCAATTTACAATAGGGAGCATTCGCGCTGTAGCACTGAATGGCAGTGGCACAGCGTCCAGAGCATCTAACACCACCAAACACAGAGGAGACAAAAAGCGAAAGATGGAAGGGAGACCCACGCCAATAGGTGTCAGGTCTAACAGCCGTCCACTGATCTAACTTCTAATGCAGTGCTTGCTGTCTGCCCCCTCGGGGCCCAACAGTGCCCCGTGAGAAGCACCAGGTGGTGCTCTCTTACTCTCCCACCCTCCCCACCAGAGCTGTATCTGCCATGGGCCGCCGTCAAGAGGATGTAGCTAAGGTGAAGAGCTGCTCTGATTGCAATCTGTTTAGGTGGTGTGTAGTCACAGTTGATCCGCCCCAGTGCTGGAGGCCCTGCGGGAGAACAAGTGGGCACCCCTCAGCCCATGAGGTAAGTGGGCTTTGCTGCAGAAGAAGTGGTGCGACAGGGGTGGATGCAGGACCCTGGATGTATTAGGAACATTGGTCAGCTGCGCCAGTAGGAGATACTGGGTCACCCTGCAGGCACCTGGGCCACCGGCAGGAGATGCTATGAAAAGGGGAGATGCATGGATAATTCACCCCCACTGTTGTTGACTGAACCTCCACATACTTGTGACATACTTGAAACTGGATAAGTGGGATACTGATCATCCCTTTCTTCTCTGTGGAGAGACAGACTGGGGCTTCTTGGTAAGCTGTAGGTGATATCCATATGCATGTGATTGACAGGGTGGTATAAAAGTGGCAGCCCAATGCTCCTGGTGCTGCTGACAGCCTGCAAGGCCACAGTTAGGCAAATATTATGTACTGGTAGGCCGGCAGCCTGGGGCAGGAGTGAAAGCATTCTGGTGAGCAGTGAAGATAGGCAAGATATGCGCACCAGTGATAACTTTGACCTGCAAAAAAGGGAGAATCAAAATCCCTCTCAGCAGCCCGGAGGGTAGGAGGCAGGGATGGTGAATTCTAAAATTGATAAAGGCCAGGTCATGAAAGAAATACCGGTGGCGGTGGTGCAAGACTGAGGAATGGATGAGCCCTCGCTCGGGAGCCTAGAGACCACAATAGAGAGTCAGGCAGAGCCATTTGGGAAAATCATGGGGCAATCTCTGACACGAGAGGGACACTAGAGGCTAAAATCGATTTACTAGATGAGGGTCTGCTCAAGATGGATCATAGGATGCTTGTGGCGAGGGTAGCAGACACCGAAAAAGAAATTGCAACTATGGAGCCAGAATTTAAGATCATCAGCTGCAAGTTAAAAGCTTGACAACTACCATACTGTGGAAGGGGCACAACAGTTGCCGGGGTAAACCCAGGCTTCAGGGGTTCGACCTTGACCCATGGGCACCAGTATGCTGAATTACAGAGGCAGAGAAAGCATCCTTCAAGTGGCTCACACTCACAGCCTATGGGTAGTGGAGGCACAGAAGGACTACCTATTCCTTCCCAGACTACACAATCCTAGTTCATCGGGAGAGAAACTCCTTCCTCAGCGTCAAGCTCAAGCTGAGACAACTGGGACTGCCGTACGCAATTCTATACCCTTCAAAACTCTATGCAGTCAGAGACAAGGACTCCTTATTTTTTACATGTTGCTGTAGGAGGTCTGGCAAATGCTAGAGCAAAACAGAAACCCGAGGTCAGAGAGGGATGATTAGCAGAAGGTAGAACCAAGATAACAGAGATGTGCTGCGAGGAAGGAGTCAGAGCCCGCATCCCCCAAGTGGCTCACATGTACAGCCTATGGGTGGTGAAGGTCCACCTATCACCGGACTACATAATCCTAGTGCAATGGAAGATAAACTCCTTCCTCAAGGTCAAGGCCAAGCTGAGACAACTGGGACTGCTGTATGCAATTCTATACCCTTCAAAACACTATGTGGTCATAGACAAGGACTCCTTCTTCTATGCCTGTTGCCGGAGGAGGTCTGACAATGGCTATAGCAAAACAGAATCCCGAGGTTGGAGAGGGATGATTGGTGGAAGGTAGAACCAAGATAGTGAAATCATGATACGACGAAGGGGACTGGAGCCCAGTGCAGGCCATCAAGACTGCAGGCAGAATCTGAAAGGGCTTGCGTGGTGGGTGATATTGAAAGCTGTGGACTCCTTGGGAGATGGTGTCACAAAGCAGTCCATAGCCTTCCAGTGATGATTCAGACTCTGAAGAAGAGGACATGGCGAATCCCCTACAGCAGGGAACTGATGTGACCCGATGACCGTGACAACATTGTTTGACTCCTGCGGACAACCATACTGGAAGAAAGAGCAGCAGCACTGGCCTGAAGGATTTTCTGATGTGTGTGCTGTCAGTGGGGAGGGTTGGGGAAGAGACCGAGGTGAAGATGACAAATCTGCTGGGGCACAGGGCACAAGATGCTCACAACGTAAGTAAAGAGCAACTTTGTCCCCCCATTTCTATACTGTAATGACGGTCTCCCTGAATTAGCGAGAACAGATATATTTGGTCATCTCTCATTTATTTATGCAAGGTTTGGGCGGGTGGGTGACAGACCTACTCCTTAGTTGGGGTAATAAAAGAAATTTGTTCAGTGGAAAAGTGGGGTCAAGGGTGGGGTTAGGACAGTTCCAATTATGATATTCACAAGCACATGCCGGTACACAAAGACACATGGCCACAATGGCAGGAAGGGGCATTGGAGGGGCTGTGGGTGGCACTATGGGGAGGAAGGAACTGGAGCAATGATGATGGCATATAGATCACTGGAGAGGCTCAAAATCTCTCATGGAATGTGAATGGCCTTGGTAACAAAATCAAATGTGGATTTTGAGCCCAATATATCCAGAGGCACTCTCCGGATGTTATCCTACTCCAGGAGGCACATTTGATGGGAATGGAATATACATTTCTAAGTAGAGGTAAGTACGTCTAGCTGACATATTCGGGCTACACCTGAGGATCTTAGGGAGTGGCAATACTAGCTAAGAGAAATTTCCAAAATTTGGCCTGACCATTGCGGTACCTTTCTCTGAGTGCAGGAAACCGGAGCAAACTGTCACTATCACTAACGTATATGCACCGCCCGAATACAATTATGTCATGTTACCTGAAATGGATAGGACAAGGTCACTTACTGCTTGTGAGCCCCAGCAGATAACTCTGAATCAGCTTGCCAGAACACTGGGGCTGGTTTATCTTTGGAGTCAGAGACATCCCACAAACAGGAAGCACTCTTACTTCTCCTGGTCACAAGGAATGGGCCCATATCTTCATGCCGGCTGGTGATACTCCCCTATACTTGAAGTTTAATTACCTTCCGCAAGGTATCTCAGATCACTCGCCATTAATAGTTGTCTTGGGAAATCCCCATAGAACAGTGGCTCGCTGAAAAGTCAATGCATGGCAGTTAAAATACACAGAAACTATGACATCACTAAGGATGGATTTAAATATCTCAGAATTCATATTGCTCTTTGGCCCAACTGGTTCCTTGAAAGGAACATGAAGAGGCTACTAGAAGAGAAGCTACTAGAAGGGTTCAAAACGATGTCAGTAGAGGGCGCACACTTCCAGTCACTATCCTGGAACAAGCAGCAATTATTAAAATGCTAACCCTTCAGCAGATACTGCATATAACGCAAAATTCAACTTTTCCAATACCCAAGACCATCCTCTTGAAACTAGTGAGGGAAATACTCCTGCTATTATGGGATGGAGCCGAAATTAGAGTGGCTTTAAGAGCCCTGTATAGGTCTACATGTAATTGTGGGTTGGCATTGCCACACTTGAGGGCATACTATCGGGTTTTCCAGCTGCCTGCTTTGAACAACAGGATCTATGCCACTGCTGGTGATCCGCCGGTTCGGCTGGACAAGCATAGCATGATAATGCCCACGTGGGTGCATTACCTTTATGGGTAAAAGGGAAACAGAATCTTCCTGCCACCACGCAGACAGTCCTGGCAGCTTGAGATAAAACAGTGGTCTACCAGAGATGGAGGGGTAAGGTCAGCATGGAAACACCCCTATGGGAAGGGAATATGTAAAGAGTTGAACAAGCTGCAAGGCTATGCCCACAGGAATATAATTGGCCTCTCTAAAATTGGAGATGTGATGGGGGATGATGCCATCAAAATATTTGAGCAACTGCAAGGGCAGTACGAGATGTAGCATGCATAACTTTACAAATTCACACAACTCAGACTCTCTCTGAATCCAGAGGCCCTCGATTGAGTGGATGTACCAAAGAATGCCATATTTTGATCAGTGAGTTTAGAAAGGGTGCAATATTCTTCAAATACAAGACTTTTTTTTTAACAATACACCCAATAATCTGATGGCTCTCAGGCAGAGAGTGTAAAGAGATCTCGGTAGCCTCAAGGACATTCACTGTGAGGCAGCATTGATGCTTCACAAAGAGGTGGCCATTACAGCAAGGTTCCGCCTGATACAGTTCAAAGTATTACACAGGGTTTACTTTGATGGATCCAAACTTTAGAAAAATGAGGAAGACACAGATGTCCTCTCATGGGAAATAAAACAACTCTTATGGTGCCTTTTTCTATGTACTGTGGGAATGTACTAAACTTCAAAATTAATGGAAAATCATACTGCAGCAACTGATCAACATTCTGGGATATGAGATTGCCTTTAATTCCCAATTGGTGTTCCTGGGTACATCTGGAGGTATAGATCTTTCACGGAAGAACTTCTCTTCTGCATGTTGTGTCTGCTGGTAGCAAAACAAGATATTGCACAAATTTGGGGGTCCCCAGTGATGCAGACAAGAAAGCAATGGCTCACTTTCTGCAGGGCTTCCCTGAATTTGTTTTGCCTTTTGCTGAACCCTATTTTTCCTGCCCATTGAACTCTGTGCACTTTAGCATTTAACCAGTGGTAAAGTGCTTGTGCTCCTCCTTTCTACATTGTGCAATTGGTATCCTTCTGATTGGCAAATTTAATTTAATTATAAGTCCCTAGTATACGGTTTCAAGGAAGACCCAGTGCCTATACTTTAAATATCACAATTCTACTGCAGCACTAATTGTGACAATGTAAACATGACTGTAGGCCTGCCTCCAGTAGCCTGGCTCTGCGGTATGTAACTTCAAATTGAACCTGCCAAAATAAACCCTTTGACAGGCCTAAAACCCTCTTTTGAAATATGTACAAATCACCCCTAAGAAAGCATTACTGCCCATTAGGACAGTGTGCATGGTATTTACAAATAGGTCATATAAAGATTAATGTTAAACTTGTCCTTACAGTGACGAGCACCTCAAAGCTATTTCCACTGTAGCAGGGTTAGCTGTTCCATAGGAAAGCATTGCGATACAATATTAAGTTTAATAAATGTTATCTGTGCCTAGGAGAGGCTGATTGTAGGACGGAAAAGTCCTCTGCATTTTAACAGATGTGCAGACCTGCCCTGAGTGCCTAATTGTGCTGATGTCTGGATCCCTAATACTGATTTTTGTTGTCATAGGCAAACACGATGCAAAGTCAAAAAAGTAAAAACTCTCTTTATTTGAATGTCAAAGACAATCATAAAAGATAAACATAAAAGAATTTTAAAAACATACATGACAGTCATTAGCAGCAATATGAAAATACATTAACTAGAGATCAAGGCTTTTCCTGTAAAACACAGCTGCCTTAAGAAAACTTCTCACTCTAAAACAGACATCACTACTTAGCAATGATTGTAGAAACTTAAGGGTGACTCTACATTGTTTGAAATTGTAAGATTTAATAAGCGGTACTAGATAATGTATCCTAAAAGGTTTATACAATGTGCAACATATCATAAAGTGCAATAAAGATTGGGTGGGAACATTGTCACAGGCACATTTCTCATCAGTTAAACTGATATAAAGACCCTGTGGAAAACAAAACATATGATATATGGTACCCGCCCTGAATTTTAACAGTAGAACTCTCACCTAATTATTAGTCACATAAGTTAAATAAGGCTCTAGACCAGCATTGATTTTCAAAACGGAATAGTTAAATACAAGTGGTTTGCTCAATTCTAGATGTTCCCGTTCAGTACAACATTTGTCCAGAAACATTTGTTTCATAATGATCTTATCAGTCTTTCTACAGATGCAGGATTGTCAAACAAACTAGATTGTTCCAGAGTAACAAAAGTAGGTTTGACATAAACTAGCCACAGAATATCCAAGCCCAGAGCACGACCTATACAGTCGTTGATAATGTTGTGTGAAAAAGAGACTTTGTGATTATTTCATATGTGTGTGCCATGAGATAGACCTGACCCAGGGATTGCAGTCTTGTTGGACCGGGAGAGGTGCCCAAAGTGCTAACCTCATAGTTGTGGAAGGTTACTGCCTTCACCAAAATTTAAGCAGCATGAGCACAGTGGTGGCAGCATACCGTGTAGTGATCTGTAGGAGTGAGCATGTCCTTTTTAACCTGTGTCACTGTAATGAGGCCTACGGGCTCACTCATTTTCAAATGTATGCTGCCGTGAGCTTAATTCACCCTTGGCCTACAGCGGGTTGCTGGGAAGTGCTGTGCAGCGCAGAAGTGGTATATCTGTGCTGGTGCATATGTGCCTGAGAAGGGTACAATACACCGATAATGCAGTACTGAGCAGTGCGTGCATGATGAGTGCATGTGCTGGGTGTATGTGTGCCTATTAGTGGTATAATACATGAAGGATGCAGTGCTGTGCAGTGTGTGCATGTTAAATGTATGTGCTGGATGCATATGTGCCTATGAGTGGTACAGTACATGAAAGATACAGTGCTGTTGCAGTGTGTGTAGTTTGTATACATGCACTGGGTGTATGCGTGCCTGTGAATGGTAGACTACATGGAGGGCCCTGGGTTCAATTTTGGGAGACCCAGGCCTGCATAGTGGAATAGGGAGAGGAAGTAGAGAAATCCCCCCGACAGATTTGGGTATTGCTGCAGTCCTGGCAGCTGTGTGGGACTCACTGGAGAGGGGAGAAACAGGCTACCCCTGTACACTTCAAAGGGTTCATTTTGATTAGGTGAGAGGTCAAAAAGAAGAGGTCTGGGCACATCTTAGGAAGCTGTTGGGGCCACTTAGAGAATCATAAAGAGTAGGGCTGGGGGCCCTGGGATAACCTTTTCATGCACATATCACTGTGGCTGACATCCAGGTGTGAACTCTAGTCACTCTCATGGGCTGTTTCGTGGGACTATAAGCTTTGGAGTCACTCCAGCTGTGGCAGACTGCTTTTCAAAAGGTACAGAGAGCAGAAGAGTGGATATTTCAAAAGAAGCAGACCACCAACATAAAACTTCAAAGACTCAGGTCTAAATCAAATTTGGTGCCTGGAAAGGAACTATAAGAAGGGGAGTTTGAGACCCCAAAAATTGAGATCTGTCAAGCAGCCAGACAATGCCTGCTAGACTCCCTTCTGGGTGAGGGACATCACCCAGGGAATTCAAGATCCCTACCCTAGAGCCTGGAGCAACAGGCTTCACTGTGCTGATCGGGCAGGAGCCCATGTACTGTGCGATACAGTAACCCAGTATGCCAGGGGAACTTGCTGCTAGTTAGCATGGTAACTCTGGAACACTATTGACTTGTGGACTCTTGAGACTTGAACTGCTAGTGGGGCATTCCCTGAATGTTACCAGTAGTGAATGGGAAATTACAACTATCGCTAATGCGAGGAGGGAGTGGGGTAGGTAAGCATCATAGAAACACTGGAGCCCTGACCTCAAGGGGGAACCATGTATTAATTTGTGAATGTTGTATTTCTCCTTTGCGCTGGTAGCGGTAGAAAATAAAATACTTCTCTTTTTCATAAAAGTGAGTATTTGCCTGGACAATGATTTATTGCTGCTGTCCTGTGCATTTTGAGTTGTGAGACTGTGTTCACTCCCCTGTATCCATACCCCCCCACCCTCCAAGGGTGTCCTGGACTGCTTGGACCATGCATAGCCTTAGAGTCAAATGCAGAATGGGTACTTGGCCCAGTTAGTCAGAATCCCTGGTAAGTTATGCCCCTGGACTTCAGGAGTAAGTCGCTTCAACCCCGAAGGTTGGGCCCAGTAAACCCCTGCTTGCCCCGTGGCCCTCTGAAAGGGATTCTGTCAACAATAAATTAAATTTTTGGACTCTTTGAAATGTTTATTACAAGCCAATTCACTGGTAATGTTGGAATTGTAATAAGCATTTTGGAAAATTGACTTTTAATAAGTCACCTTTGTCCTGCCTGAAGTCCCTGGAAGCTTAATCTGCATTTTGCTCTTTCCCTTCTGGCAGCCAGTAATTAGCCTATCAATGGGCATAAAAAAGTGTGATCATGCTCGCAGGACAGAGACAAAAGGCCTTGGGTGGGGGGAGGTGTTGTTGCCCCCTTGACAGAATGGCCTGTGGGCTGGGCCCAAGGACTTGATTAACATCAAAGAAGCCTACCCTATCATAAACAGATATAGCTAACACTCAGTCCTGAACCCTTCCAATGTTCCCCCAGCCAGACTGGCCTCCATCACAGCGTCCCTCTTGTTTACATCACAATTTCAGATCATGCAGGAGTGTAAAGACCTGTGTGACAGGTCTGCTGTGGATTTTTGTATCACATTTGTGGTGCACTTCAAAGAAGGGAAACAGATTGACATAACAATTTGTGCATATCCACTGTCTGTTTGCGGAAAGCTCTGCTTTGTTGTACCAAATTTCTGCCTCTGAGTTTCTTGTGGATACAGGGACTGCCTAAAAGTGAATTTTAGTGTTAGAAGTGGGAGGACTCTCGGACTGCCATAGTACACTCCCCACACACACCCTCAACGCCCAAGTTTAGTGAGGCCAAAGACTTTGGCCATCTTGAAAATGCAAAAAGTGGGTTGGGTTGGCCTTGGTACCCTTATTGGTTAGGGCATCCCCAGGGGTCATTCCCACCCCTAAGTTTGTGCCAGGCAAAAATATGGCATCTCCAGGCACCCACTTTAGAACAATTCTGGGCATGTGTAAGATCAGAAGAGGACTGACCATGCTGTCTGAGCCCTGAGAAGAGAATAGAAGACTGGACCTGCTCGCTCTCTTGTACTCAGGACAAAAATGTGTATTCCAAGAGTCATAAGACTGACCTCCTGTTAAAGGCGCAGGAACACAATAAACTAGAAGAGTCCTTTTTCTGCAACTACCCAGCTGACCACTGGCAACTGGACTTGGGCTGTACCCTCCTGTTGGTCTCTGATTGCCATCCTGTGAGTCTCTAAGTTCCTCCCCTGAGGTCCTTGGGGTGCATTAGAGGTATACTTAAAAAACTAATGTCAGAAGGTAAAACACACCCAGTTAGTGTATCTGACCCACACTCCATCATGGTCAGCGTCAAATTGCGCATAGGTCCTTAATTGTTATTGGCACTTTTTGTTTCTTGGCGCTATTTATACTTAAAACTTGAAAAATTCATCTCTCCATTTCCCCTAATTGGATTTTTGTCATTTTGTTTATAAAATTCTTATTCATTGTTGGGATTTTTATTGTTTTGCATTTCGACTTTATAACTGTTTTAGTACTGCATAAATACTTTACACATCGGCTCTAGGTTAAGCCTGTCCACTCTGTTCCATAGCTACCGGGGGTAAACTCAGGTTTACTTAGTGACTTTAGTTGTTCACCCTGACAAGGACTGTGACTATTACTTGTGGTGGGCATTTACCCCCCCCTCTCAACTAATCCCCCTATTTCTTATAAGGATGGACTGGTGCATGGGCACCGCAAACATAGTGTACATTGGTAGAGGCTGCCTCCACAAGTTTGAGAAAACATGAGGGTGATGTAAAGAATTTTATGGGCTAGATCCCAGCATCTCTCATATAACCATGCACTGATTAGTAGACCTTGATTATGCAGTGCTCATAGTACTGCACCTTCAATGACAGCCATAGTAATATGTTTTACAGATAGGCCCACAGCCACACGATTGAGAAATTATGAATCGCTCCCTTTGTTTACTTGTCCGTTGTCGATCTTTGGTTTTTGAATGCATTCTGTAATGTGCTCACTGTTTTACACACAAACTTTCGATAAATACAGGTATAACAAAATAAAATTGGAATTGGAGAGTGTGAAATGGAACTGGACTTTTAAGCATTTATCTGAAATCTATGGTATTTGCTCTCTGCAGATAGCGTGATAATCGTCTGGGGGGGGCTTTATGAATTTACCAAGTAACCTGGATTACGCTCTGTTTCCCAAGTTTTCGGCCTCCTTTAGCTGCTACCACCCACACCCCTTCCCAAAGTCCATAACAGAAAGGCCCACCACAGGACTTCAGGTGATGGTAAAAGGGAGCAGTTTATTGATACTCTCTAGCATGTTCAACAATGAAAATAAAGCATCACAAAGGTAATCGGTCTTTAATCTGTCATAGTTCATGCATAACTGTCAACTATACACATCAACAAAGCTAGTATGTTACTCCTTGGCTAGGAGCTGCACTATCACTCCATAAATCATCACTTAGACCTTGGCTTTTAACTGTCATGCCATAAATCCTCATTTAGCCCGCACCATAGTGACGGTTCACTGTGTCTCTTGTAGCACAGATCTAGGCTTCCCTTGTTACCGATGTGCGGCATCCAAGGCCCTCTCCAGCCGTGCTTGGCCTACAATTGCTGTGACTGCTTTGCCACTATCTTTGGGGTTCCTTTGTTGCCCCTTGGTGTCCCTGCTGTAAGGCATCCCAAGGACTGCCTTGCTGGCAACTCTTTGCCCTCCATCAGCCCACCGGCCGCCCTTCCGATTTTAATAATGCTAGTTAAGTAGTGCTGACCCTGCCACGACCGTTAGTGGCCCCCCTCTTTCAGACCTGCATGTACTGCTACAAGCAACCCATACCTCTAGGGCCTCTGTCATGTTGAGGAGGAACATATCCATCCCAACCCCTGAAAGATGAACCTTGTCCTCCTCATTGAGCATGGCATCCTCAAGTTGATGAGACCATGCTTCACAAACTCCCATCCCATGCCCTTGCTGAACTTGCTCATAAATATGTTCAGCTTTCTTCTGGACCTCTCAACCCACCATGGTTTTCAGCCCACGCCACTCAAAGCGGGCAATAATTTCTGACTTTAAAAAGTCTGCAGGCCATACCAGCTTAGCTACCTTAGTCAGATCCGCTTTTCTGCTTGCTAGGGGCATTCGCCTGCCCAAAGCTGTGAGATGTTGCCCCCCAAGTGAATCAGTATGGAATCCTGGGGCTCTCTTGCTTCCACTGTAGCCATTACAAATGATAGCAGCTGGGCCTATCTCATCCCTGGCCATCCCACCTATACCACTCTCATGTTCTTCAGCCACATCCCTTTGAACTGTTTCCATGAGCTTGCCCTTTGTTGGGCCCTTGTGATGTATGAGTACCCAACCAGCCAAACTGTCCAGGTGAAAATTGCAGCTCCTGGAATCAGAGAATGTAGGCCTTAGAAACTGTCAGGCCTGATGTAAGCTAACCCCGGGCGGTGAACTCCGCTCCGCTCGTGGAGTTTGCAGAGTTTTCTGCACTCCGCGTTACGCGGAGATCACGGAGTTCCGAAAAACTCTGCTCCGCGCTGCGGAGCGAAGTTTTTTTCCTCGCTCACGTTCATCAACGTCAAATTGGCGACCGCGAGCGAGGAAAATCAATCTCAGGCAAGATTTTTCCTCATTCGCGATCGTCAACATCAAGTTGGCGAGCGCGAGCGTGGAAAATCAACATCCCGGCGAGATTTTTCCTCGTTTGCGATTGTCAACATCAAGTTGGCGAGCGCGAGTGTAGAAAATCAACATCCCAGTGAGATTTCTCAACACGGGGGGGTTAGGTTTCTCATTGCGAGTGGTCGCGTATGCTCGCGACCGCTCGCGTTGAGAAACTGCCCGTTCGCGTTGAGAAAGCTGCCGCTCGAGTAAAAATCTACTCGAGCGGCAGAAAAGGAAAGCTTGCGCTGTGCATGGTGCCGTTCGCAATGATTGACCAGTGCGGACAAGCATCCGGCACTGTGCAATCACAGCAAACTGCATTTTTCTATTATACTCCGCCGCTCGCGGAGCTCTGCGTAGTGCGACGGAGTTTTTTATGCACTTTGCGGTGTTCCGCGTAGTGCAACTCCACGAACTCCGCCCAGGGTTAATGTAAGCCCTGTAAGCCCTTGATTTCCAGCTGCCGATTCTATTTATTGGCTGCTCTTCCATTCCATTATTCGCAGCAGTGGTGGCCACCAGTATCCTGAAAAAGTGGGTTCCAAAATGTCTGCGGGGTAGTCTGCTGTGTCTAGCACCTGTCTCTTCACTGCCGAAAATTGGAACCTGCTCAAAAAGATTCCATCCTGATGAATGAACAATATGCTTGATTGGTGGCCTAAGCCACATATAGTCATGCATGAAGCAACCAGGCGGTTATCCACCGCTTATATGCAGTTTTTGCATGACCACATAGCTTCGGCTTATTGATCTGTTTTGGATCGCTGTAACCATAGGTCCATTTAACGTGCCCCTAGGTAAAGGTTGCGCCAAGGCAAGCAGGACACTCCTGCATTAGACTTAGATAGGGACACCACCTCGCTGAACCTATATGCCCTGAAGAAGGCCAGCGTAAAGGATGCCTTAAAGAGAGGGGCTTCAAAATGGTCGCTGCATATACTTCCGAGGCTACTCTAGTTGTCTGTAGCTTGTCAAAACCAATGTGGAGCATCTTAGCCCTATGCTGTGCTTGCATGCACCCCCAGCCTTTCATAGCCGCTCTGTACCTGAAGGAATTGGCTGGGTCATTCCCCCCATAGAGCAACTGTTTCTAGGTGTGATTGGGCACGTACCATTACTCTTTGCTGGTGAAGGCTCATAAGGCGAACCTCTCGCCTGATTCCCACTAAGTTCTTCCACCCGTCACTTGCCAGAACACCCAGAGGCACTTAAGATATTTACTGCTCATCGCTGGCACCAGGGTTTTGTCCAGCAGCACTCCTAGATCGGGTCCACTAGCTCCCATACCTCCAGTGTTTACCGTGTCATCTCCAGGTCTGCCTGCGGGGCCAGCTCTCGAAACCTGGACTACTAAAAACATTACAGTTCATCAGAAATGTGGTTAGGGCAACCAGGAACGTGTCTAGCACGCATTACCACATTTGCATTGAGCCGTCCCAAGACCAGGTGGCTCGGCCATCCCAGGACCTTAGGGCAAGAGGCTTCCCCATAATTCATCAGCTGCACCACCCCATGATTGTCCAACCAGGGTGTCACCTGCTTGTTTGCTAGCCTGTCTCTCCACAAGGAGAAGGCCACCACTATGGGGAATAGCTCCAGCAGTGTTATGTTTTTTGTTATGCCTTTTTTGCTCCAAATGCAAAAGAAACAATTGATGGACGGAATGCTGGACAATGCAAACATTCACCCCCAGTCACAAGGATCTGGGTTAAATCCATCATTCTTTTGCTCACCACACCACCCCAGTTTGGACCCAGCCATATGCAAATCAGTCTTGACCCTGTTCCTTGTGGGAACAGTCCAGCCCGAACTGCCAAGCCAGGTCCTCCCTGGACCGGAAACAAGCATCCTGGGACCGGTTTCAGGGCATCACCCTTCATCAGTCAGGCTAGCTTGAATCCAGTGGTGTAATGAGCACGGGACCCACTTCTGGGCATACCCTTCCCACTAAGGGCGACAAATGCAAAGAAACAATTGATGGACGGAATGCTGGACAATGCAAACATTCACCCCCAGTCACAAGGATCTGGGTTAAATCCATCACAGGGTCAAGACTGATTTGCATATGGCTGGGTTCAAACTGGAACAGCATGGTGAGCAAAAAAATGAAGGATTTAGGCCCAGATCTCTGTACTGGGGTGAATGTACGACATTGTTCTGCATTCTGTCCATCAATTGTTGTTTTTGCATTTGTCACCCCGAGTGGGACGGGTATGCCCAGACGTGGGTCCCGTGCTCTCCATGCCACTGGGGTCAAGCTATCCTGGCTGAAGAGGGGTGAAACCCCGAAACTGGTCCTAGGATACTTGTTTCCAGTCCAGGGAGGACCTGGCCTGGCAGTTCGGGCTGGACTGTTCCCATTGGGCACAGGGTCAAGACTGATTTGCATATGGCTGTGTTCAAACTGGAATGCCATGGTGAGGAAAAAAATGATGGATTTAGGCCCAGATTTCTGTACTGGGGTGAATGTACAACATTGTTCTGCATTCTGTCCATCAATTGTTATTTTTGCATTTGTCATCCCGAGTGGGACGGGTATGCGCAGACGTGGGTCCCGTGCTCTCCAAGCCACTGGGGTCAAGCTATCCTGGCTGAAGAGGGTTGAAACCCCGAAACCGGTCCTAGGATGCTTGTTTCCAGTCCAGGGAGGACCTGGCCTGGCAGTTCGGGCTTACTGTTCCCATTGGGCACAGGGCCAAGACTGATTTACATATGGCTGGGTTCAAACTGGAATGGCATGGTGAGCAAAAAAATGATGGATTTAGGCCCAGATCTCTGTACAGGGGTGAATGTACGACATTGTTCTGCATTCTGTCCATCAATTGTTGTTTTTGCATTTGCTCCAAGCATCAGGCCAATGCACTGTGCACCAAGCAGTTCCCAATATTGTGCCAAAACCTTCACCCCGCAGCGTATGTGTAGAGCTCCAACTGATCTGTGGTAACTCTGGGCTCCCTCCAAACCTGCGTGCTGTTAAAGTTAGCAAGGAAGCATAGCCACTGCTCGATGTCCTGCTTCACTCCAATGGACCTTGTCATGCCTTTTAGTTAAGTCATTAGTCAGCCATGCCAGCTGCCTGGCGAGGGCCTTACTTGTTGGGATCAGCCTCCTCTCAAACGTCTGTTTACCAAGCAGCTGTTGTAGCTCCCCGAGAGTGGCTTTCTTCTTAGCAGACAGGCCCTGCATCACCGCCCTCAGCTCTGCCACTCTGTCCGCCGGTTGGCATTGATCCAAATCTGGCTCCCCGATAAACAGGAAGTCATTCAAATAATGCAACTTCCCGCCTCCCAGATGCCGCTAATTCAGTGCCCATTCAAAAAATGTACTAAAGCCTCAAAATATGTGCAGGATTTAGTGCAACACATCAGTAGACACTTTTCAAAGTAGTATTGGAAGTCTAGTTGGAAGCTCAGCAGGTGGAAGCTTTGTGGATGCACCGACATTAACCTGAATGCTGATTCTATGTCTGCCTTAGTCATCCGGGCTCTCAACAGCTTAACCACATCATCTATGGACGCATATGCGGCAGAGTATTGTTCCTGTACTGGCCCGTCTTTGACCAACATCCCTTCAGGTGTGAAAGGTGGTAAATCAATCTGAAACTTACTGGCTCTTTTTTAGGCAATACTCCTGATGGGGATACCCTGAAATGCTATGGGGGCGGTCTGAAAAGGACCTGCCACACTGCCCAGCTGAACCTCTTTCAACACCTTCCTATGAGCCACTGGGCTATGCTTGGACACTGATTTCAGATTTTTGCTTGTGTGCTCAGCTATTGGACCATTGTATGGTATCACATAGCCATCCTCGAACTCTTGCTCTAGCAGTTGTGCATCCCCTTGCCTGTGATAACCACTGAATTACTGACAGAGTCCGGCCACCTTGATGGAGTGGATGCCCTGAACCTGTCTTTCTTCCCCTCCCACCACTCGGTGGGCCTCGCCTCCCCATTGACAGCAGGCATGGTTTGCGGATGGTGGGGCGAGTGCGGGTGCGTGGGGGGCGCAACGAGGGGGTAAATGGTGCGCAAGGTAAAAAAAAAAATAATAATAATAAAATAAACAATTAACTTGCTGCGCCGGGTCCCGCTCTCTGCGATCCTCGTCGGACTGAGGCACAGGAAACACAGTCAGGCTCCCCTGACCAATCGAAATGCTGCAATGCAGCGTTGTGATTGGTTTTGAGCGTCCTTGTTCTACGCTAAACCAGGAAATGGGGGCCTGGGCATGTTCTCCACGCAGGCTGTAATGCAGCCTGCATGGAGAACGGGGTAAGTGTGCATGACTGGTTTGGGCAGCCGGAGAGGGCGGACCAAACAGTCATTGTGCGCTTAGGAGTGGGCAAACCACTCCTCCCCTGCCCTGCTCCGAGAGTAGAGCAGCCCCTCCACCCGCCCGCCCGCAAACTAAGCAGCACAGAAACATAAAATGATAATAACTGAAAGTTATTATCCTTTTATGTTTCCTTTGTTGCACTGCTTAAAAGCAGTGGGGAGACGCTCCTCTGCCATAGCGGAGGAGACGCCACTGCACCTCCCACCCACAACTACTTTTGTGTGTCCTTTCTCTCCACAGGGAGTTTTACTTTCTTGCACTCACTGGCTGGGTGCACTGCCCTGCAGCTCCAGCAGGCATGCCTGAATTTATAGGTGTGGCCCCAGTTACATTCACCCTTGTTGAACTTCCAGCATATGGCTGCCCCATATTTTGCCTTCCATTCCTGATAGAACCCCTCCTGTTTTGTTTTCCCCTCTCAGTTGCAAAAAGTGTGATTGAATCTATGTGTGTTCTCTCTTGCTACCACCATTATCTCCGTGTACCCTGCCACATCTTGGTGGCCCCATTCCATGATCAGCCAGGTTTACATCTTTTCCCTGAAGACCTCATCATACCTCAGACAAGCATCGCCCTGATACTTGCGTTGTGCATAGTGAATCTTCTGCTTATATGGCAGTAGAGCCGCTGTGCTTTGCAGGAACTTCTCAACTGCCATGCATGCCTTTATCCTAAAAGTATGCAGCCAATTCTCTGTGGAGCGTTCTAACCGAGGCTTGTGCCTTTCTTGTTTGTCCTCATCTTTCTTCTCCTGGGCAACCAGATCCAAGCCCCCGCCTGATCTTGAAGAGCAAGAAGAAATCTATGACTTCTTACCTCATTATCCTCTCCTTGACCGCCGGGGGAACAAGGCTAGCAAGGGAGGGTCACTAGGGGATGGATAATATACATGCTCCCCGGCTTACCGGGTGAGAGAGCTTGTGCTGCCCCACCCATCCATGCTGCTGTGAGGGTCTGGTGTAGCAGAGGCCCCTGCCAGGCAGCCCTCCTGCCCACTGCCTGGTCCCTGCCTGCCAGTATTTGCTGCTTGCTGAGTGACCTGCCTCGCCTCCTGCTGAGTTGCTCTCTCATGGGTTGTTTCCGCTGCCCCAGTGCACTCAATTGCCTGTTGTCCCATGCGCCTGCACTCACCTCATTCTTCCGGCTTGTGTGCTGCACCTGCCCTGCCGGTTTGGTAACTTTGCCTGGCCCCATGTCTGAGCTGGGTGTTTGGCCCTAAACCAGTAGGGGTATCCCTGCTCATGAACCCTGCCATCAACCTTGCATATGCAGACAATTCTTGGGTGTGCCCACATGCTGTGCATGTATGCCGCTTGCCATGGCGCATACATTTGCATGAGGTAAGAGGGAGCAGCACCATTTTATGGTGGTCCCCGTGTTGCTTATTACCCCCATCTGAGTCCTGTAATTCAGGATTCCCTTGGAGACACCTCTTCGCGCCTCGTGTTGTACTACCCCACTCTGCTTGACTCGCTGCAAGCCCATTCCCATGCTGCTAGCCTCTGCTGGGCAGTTATGCTCACCAAAGTTCTCCTGCTGGTGCAGGTGGGGTTCATCCCTATCTGATGCCATTGTGTAGGCTCATTGCAAAAAGAACAATTGATGGACAGAATGCAGAACAATGCCATACATTCACCCCAGTACAGAGATCTGGGCCTAAATCCATCATTTTTTGCTCACCATGCCATTCCAGTTTGGACCCAGCCATATGCAAATCAGTCTTGACCCTGTGCCCAATGGCAACAGTCCAGCCCGAACTGCCAGGCCAGGTCCTCTCTGGACTGGAAACAAGCATCCTAGGACCGGTTTCGGGGATTCACCCCTCATCAGCCAGGATAGATTGACTCCAGTGCCATGGAGAGCACGGGACCCACGTCTGGGCATACCCGTCCCACTCGGGGTGACAAATGCAAAAAGAACAATTGATGGACAGAATGCAGAACAATGCCATACATTCACCCCAGTACAGAGATCTGGGCATATAGCTGTGTCTGAACTGGGGTGGCGAAGTGAGCTAAAGAACGATGATGGATTCAACCCAGATCTGTGACTGGGGGTGACTGTCTGAAAAGTTTCAGCACTCCGTCCATCATCTCCTTGTGTTTGCTTTGTTCTCCCTAAGTTGGCAGGGTATGTCCAGACGTGAGACCCTTGCTCACTTTGCCACTGAATTCAAGCTTGCCTGGCTGATGAGGGCTGTTAGCCTGAAACCGGTCCCAAGATGCTTGTTTCCGGTCCAGGGAAGACATGGCTTGGCAGTTCGGGCTGGACTGTTTCCATGAGGCACAGGGTCAAGACTGATTTGCAGATAGCTGTGTCTGAACTGGGGTGGCGAAGTGAGCTAAAGAACGATGATGGATTCAACCCAGATCTGTGACTGGGGGTGACTGTCTGAAAAGTTTCAGCACTCCGTCCATCATCTCCTTGTGTTTGCTTTGTTCTCCCTAAGTTGGCAGGGTATGCCCAGACGTGAGACCCTTACTCACTTTGCCACTGAATTCAAGCTAGCCTGGCCGATGAGGGCTGTTAGCCTGAAACCGGTCCCAAGATGCTTGTTTCCGGTCCAGGGAAGATATGGCTTGGCAGTTCGGGCTGGACTGTTTCCATGAGGCACAGGGTCAAGACTGATTTGCAGATAGCTGTGTCTGAACTGGGGTGGCGAAGTGAGCTAAAGAACGATGATGGATTCAACCCAGATCTGTGTCTGGGGGTGAGTGTCTGCAACGTTTCAGTGCTCCATCCATCATCTCCTTGTGTTTGCTTTGTTCGCCCTAAGTTGGCAGGGTATGCCCAGACGTGGGTCCCTTGCTCACTTTGCCACTGGATTCAAGCTAGCCTGGCTGATGAGGGCTGGTAGCCCAAAACAGGTCTCAGAATGCTTGTTTCCGGTCCAGGGAAGACATGGCTTGGCAGTTCGGGCTGGACTGTTCCCATGAGGCACAGGGTCAAGACTGATTTGCATATAGCTGTGTCTGAACTGGGGTGGCGAAGTGAGCTAAAGAACACTGATGGTTTCAACCCAGATCTGTGATTGGGGGTGAGTGTCTGAAAAGTTTCAGCGCTCCATCCATTATCTCCTTGTGTTTGCTCTGTTCGCCCTAAGTTGGCAGGGTATGCCCAGACGTGGGTTCCTTGCTCACTTTGCCACTGGATTCAAGCTAGCCTGGCAGATGAGGGCTGTTAGCCCGAAACCGGTCCCAGGATGCTTGTTTCCGGTCCAGGGAAGACATAGCTTGGCTTTTTGGGCTGGACTGTTCCCATGAGGCACAGGGTCAAGACTGATTTGCATGTAGCTGTGTCCGAATTGGGGTGACGAAGTGAGCTAAAGAACGATGATGGAATCAACCCAGATCTGTGACTGGGGGTGAGTGTCTGAAAAGTTTCCGCGCTCCGTCCATCATCTCCTTGTGCTTTCTTTGTTCACCCTAAGTTGGCAGGGTATGCCCAGACGTGGGTCCCTTGCTCACTTTGCCACTGGATTCAAGATAGCCTGGCTGATGAGGGCTGGTAGCCCAAAGCTGGTCCCAGAATGTTGTTTCCGGTCCAGGGAAGACATGGCTTGGCAGTTCAGGCTGGACTGTTCCCATGAGGCACAGGGTCAAGACTGATGTGCATATAGCTGTGTCTGAACTGGGGTGGCGAAGTGAGCTAAAGAACGATGATGGATTCAACCCAGATCTGTGACTGGGGGTAAGTGTCTGAAAAGTTTCAGCGCTCCGTCCATCATCTCTTTGTGTTTGCATTGTGTAGGCTCCATGCGCTGCCTGCGGGGCAGGTTCTGGCTCCTCCAGCTCACTGTCCACGATGTTGCTGTATGGGCTGTAGGTCCTACGTCTTTTCCCCACTCTGCCGTTTTGGCTGAAGGTGCGAGAGGAGTAGGCTGCAGCACCCTTGGTGCCTAGGTACACTGCTTGCCTGAGGTATGAGGTCTCTTACTCCTGCTGTCACCTTTTCCCTGAGATTGAGAGACCTTTTTTGCTGCTTCCTTCTGACTGTCCAGGTCCTGGCTGGAACCAAGTCCTTGTCCCAGAAACCAGTCTTGGCCTAGCGTCTGTGCTGCCTCCCGTGCCTTTTGAATACGGTTTTGCAGTTCATCGTTCCCTTCAAGCTGCTCACCTTGCCTGGGCACCTTTTTCTGGCTTACTGTAGCTAGTTGCCATGCTCCACTCCAGGTTGCCTGCTTATACTCCTCCTTCTCAGCCCTGTATCACACGGCTTGTGGCGCTCATTCCTGGCCTTCACCTCCCTGCTGTTTCCAATGCTTTGCCTCTTCTTTCCCCTCAAATCCGTTCTCCAGGAGGAGAACCAAACCTATTTGCTGCCTGGCCTCCATGTGTCTGCTCCCCTGATCACTTGCCAAATAGTGATGCCGCTCTCAAGCTACTCTAATTGTGCTGCACACCATAGAATCACAGTGTGTTTTCTCGTGTCACCCGGATTCCTTTGGTGGCCTGCCTTTGTCTTTAGTCGGCCCAGTGTGGGCTCCTCAGTTTCAGTATGGGTAGATACATTGAGGGAGTGGTGTCTAGCGCATGGTGGCTGCTGTAAACAATGCAAACGGCTCTCACAGTGCTGCCCTGGCTGTTTGCTCTCTTACTTTTTTGCTGTAGCACTGCAAACACTCCCGTTGCGCCCCTCTGACTGATCGGTAGCTTTTGCTATGCACTCACAAAGAGCAACTCCTGCCGTACTGTTTGGCCGACTGACTCCCGTTGTGATGTTCTGCCTCATTGTGGTCACTGCAAGAGGCTTCCGATGCACTGCTCCGGGGGACTCCATCAATGAATCTGGGCCAGCATGGATGATAGGGATGGTGAGTGGGCTACAAAGACACAACCGTGGCAACAACTGAAGGTGCTCGCCCACTCATGTCTTTGAAAAAGGGAGTGCCCACCCATCCCTACACTTCATTGGCCCACCCTCCCTACACTCCATTCAACTGGGACTAAACCAGGAAAGTGTCCTCTAGCACACGCCCCTCTCTCTCCCTGTAGCTGAGCCAGCCAGTCTCCATGGTGGGAGTCCTCGGTCCATGTTAGCCACAGCCCTCTAAGGGTCTAAGTGCAACTCCCCAGTCGCTCTTCATCCTCTCTCGACAACCTTACTACCCAACTGTTGGAAATATTCTCTACTCAAGTACTTAAAGAATTAACTCAAATGGCCACCCTCTTGATCAATCACTTGATCCGTAGATAGTGAGGGGTGGAAGAGTACTGGCTGGTGAAGCAGGATGGATCCGAGATTTGTTGACAACCGCGATCTCAGGGACATGACCCTGCCTCAAAAGGGTTGTACTCCATTTACATTTGTGGAATGCCCAAAAGGTCTCTTAAAGCCAAATCCTCTTCCTCTAAATAATGACACTACAGGAGTTAGTAGTTTTGTGACTTCTGCTGGGCACTGCACCATTTCTTCCATTTGGTGGCCAAAGAGTTTTGCCACAGAAGCAGAAGACGCATTATTATCCTTCAAAGAACTCCGGCCTCCTCGCACCGAGTGCTCCGTGGGCTGGTACTTTGCAATCTTGCCCGAGGTCCCCTCGCGACTCCTGGTCCTTCGGCCTGTGGGTCTCTCTGAGGGTCATCTTGATTTCTGTTGGGCTTCCCTGGTTGCTCCAGACATGCCCTGACTCCCCATTGCATGGTGAGTCCCCTGGACCTTGCTGGTCCACACCGTAACCTGTTTGACCTTCCTTCGTGGGTTGCTTTTGCCAAGGCTTGTTGGTGCTCCAGCCAGACACCGACTCCTCAGCACTCGACATCCTTCATGGGACAGCTCACCTCCGGCTCCTGGTCATCCTCGACATCTCCTGGTCCTCGTGGCTGCAGAGTCAAGCTTCCCTTCTTCACACCTAAAGCAACCAATATCGGTGGGCCTTCGTCTACCGAGCCCCTGGTCACTCTGAAGTGACCCAGACTCTGTCCCCTCTGCTTTCAGGTTCCTTCCTTACCGAATCCAGGCTTGGATTCCACCGGACCCTTTTCACCTTCACCTCAGCAGTACTTCTTCACAGCCCTCCATTGAGAACGACAGCAGTTTCCGACGCCACTCCAGACCTATGCACCCGGCTCCTCTGGGATAGGTAACTCGGGTACTATGGTATCCACGGGTGGGGTGGCTCTTCAAACTCTTAAGTTCCAAAGGATTCGCTCGAAGTCCTCCTAAAAGGGTCCTTAAACTTTAAAAGTGTAACCGCGTCTTCCCCATAGAATTGTACGGACCTGTTCACACACTGCACCCGTCCTCCGTGGGGTCCCTATCTACTCACCTTGGGTGGTTCCTTGGGGTCCCAGTGATTCTACGTGCTCCAGACCTTGTCTTGATCTCAGTCATGACTGTTATACCACTATTTTAGTATATGGTTTGGTCTCCCCCTGAAGCCCACTGTGTATTGTGCTACTTACAACTGTTCTATTGATCTTGTATTGTGTGATTTATGTTCTATCCTCATGTAGAGGATAGTAGAGAGTGTTATATTAATAAATACATATTTTTATATAACTACTGTGTGGTTCTCCTTTCATTTAGTCAATATAGGAGGTGATATTCTGGTAAAACAAGCTGCTTTACATTCCCTCAAGATTAAGCCTGAAGGCTGCTCTCCACAGCTACCACTAGGATAGCTTTCTAAAGGTTATCTTTGACCTCATACATCACAAGGGTCGTTTGGACTGGAGCAAGGTGCCCACTTTAATTAGTGGACAGCATATACCAGGCCAACTTCTCACATTGGTGTGCAGAGGTTGGGATTCAAGCGGATGTATGATGTAACAACGCGATCATTTAGATCGCGGTACATTACATCACTGTTTTTACAACGCAAGTCGTTACCACGACTTGTGCTGTAGGGCGCTGGACCTAGGAATAGTATGATTTACTATTCCAACTCCAGCCTACGTACAGTAGGGAAGGTGTTGGAATAGTAAATCACACTATTCCTTAGTCTAGAGCGCCCTCCAGTGCAAGTCGTGGTAACGACTTGCGTTGTAAAAGCAGCGATCTAAATGTACTGCGGTGTTTTGACCGCGTTGTTAAGGTCGTTTCCCGATTCAAGCCTGCATTGTTTTACCAGATAAATCTCTTTGTATTGATTAACTGAAAACCACTAAAGTATTCAGGCACTATATAATACTTAAAGTTTAGAATAAGTAAGTTCTACTGAACTTGGGGTTGGGTAAGTTAAGGGTCTAGCACACCCTTTCTCCAACCTGAGAGAGTTTAGGTCCCACTAGGTTAGGTAGGTGTATACACCACACCACACTAGTATGTCTTCTAAAGGAGAAGCCAGTGGCTCTCTGCCTTCTAGGTACAATGGTCTCACATTTCAAGATTTGAAAGCCATGTTTGCTTCTAGGAAGCTGAAGACAGGGAGAAATGCCAACACCCAACGTCTCATTGAGGTGTTACTCTTAGATGACCGTAGAAAGACCCCAGGGTCAGATGAGGTAGAAAGAGTGGGTGGGGCAGGGAATGAAGACAGGTCAGGAGGTGACACCTTTTATGACCTAGACTCAAACCCTGGCCAGGAGGATCAAGATGATTCCAAGCTGGACAATCTAGATCTTCAGGAAGAGGGTGGAGAAGACCCCAGTGGCCCTCTCTTTACTCCTCCAGGAAGAGTGCAGAGTTTACCCAGGAGATCTAGATCTCCCTCTGCAGAATCTGACCATTCAGGACATTCTATAGGGACCTCCATATCTCATAAGAGAGATAACTCTTATGAAAGGCAGTGGCAATTTCTAGAGCTTGGGAAAGTCAAGCTTAGGCTCAGGCAAGAGCAATTGGCCCTAGATAAGGAATCCTTAGAACTCCAGAAGGCTAGAAAGAAATTGGGACTAGAGTCCCATGGTGGCAGCAACAGTGTCCCTAGGATTAAGGAATATACTTATGACCATAGGAACCTGAGCAAGATAGTCCCTCCCTACCATGGTGGGGATGACATCCACAAATGGATAACTGCTTTAGAGAGGGACTGTAAAGTACAGAAGGTCCCTCAAGAGCAGTGGGCAGCTATCTTGTGGCTCTCCTTTGCTGACAAAGGTAAAGATAAGCTCCTCACTGTTAGAGAAGAGGATGCTGACAACTATTCAGTCCTGAAGAGTGCTCTCATTGATGGGTTTGGCTTAATCTCTGAACAGTACAGGATTAAGTTCAGAGACACCCAGAAGACACAGACTCAGGACTGGGTAGACTTTGTAGATGGTGCTACAAAGGCTCTGGAATGTTGGATACTTGGCAGCAAAGTGCATGACTATTTAGGATTGTACAATTTGATTATGAGGGAGGAGATCCTTAATAATTGTCAAAAACAGCTTTTGCACCAGTACCTGGTGGACTCAGATCTGACTTCGCCCCAAGAACTGGGAAAGAAGGCAGCTAAATGGGTCAGAACCAGGGTGAAACAAAAGAACCAGGGTGGTGACCAGAAGAAAGATTCTTCCAAGACCCAAGAGAAAGGTGAGGATAAATCAAAAGATAAGTCCTCTGAAGGGCCCCAAAAATCCTCTTCTGGGGGTGGGTTCCAAACTCCTTCCTCCCCTGAAAACAAACCTTATTGCTTTGTCTGTAAGAAGCCAGGCCACAGGAAAAATTATGCCATTTGCCCCAAGGTCAGAAATTAGGAAAATATTCCTCCAAACACTACTTCTACACCTCCTGGTACTACAGGTAGTAATCCCCCAGGTGGTGGTAGTGCACCAAAAAATTTGGTTGGGTTTTCATGGGGAACTGAGGTGGTCCCTGGCCTAGCCAGGTCCCCCACACAGGCCACTTTAGTCTGTGATGGTGGCATGGGGTTTGCCACTTTTACTGTCAGTCCCAATTCCTTGGGCAAGTGCAGACAAGAGCCTCTGATCAATGGTCAGAAAGCTGTAGCCTATAGAGACCCAGGAGCTAGTGTCACCATGGTGACAGGAACCTTAGTGCCCCCAGCTCAGCTTTTACCTGAGTTTAAGTACCAGGTGACCAATACTGATAGTGTGAGGACAGATCATCCCACGGCCATAGTCAATCTCAGCTGGGGAGGGGTCACTGGTCCAAAGAGAGTGGCAGTGTCCCCAAACTTGCCTGTAGATTGCCTCTTGGGTAATGATTTAGAAACTTCAGCCTGGGCTGAAGTAGAACTGAAGGCCCATCTACAGATGTTAGGCCTCCCTGAGAGAGTTGGTGGGACCCCTAGGGCCTCAGTCCAACCCCAGGAAACTTTTGCAGTAGTGGAGCCTGAAACAATGGACCACTCTGCTCCACCAGAGAGCACAGGGAATTAAGAAAAGTCTTCTTCCCCCCAGACTATAGGTAAGGGTCAGCTTCCTCAGGGAACTGATCCTACCCCTTGTGAAGGAACTGCCCCAGAGGTGGTCAGGTCTGTCCTGGCAGAACCACTGAGGGCAGGGGACCCTTCGAAGGAGGTGCCCAGTCTGGAGCAGGTATCCTGCCCCTCTCTACTCAGCCTCAGTCAGCCTAGGGCTGCAGAGGTCAGGGATGTCAGTGGACCCCTAGGGGCCCACTGTCCAGAGGAACCCCCTCATCATCAGATTAGGGACACCCAGTCTAGTAGCACTAGCCAGGTGAATATTCCTCAACATTCTGAGGGATCCCTCTTACCCTTAGGTAGTGACATCCCCCAGATGGACTCAGTTGGGCAAAGGAAAACCTGGGACAAAGCTGTCCCAATCCTTCCCTGGCCCTCCATTGTTCCAACCAGAGGGACTCAGCCCCCAGCTGTAGGCAGCCAGAGGTTGACCCCTAGGGCCAGATATAACTCAGTCATGGAAAGAAAGGCTTCCATGGTGACCAGTGCTCTGAGGAAGCTGAGACCAACCTTATTAGGGCCTCACTTCCCTACTCAGGCACCCCACCAGCCTATTTCTTTACCAAAGCCAACTACAGGTAGTTATCCCAAATCTTGGAGAGCATCCCAAACCCTACAGGGTAGGGACTCCTTAGTGGTCCATAAGACAGGGAGTATCCATGCTAGTGCAGGACCTTCCTTATATGGCCACTTAGGAAATAAAGTCTCAACTGGGCAAGGTTAGCCTTATCTCCTTTCGTTTGATGGGGGGGGGGGTTATGTAGGAAGGTAGGATCTGACTGCATGGTTAACCCCACTTTTTGCCTGGTGTTTTGCTGGTTTTTGACTAGTCTGACTGGGATCCTGCTAATCAGGACCCCAGTCTATCTGCTTTCTCCCTAAAATGTTATGCATGTACTTTGGTACACTTCAGATTGGATACTGGGGTACCCTTGTAAGTCCCTAGTATATGGTACCCATGTAACCAGGGCATAGGTACCCCAGAGGCCTCCCATGGGCTGAAGCATGTATTATGCCACCCATGAGAGGCCATGCAAAATGGAACTGCAGGTCTGCTACAGCAGCCTGTGTAAGATGGTGCTTGCACCACTTACTTTCGATATAGGTTCACTATATCTGTAGGTCACTACACTTAAAACTTATAAGTCACCCCTATAGCAGGCCTTATCAATCCTGAAGGCAGGGTGCTGGGTTTTTAGTGAGAGGGTGCCCCTGCATGAGCAGAGCTTCTCTGCAGCCTTCGGAGACCATTCTCCTGGGTTGTCTGTGACTCAGCCGGACATATAGGTAGAGGTGCATTATAACCTCGCGGCAAATGCTATTTCGAAAACGGCTGCATAGAAACATATCGGGTTTGGTATCAAACAACTTGGAATCATACCTCCATACTGGTAACCGGTGTGGAGGTATGATTCCACCCTTCTGAAGCAAGCTTCATGGGGTCACTGGTCTATCTGATACCAGCCTTCTTGACCCGGTCAGCACAAAATGGATGCTGCCGACCAGAGACACATTTCTGCTCTCCTGCTGCTGAGCCAAGCTCGAGTAGAGAAAGGCAGCACAATAGGCATCCTGTCACAGGGAGGTGTGACCACCTCCCAGACAGGATTTAGTGTATTGGGGCTGGGTGGGTGAACTCTGAGAGTGCCTGAAAGTCTGCACCCGGGGCACATTTGGTGTCCCTGTGCATAGTCCAGCTCAAACCAGTTCTGGGAGCCATTTTCTCCTGCTCTGGTGCGAAACTGGACAAAGGACATGGGTGTAACCACCCCTCTGTCCTGACCCTCCCCTAGGAGGGTCCCCCAAATCTGTCCAACCCTCTCCCGTGGGTACATAAGGGCTTACCTGGCTGTAAGACTTTAGATTTTACGTGGACAAGATTCTACAAGAAGAAACCACTGACCTTGGACCGTCTGGACACTCTGGACTTCGACTGGGCCCGACTTCGTCTCCCTCTCCGTCCAAAGCTTTGTCTGTTCCCTTGCTCCATACAGGCTCTGTGTAGGACCTGTGGTGCACTAAGGACAACTGAAGAATCTCCCTTGGAGTAAAGGAGTCACTCCCCTGCCCTAGCAGGCACCGTAATGCAACTGACTGGTCTGCTGCTCCTGAGCTCCTGTGGACTCTGAAGATTTCAGCAACACAGGAGGAGGTTTTTCGAACGTCTCTGAGGTTGATCTGCCCTCTCAGCAAGTTTGAGGCCAGTATCCCTTGTGGGGACTGAATAACCTGAACCCCTGTGCACTGCGTCCATTTGCAATTGCATATGCTTGTTGTCAATTCCTGAGCTTGTGCATTGGACTCCGTATAGTCCTGACCCTGAGCAGTATTTGCACCAAAGAACTCTGGCCTCCTCACACCGAGTGCTCCGTGGGCTGGTACTTTGCAATCTTGCACGAGGTCCCCTTGCGGCACCTGGTCCTGCGGCCTGTGGGTCTTTCTGAGGGTCATCTTGATTTCTGTTGGGCTTCCCTGGTTGCTCCAGACGTGCCCTGACTCCCCATTGCTTGGTGAGTCCCCTGGACCTTGCTGGTCTACACCGTAACCTATTTGACTTTCCTCCGTGGATTGCTTTTGCCAAGGCTTGTTGATGCTCCAGCCAGACACCAACCCCTCAGCACTCGACATCCTTCATGGGGCAGCTCACCTCTGGCTCCTGATTGTCCTCGACATCTCCTGGTCCTCGTGGCTGCAGAGTCAAGCATCCCTTCTTTGCACCTAAAGCAACCGACATCGGTGGGCATTCGTCTACCGAGCCCCTGGTCACTCTGAAGTGACCCAGACTCTGTCCCCTCTGCTTTCAGGTTCCCTCCTTCCCGAATCCAGGCTTGGATTCCACCGGACCCTTTTCACCTTCACGGCAGCAGTACTTCTTCACAGCCCTCCATTGAGAACGACGGCAGTTTCCAACGCCACTCCAGACTTATGCACCCAACTCCTCTGGGATAGGTAACTTGTGTACTATGGTATCCACGGGTGGGGTGGCTCTTCAAACTCTTAAGTTCCAAAGGATTCGCTCGAAGTCCTCCTAGAAGGGTCATTAAACTTTAAAAGTGTAACCGCGACTTCCCCATAGAATTGTACGGAGCCCGCGGTCGTGTTCACACACTGCACCCGTCCTCCGTGGGGTCCCTATCTACTCACCTTGGGTGGTTCCTTGGGGTCCCAGTGATTCTACGTGCTCCAGACATTGTCTTGATCTCAGTCGTGATTGTTATACCACTATTTTAGTATATGGTTTGGTCTCCCCCTGGAGCCCACTGTGTATTGTGCTACTTACAACTGTTCTATTGATCTTGTATGGTGTGCTTTGTGTTCTATCCTCGTGTAGAGGATAGTAGAGAGTGTTATATTAATAAATACATATTTTTATATAACTACTGTGTGGTTCTCCTTTCATTTAGTCAATATAGGAGGTGATATTCTGGTAAAACAAGCTGCTTTACATTCCTTCAAGATTAAGCCTGAAGGCTGCTCTCCACAGCTACCACTAGGATAGCTTTCTAAAGGTTATCTTTGACCTCATACATCATGAGGGTCGTTTGGACTGGTGCAAGGTGCCCACTTTAATTAGTGGACAGCATATACCAGGCCAACTTCTCACAACGGGGCCTCGTGCTGAGAAGAACCTAAGAGGTACTTTTGTCATCTCTGCCCCACCAAACCCCCTCTTCCAAAAAAACAACAAGCGTTGGCATAGCCAATAGGCCTCGCCTTTGGTACCTTATAAGTGTTTAGCCAGAACTGTTGGCTTTTCCAATGTTTTTAAGCTATGTTGTAATGCAGTGTGGCTGCTGTACTGCATGTTGAAAAGTTATAATAAAAAAGTGTTATAAGCATTTTTGTTACCTTATATATAACCAAGAAGACATTATGTGCAACTGAACAACCCTATTACAAAAAGAATTCACATAAAAAAATGTCTTCTAGTTTTTTGGTCCTTGCAATGCTGGCAATTTCTTCCTGCCTGGGCTAATGCTTGTTTGTTATAGCTTTTTTTGTTATGGGGCTACTTAAACAACGGGAGGGTGGAGGTTGGGAAATTGTACCTGAATTATAACACGAGCAGCGGTCAGACACTAGGGGAGAATCAATAGATGCCAAATTCCGAGGGCAGACTGAAGTGGTGGTGAGTGAGGCTGAGGTGGTTCTGAGGTAGTATATGCTGGTGTAGAGGTGATGCTGAGTGATACTGAGGTGGTGCTGAGTGATGCTGTGGTGGTGCTGAGTGATGTGGTGGTGATGAGTCATGCTGAGGTGGTGGTGTTGCACTGGTGCTCAGGTGGTGCTGAGTGATGCTGAGTTAGTGCTGTGCTGAGGTGATGCTGTGCTGATACTGAGGTGGATCTGCACTCAATCAATCAATCAATCAGGGGATTGTAAGCACGCTACTCACCCGTAAGGGTCTCAAGGCGCTGGGGGGGGGGAGCAGAACCGCTTAGCCGAAGAGCCAGGCACTGGTACTGAAGTGGTGCTGCATTGGTGCTGAATTGCTGCTGAGGTGGGGCTACTCTGGTGCTGAGGTGGGGCTGTGCTGGTGCTGAGATGGGGCTGTGCTGGTGCTGAGGTGGGGCTGTACTGGTGGTGGTGCACAGATGCAGAAGTGGTGCTGTGCTGATGCTGAGATGGTGCTGTGCTGATGTTGAGGTGGTGCTGCGCTGGTGCTGAGGTGGGGCTGCACTGATGCTGAGGTGGTGCTGCACTGATACTGAGTTGGTGCTGCAGTGGTGGTGGTGCACTGATGAGAAGGTGGTGCTGTGCTGATGCTGAGACGGTGCTGTGCTGATGCTGAGATGGTGCTGTAGTTGTACTCAGATGGTGCTGTGCTGATGCTGAGGTGGTGTTGCGCTGATGCTGCACTGGTGCTGAGGTGATGCTCCACTGGTGCTGGGGTGGTTCTGAGTGATGCTGTGCTGCGCTGATGCTTAGGTGATAATGCTACACTGATGCCGAGGTAGTGCTGTGCTGGTAGTGAGGTGGTGCTACACTTGTGCAGAGGTGGTTCTGTGCTGGTGCTGAGGTGGTGTGTTGGTGCTGCGTTAGGGCCGAGTTGGTGCTGCGCTGGGGCTGAATGGTGCTGAGGTGGTGCTGTGCTGGTGTTGTGGTGGTGCTCAGGTGCTGCTGAGTGATGCTCAGTTGGTGCTGCAGTGGTGCTGTTGAAGGGGTGCTGAGTGGGAACTGGTGCTGAAGTGGTGCTGCGCTGATGCTGAGGTGGTGCTGCTGTTGTGGGGCTGAGATGATGTTGCACTGTCTACTTGCAGGATATATTGTTAAGTAACCTCTACATGTTGCGTTTGGAGAGCTCGAGGAGGCATTCCTCGATGTTTGGTTTATTTCACCAATGATTGAAACCTAAAAGAAAGTATCAAAAGTTGAATGCGCACAACATAAAACTGCTTCCAGTTTAATAAAATTGAGTGATAACAGCGTTTTTACCTCTTTAATCGTATCGAAATAATCATGCTGTCAAAAGCACAATGTAAAGAGGCTGGTCTTACTGTCGGTCGTCTTCTTAAACTACACTTCCATTAAGTAAGTATATTATTTAAGACTTGGACATTTGAGCTAATGAAACCAAAAATTTTCTAGGATGAAAAACTACACAGCCTCTGGTTGAAAAAGCGCATGTGAAACCAAAGACATGATTTGCTGCCCTCGGCTGAGTGCGTTCGGAAGGCCAAAACAAGCCCAGGCAAAAGAAAAAGTAGTGCGCCGAAACTAACTTGTATGGCCGATAAGCGTTTCCAAACGCTTAGACATTATGGCGCGTAATAAGAGTGGCATGCTTATCTTGGGCGACAGACATCGCACAGCTTGTGAGGTACTCTTAAGGATACCGCCTTAGAGTACACATTCCGTTACTAACGCAATTATTTGTTCATTTTTTGATCTCAGCTTGAGCTGTAAACAACAAGCTCTGATAGATACTTGAACATTACGGCTGTTGCCGTTCGTCACATTTTTTGCTTGTGGCTATGTGGGCAGTAGCGCATAAATGTTGCTCCATGTTTAACTAACTAGTAGTAACACTTGAAAATGTGTTGACGGTGCAGTGCCATGTGGGCAGTAGCACACAAATGTTGCTTCATGTTTTACTAACTAGTAACAACACTTGAAAATGTGCTGACAGTGCAGTGCACGTAATCACAACAATGGCATGCACATCAAGTAGCAACAAATTTATTGCACGGCATGATCTATTTAAAACCGTTTTTGTATGCTGGCCAATATAACTGTTTGAAATAACCAGCAGCCTTTTCTAATCCCAGTCAGGTTATTTGTATTGTGGCATGCCTAATTTTATCAGGTACCCTGACTAAACATATTTATGACAAGATTGATGATTAGCCAAAGAGTTGTGATAATAGCTTACATAGATGTTTTCATGGGTATACCAGATAGTGCAATACTATATCACACTATAAGTTGGAGTGCCTATAGGCATCATAGCAATGTATCTACAAAGTTATGATATTCCTGATTCCACTTATATTTTCCAAATGGCGGCGTCCCTGATCCTATTCAGTGACACTAGCCATCCAACTTCTTTAATGTGTGCATTCAGTTGATGGCTGAACAGTTTTTAACTTATGTTATGGGAACCTGTGTCGTAATGTTTCATTATTACCTATGCCTTTAACACAGTGCTCAATCCCCCTATTTACAGAGCGGTGCCCCTCCCCTGAGCTGTCGCCAGGTTGAGGTGAGGCAACCTATCCGTACACAACGGGTAAGCTACCACTTTATTTTATTTTTTGGTTGTTGTCTTGCCAATGTGCTCTGACCAAGGATGAGGACGATGTCCCACCTGGTTACTGGAATAATCTGTTTGCTTTGAGTTAAGAGACGGTTGCATTGTTTGATCTCTTCTGTTATCTTATGTCATTTTACAGGTACGACCAGTAAATCGAACACACCAAACGTGGGATTACTGGTTCTGTATTGAAACTATACCCTTTTGCAATTGTTGTTACACTTTGATTTGTCTAAACACTTTTTCAATCGCAGTAGCACAGAATATCTTTTGGTCCTGACGAAAGCCGCAACACCTTACAGGGTCCTTGAGGCTGAAACATGTAGACCCATCCACGTCCACCATACGCAGTTATTATTTTAAACTGCAGGTGCTCTGTTTTTAATCCTGACATCAGGAACAAACCAATAAAGTCCATATTGCTCCTGTTAGTTAGTTTTAATATCACTCACTCACATTTTTCTGTCTTTAAGTTCCGCACTGCGCCTGTCACCCAACCCATTCCGTTGTCTTCTCGTCTGAAGGATTTATTATATCTTAAATAGTGTAGGAATAAAAAACATCCCTGAGCTCCTCCCTCACAGTGAGGGGGTAGTAGCCCTTGGCGGGTCTAGGGTTCCCCATCAAGAGGAGAATCCCAGATGATGAAGCATGCCACCTCGGTGGGTGATGGGATTACGTCCTAATTAAGGGACCCCCTTAGTAGCACGTTGAGATCATCTTTGCTGTCTCTTCTTCAGGCATATATATGTGTGTTCTCAGACCCGAGGATTTTGTGTGTTGAATCGATAATAAAGTGATCCATGTAACAGGGCCAGTCTCTAGGGCGTGACCAAAACAGCAAAAGTAGGGACAAATGTACACTATTCACCAACGAAAACAAAGGAATTACAAAAGGCACATGAAGTAAGGAATCGATACGTATGGGCGTGATGAAAGCCCATACAGTTAGATACACCATGTCTCGAGAGACAGCGCATGCGCTGCCTAGGCAAGACCTAAAAACCACTTGCTGAGGGTCGTGCAGATGTCCGTGGGTGTTGTTTCACCCCCTTAATGGACATCAGCTGTTCAAAGCCTCGAAAGACCAGCTGAAAACCCACTCTTTGCAGTGGTTTCCAGCTTGTTTACCCTGCCACTACATGATATACGCTCCTCACTGTGTGACTGTGTGAAGGGAACCGACATCGTGTGACACCTGGTGCCACCAAGTGAGTTTGCATACTTAGTAGAAGTGGTAGGGCATTGATTGACAGGTTCTGGCTCTTCCATTTGCAACAGAAAGTGTTTCACAGAGGACCATCTTCAAATGCCACAAGGCCAGGCCGCCGCCTGCAGTACGTCAGACGCGGTCTGTTTATCCCAATGCAGACATGTTTAAGCCATCCTGGCTTAACACAAGCCTTCCACTTACCAGAAGTAAGGAGAAAGCAACATTACTCGAGAGTTTAGCAGCGACACTTGGCTTCAGAAAAGACAGGAGAGTGATTTATGCTTTGTGGGAAGTGTAATGCGAGATGCTCTGAGCGCACTTGTAAACACAGGCATTTTAGAAATGGAATCAGCTGGCAAGGCAGCAGTTCAAAGACAAGAAAGTGGCCAACGCTTTCAAGACAAGAGATGTGCGCATTCCCGCGTGCAGGGCTCTTTAGACCAGAGTACCCGTAAGCACTGCTGGGACTTTGTATATCTTATGCATCCATAATGTCCTGCGGAGAGCAGGGCTAAAAAGAAACACTCGGACTCAGGAGTGGTCTGA
The DNA here is from genome assembly GCA_963921515.1 of Calotriton arnoldi. Taxonomy (NCBI): domain Eukaryota; kingdom Metazoa; phylum Chordata; class Amphibia; order Caudata; family Salamandridae; genus Calotriton; species Calotriton arnoldi. Next base: position 477,400 of record CAWUFW010012706.1, read on the forward strand.
AACCATTATCATAAATCATTAGGAAGCATTCGTCAGCCCAGCTGGCATGCCAGGCTTATTAATGAAAGGTCCTCCGATGATCCAGTTTTGTCTTTCTCCTTCCAAGAGGAACTTGCAGTTAAATAATATCAATTCAGAGCACTTAACAGGGACTTAACTCTGCTGATTTGTTACAAAGCTACAACGCACTTGCCTTCACATCAGTTTTACCAAGAACATCGCAAGATTTACATTAAGGATATTTTTCATCCAAATAAGGGATTTTCTCGAGCTGCAGTCAGAAATGTGCGGGCCGAAATGAAAGTGGCAAAGCAGAAGCTGCGGGAAGCCTTACGTCTATGGGAGTCACTTACAGGTGGCCGCGGTCGCAAATCAACCCCTATGGACTTTCTTGCAAAAACCTGTTGCCCCAGAACTCTGCTTTCGATTGAGTCCTGCCCTCTGTCCCCAGCACCCACAGAAGCAGAGATGGGGGGGGGGGAGGTGGGGGCGCTTTTATGTGCCACACAATCCCTCTGGGACCAAAAAAGGAACCCTTCCTCGGGTATTCTTTGAAACTGTAACAAACTCTAGAGGTTTTATTTCACAGATTAAGCTTTGCAACTGAAATGTGCTCCCATTGTTCTGCCATAGAATGTCTTTGATCCCCAATTTGAGATTTTTAAACTATGTAATGTAATAATTTTAATTCACCGAGCCGTGCTGACCGCTGTATTCTCATAGCACAACACCACAAATGAATCACCAGTAAGTATTTTTTTTAAATGTGTTATTGTTACAAAAATGAATGGTGTCCATTCGGTCGACCTCAGAAAGATGAAAGGCTGAGTCAGTCTCGTTTTTATATCTGCACTTAGGGCCATTGTGCCACGTTGCCAAAACTGTGAAAACACTGGCAAAGTTTTACAAATCACTGATTCTGTTTTAATAAATGTGCTTGCAAAATGAAATGTTTATCTTGGACAAAGTATCAGCACAGTTGAGGAGATAGTTTCTTGCCTGGTGCCCAGGTCCAGAGTCTGAAAGTCATTACTATCTGGGGAATGAATGTACGTGTTAAAGAATATCTCAAACTTGGCAGTGAGTTTATACATGTGGAACCTCTGAGTAAACGGTGAGCATGTCAGGGGTATCAATTATACCCTTTTCTCCATCTCGGAGTGCTATAAAGCATAGCATTTATTCAGCGGCTATACACTGCAGTGCTAACTGCTTCTGATCCCTCCATTTAATAATGTATTCAAAACAATGTTTATTTTAGCCAGCTCCAGAGTGACCAAGGCCAGTACTGGCCTCCCTGTGGAATTAAACTACGAGGCAGCAATAGCGTGTCAGTGATTACACCCATAGTGGAAAGGTTCACGTTAGTGGAACCTAGCTTACAATAGTTGGGAACCTTTGAAGAAAAGGTAAAGCATAGCAATTTCAGTTGAGTTACCGACCTTCTGGGCAGTGGCGGCCGGCTCAGGTAAGAGCGGTGGGCGGGGAGGGGGCGCGGGGGGAGGCGGGGCAGGGTGGGGGTCGGGTAAGTTGACATACGACAGGAGAAGTAAAATTAAATTTAAATAAAACACTTACCTTGCACTCTCCGCATCGCCGATGCGGCGAGCGCAAGGTAAGTGGTTTTATTTGATTTTTTATTTAATTTTCCTTCTCCCAACATATGTCGACTTACCCGACCCCCACCCTGCTCTGCCCCCGCCTGGTCCCACCGCTCTTACGTTTGCCGGCCGCTAGTGGGTACTCTCTCCCACGCCAGTAAGGAACAGGTACACAGCCTAACTGTGTGGACTCTTCTTAGTTAAATGAACTCTTCTTTGGGGCATATTATCAAGAACGGTGTTAAAATTATTGCCGGTTTAGCGGCAGAAAACTGCCGCTAAAGCGGCGATAATGGGCTTGATAATATGCCCTGGAGAATTCCAATAGAAGCCCATGTTCACACCAGAACATGGACTTCTATTGGAATTCTCAGGGGCATATTATCAAGCCCATTATCGCCGCTTTAGCGGCAGTTTTCTGCCGCTAAACCGGCGATAATTTTTAACACCGTTCATGATAATATGCCCCTTAGTTATTTGTTTACTGCTCGGGATTCAAGCAGTCCTTAATCTGTGCCGGTGGTTGAAGGTGGTGGGCACCAGCACTCATTTTTGGGATTGACATTTATTTTTCATCATCAGACTGACACAAGACAACAAAGAGAAAGGCAGAAGAGGCGTTAAAAGGAGGTAGATATATATAGGAAACCAGGGACGAATGGAGAATACAAATAGATAAAGAGACAGGAAGTGTAGAGTGGTGGAAGAAAGAGGCATGAGGTGGAATCAAAACTAAACATCTGTGGTGTGCCAGAACTCCGACATTTAGCAATGCCAACGGTGGCTCCCATGGACAAGATTAGACCCCTGCTCAGATTTTTGTTTTTTGGACAAATCAAATACTGGTTACAAAAGGACATAGCTTCCCATGGAATTTTGCCTCGCTATTTAAAAAACAAAACAAATTACACTTGCAAATACATTTGATTTTGAAAGAGCAGTGTGGCAATGTTGGATTGCGAAGCACAGTACCCAAGTCCAAAATGTGTTTGCGCCATTGTTTGAGCGTATGCTCTATACATAGACATTACCTCTGCCACTCTGTCAGGAAGTTGGATAGTTATTTTCACAACAAACTGCAGCCACTGGGGCACTTCTTTGATTTTTGTTTCATTTTTAGATTTTAGGAGACCAGTGCCAGCTTTGCTACTAGTGTGACATTTGCTCTTACAACTTTGTATAAGTTGTGTTTAATGCTGCTTAGCTGAACAAAACAATTTTGCCATTATACAACCAGTCAAAACTAGAGGTTACCTTCATCAATTTGTTCGATAATACACATTTTTATAACTTCTTTAGAAAATCAAAAGATGAAGGGCAGTGGGGCCCGTATTACGATGATGAACACTGACTGTTGTGCCCCAGTTTTAGAAAATGACAATGTGCATACAGGTACTGATTCACAACAAGACCGGGGTGTAGAGTAGCTGGCAAGGCTGGGAGCTCCAGCGTTACACTGACTTTTCTTTTTTGTTTTGTTTCACATTTCTTTATTTGAGTTTAACAGGGAACAAAACCATATCAACAGGGTACACCAGTCAATACAGTCCAGTGTCAGCCCGCAGAAACCAGTAAACATATGGGCACACGCAGTACACAGGCAGGGCACAGCACCGCAGTGACGCCCTGGCCCAGATGATCCGGTGACAAGCAGGTGAACCTGGAGTCCAAGGGGAAGGAGGGCATGGCGCGGAGGGAGGGGGGCCCCAGTCCCAGGAGAGGAAGGGAACAGAAGCACAGAGGAGAGTGAGGAATATGGAAGGGCAAGAGAGAAAAAAGAGCAGGATGAAAGTAGGTGAGAAGAGGCGTGGAGGAAGGGAAGGAGCCAGAAGAAGAAGAGGGGCAGCTGAAGGGGGAGCACAAGGGGAGAATGGGGCCTCAAAGACAGGCCCATAGAGGCCGCAGAAACCAACAAAGTGGCCCACTGGAATGGGACAAGAGCCCGGGAGGGCCAAGAAAGCCCAGCAAGCAGGCCCACCCACCAGGCAACCAGCACTCTACGCTCAGCGCCCAACGCCCTGCAAGAAGGGTGTCCAAGTATGAAGTAAGGTCTCCAGCGTGCTCTGTAGGTTATAAATGGCTCGCTCATATGAGGCTATCTGCTACATGTCTGAGAGCCACTCCTCATGTGTGGGGGGAGGGGAGAACACCAATGCTGGAGAACGCAGGTCTTTACTGTCGCAAGATCCATATGGAGCGACCGGCAATCATGGTGGGACAGTGTGGGAGAGCCCGCAAAGTCATGGCCCTGGATGAATGGTTGGGCTAGCGGCACAGGAATTGCCAGAATCTCGCTCAGCGTGGCACCAACGGGCCCTCAGAAGGGATGGACAGTGGGGCAGTCATATAGTATATGAACCAACTCACAATGTGTGTCGTCACAGCGACAACAGCTGGAGTAGGGTAGCAGTTTTACAACCCTTAACTTCACCGTGGTCCAATGTCACTCAGGGAACTATTTAACCCCTTCGCTGCTAGGCCTTTTCCCCTCCTGTGCTAAGCCTTTTTTTGGCTATTTGGGGTAGTTCGCGCTTAGGCCCCTGTAACTTTTTGACCACATAACGTATCCACGCCAAATTTGCGTCCTTTTTTTCCAACATCATGGGGATTCTAAAGGTACCCAGGGTTTGTGGATTCCCCTGGAGGGGACCCAGAAATTAGCCAAAATACAGCAAACTTTTGGTTTTTGGTGGAAAAATGCGAAAAAAGGGCTACAGATGAAAGCGTCTGGTTTTTTCCCTGCAAATGGCATCAAAAAAGGGGTTGTGGTGCTGAAATCACCATCTTCCCAGCTTTCAGGGACAAGCAGACTTTTGTCAGAAAACCAAAATTTTTTACACAGTTTTGGCATTTTTCTGGGACATAGTCTATTTTTGCTATTTTTTGTGCTTTCAACCTCCTTCCAGTTAATGGTAGAAATGGGTATGAAAGCAATAATGGATCCTGGAAAGCCATATATTTATGAAAAGTAGAAACAATTCTGAATTCAGCAAGGGGTCATTTGTGTAGATCCTTCAAGTTTTCTTTATAGAAACAAACAGTTAAATATAGGAAAAATTGAAAATTAGTTGAAAAAATCAGCCATTTGTGTCAACGTTTTCACCTGTAACTTCTTCTAATTATGACAGCTATTTGAAAGCAATATACCGTTACATCCGCTGGACCTTTCTGGTTGTGGCGATATATAGGACTTGTAGGTTCACCAAGAACCCGACGAACCCAGAGCCAATAACTGAGCAGCGTCTTGCAATGGTTTTTTATTATGTACCGGGTATATAGCAATTATTCTGGGAAAATTTATACATGGAAAAATCGGTATGAAAGACACCTATGTATTTCTGAAATGGGAACAAAATATAGAGTTTAGAAATAGTAGATATTTGCACATTTCCGAAATTGGGAGTACCCATACTAGCATGAGAATTATAGGACATTTTTCAAAATGACTTCTTTTTTACACATTGCCTTTCATTTGGAAGGCAGAAATGCATCAAAAGTCAATAGATAATAACAGTTGCTCTACAATTTTGTGTTACCCTAAGTCTCCCTATAAAAATGGTACCTCACTTGTGTGGGTAGGCCTAGTGCCTGCGACAGGAAACAGCCCAAAACGCAACGTGGACACACCACATTTTCACAGTGAAAAATGACCCTTTTTTGCAAAGTGCCTAGCTGTAGTTTTTGAACCCTAGCTCTGCCGGCACCTAGGGAAACCTAGCAAACCTATACATTTTTGAAAACTAGACACCCAGGGGAATCCAGGATGGGGTGACTTGACTGGCTCTCACCTGGTTCTGTTACCCAGAATCCCTTGCAAACCTAAAATATTGTCAAAAAAAACAAATTTTCCTCACTTTTCTGTGGTGGAAAGTTCTGGAATCTGCATGGATCCCCAAAATTCCACCCACCCCGCGTTCCCCAAAGTCTTTTGAGAAAAACGGTACCTCACTTGTGTGGGTAGGCCTAGTGCCCGCGACAGGAAACAGCGCAAAACACAACGTGGACACACCACATTTTCACAGTGAAAAATGACCCTTTTTTTTAAAAAGTGCTTAGCTGTAGTTTTTGAACCCTAGCTCTGCCGGCAGCTAGGGAAACCTAGCAAACCTATACATTTTTTAAATCTAGACACCCAGGGGAATCCAGTATGGGGTGACTTGACTGGCTCTCACCAGGTTCTGTTACCCAGAATCCCTTGCAAACCTAAACAATTGTCAAAAAAAACACATTTTCCTCACTTTTCTGTGGTGGAAAGTTCTGGAATCTGCGTGGATCCACAAAATTCCACCCACCCCGCATTCCCCAAAGTCTTACGAGAAAAATGGTACCTCACTTGTGTGGGTAGGCCTAGTGCCCGCGACAGGAAACAGCGCAAAACACTACGTGGACACACCACATTTTCACAGTGAAAAATTACCCTTTTTTTGCAAAGTGCTTAGCTGTAGTTTTTGAACCCTAGCTCTGCCGGCACCTAGGGAAACCTACCAAACCCACAGATTTCTGAAAAGTAGACACATGGGAGATTCCAGGGAGGTATGGCTTGCGTGGATCCCCCAATGTTTTCTTACCCAGAATCCCCCAGAAACCTGAAATTTTGCTGAAAAAATCACTTTTTTCACACATTATTGTGTGGGAAAGTTGGGCATCACCGGGCTGACACAAATTTCATACCACCCAGCATTGCCCCAGGTCTCCCGATAAAAATGGGGCCTCACTCGGGTGGGAGGCCCAAGTACCCGCAACAGGCAAGGGCCCAAAACGTATTGAGGCGACATCAAAAATGCCTATCACAAAACGACCTGGTTTTGCAAGGGGGGTCCCATGACTTTTTGGCCCGGGGCTCGGCGGCCACTTAGGGAAACCCAGCAAACCCACACATTTCTGAAAAGTAGACACCCGGGGGATTCCAGGGAGGTATGGCTTGCGTGGATCCAACAACATTTTCTTACCCAGAATTCCCTGCAAACCTGAAATTTTACTGGAAAAAAATCACTTTTTTCACACATTTTTGTGTGGGAAAGTGGTGGCATCACCAGAATGACACAAATTTCCTACCACCCAGCGTTCCCCCAGGTCTCCCGATAAAAATGGTGCCTCACTTGGGTGGGAGGCCCAAGTACGCGCGACAGGCAAGGGCCCAAAACGTATTGAGGCGACATCAAAATTGCCTATCACAAAATGACCTGGTTTTGCAAGGGGGGTCCCATGACTATTTGGCCCGGGGCTCGGCGGCCACCTAGGGAAACCTAGCAAACCCACACATTTCTGAAAAGTAGACACCCGGGGGATTCCAGGGAGGTATGGCTTGCGTGGATCCACCAACATTTTCTTACCCAGAATCCCCTGCAAACCTGACATTTTGCTGAAAAAATCACTTTTTTCAATCATTTTTGTGTGGGAAAGTTGTGGCATCACCGGGCTGACACAAATTTCCTACCACCCAGCGTTCCCCCAGGTCTCCCGATAAAAGTGGTGCCTCACTCGGGTGGGAGGCCCAAGTACGCGCGACAGGCAAGGGCCCAAAACGTATTGAGGCGACATCAAAATTGCCTATCAGAAGACGACCTGGTTTTGCAAGGGGGTCCCATGACTTTTTGGTCCGGGGCTCGGTGGCCACCTAGGAAACCTAGCAAACCCACACATTTCTGAAAAGTAGACACCGGGGCATTCCAGGGAGGTATGGCTTGCGTGGATCCACCAACGTTTTCTTACCCAGAATCCCCTGCAAACCTGAAATTCTGCTGAAAAAAATCACTTTTTTCACACATTTTTGTGTGGGAAAGTTGTGGCATCACCAGGCTGACACAAATTTCCTATCACCCAGCGTTCCCCCAGGTCTCCCGATAAAAATGGTGCCTCACTCGGGTGGGAGGCCCAAGTACGCGCGACAGGCAAGGGCCCAAAACGTATTGAGGCGACATCAAAAATGCCTATCACAAAACGACCTGGTTTTGCAAGGGGGGGTCCCATGACTTTTTGGTCCGGGGCTCGGCGGCCACCTAGGGAAACCTAGCAAACCCACACATTTCTGAAAAGTAGACACCCGGGGGATTACAGGGAGGTATGGCTTGCGTGGATCCACGAACGTTTTCTTATCCAGAATCCCCTGCAAACCTGAACTTTTGCTGAAAAAAAATCACTTTTTTCACACATTTTTGTGTGGGAAAGTTGTGGCATCACCAGGCTGACACAAATTTCCTACCACCCAGCGTTTCCCCAGGTCTCCCAATAAAAATGGTGCCTCACTCGGGTGGGAGGCCCAAGTACGCGCGACAGGCAAGGGCCCAAAACATATTGAGGCGACATCAAAAATGCCTATCACAAAACGACCTGGTTTTGCAAGGGGGGTCCCATGACTTTTTGGCCCGGGACTCGGCGGCCACCTAGGGAAACCCAGCAAACCCACACATTTCTGAAAAGTAGACACCCGGGGGATTCCAGGGAGGTATGGCTTGCGTGGATCCACCAACGTTTTCTTACCCAGAATCCCCTGCAAACCTGAAAGTTTGCTGAAAAAAAAACACCCGGTGATGCCACAACTTTCCTACACAAAAATGTGTGAAAAAAGTGACTTTTGCAGCAAAATTTCAGGTTTCGGGGGATTCTGGGTAAGAAAACGTTGGGGGATCCACGCAAGCCATACCTCCCTGGAATCCCCGGGTGTCTACTTTTCAGAAATGTGTGGGTTTGCTAGGTTTCCCTAGGTGGCCGCCGAGCCCCGGGCCAAAAAGTCATGGGACCCCCTTGCAAAACCAGGTCGATCTTCTGATAGGCAATTTTGATGTCACCTCAATACGTTTTGGGCCCATGCCTGTTGCAGGTACTTGGGCCGCCCACCCGAGTGAGGCACCATTTGTATCGGGAGACCTGGGGAACTGGGTGGTAGGAAATTTGTGTCAGCCCGGTGATGCCACAACTTTCCTACACAAAAATGTGTGAAAAAAGTGACTTTTTCAGCAAAATGTCAGGTTTCTGGGGATTCTGGGTAAGAAAACGTTGAGGGATCCACGCAAGCCATACCTCCCTGGAATCCCCGGGTGTCTTCTTTTCAGAAATCTGTGGGTTTGGTATGTTTCCTAGGTGTCCGCCGAGCTCCGGGCCAAAGAGTCATGGGACCCCCTTGCAAAACCAGGTCGTTTTCTGATAGGCAATTTTGATGTTGCCTCAATACGTTTTGGGCCCTTGCCTGTCACGCGTACTTGGGCCTCCCACCCGAGTGAGGCACCATTTGTATCGGGAGACCTGGGGAACGCTGGGTGGTAGGAAATTTGTGTCAGCCCGGTGATGCCACAACTTTCCTACACAAAATGTGTGAAAAAAGTGACTTTTTCAGCAAAATTTCAGGTTTCTGGGGATTCTGGGTAAGAAAACGTTGGGGGATCCACGCAAGCCATACCTCCCTGGAATCCCCGGGTGTCTTCTTTTCAGAAATCTGTGGGTTTGGTAGGTTTTCCTAGGTGGCCGCCGAGCACTGGGCCAAAAAGTCATGGGACCCCCCTTGCAAAACCAGGTCGTTTTGTGATAGGCTATTTTGATGTCACCTCAATACATTTTGGGCCCTTGTCTGTCGTGGGTACTTGGGCCTCCCACCCGAGTGAGGCACCATTTTATCGGGAGACCTGGGACAATGCTGGGTGGTAGGAAATTTGTGTCAGCCCAGTGATGCCACAACTTTCCCACACAAAATGTGTGAAAAAAGTGATTTTTTCAGTAAAATTTCAGGTTTCTGGGGGACTCTGGGTAAGAAAGCGTTGGGGGATCCAAGCAAGCCATACCTCCCTGGAATCCCCGGGTGTCTAGTTTTCAGAAATGTGTGGGTTTGGTAGGTTTCCTAGGTGGCCGCCGAGCCCCGGGCCAAAAAGTCATGGGACCCCCCTTTGCAAAACCAGGTCGTTTTGGGATAGGCAATTTTGATGTCACCTCAATACGTTTTGGGCCCTTGCCTGTCGCAGGTACTTGGGCCTCCCACCCGAGTGATGCACCGTTTTTATCGGGAGATCTGGGGGAACGCTGGGTGGTAGGAAATTTGTGTCAGCCCGGTGATGCCACAACTTTCCCACACAAAAATGTGTGAAAAAAGTGATTTTTTGGTGTAAAATTTCAGGTTTCTGGGGGATTCTGGGTAAGAAAACGTTGGTGGATCCACGAAAGCCATACCTCCCTGGAATCCCCTGGGTGTCTAGTTTTCAGAAATGTGTGGGTTTGGTAGGTTTCCCTAGGTGGCCACCGAGCCCCAGGCCAAAAAGTCAATGGGACCCCCCTTGCAAAAAAAGTCGTCTTCTGATAGGCAATTTTGATGTCGCCTCAATACGTTTTGGGCCCTTGCCTGTCGCGGGTACTTGGGCCTCCCACCCGAGTGATGCACCATTTTTATCGGGAGACCTGGGGGAACACTGGGTGGTAGGAAATTTGTTTCAGCCCGGTGATGCCACAACTTTCCCACACAAAAATGTGTGAAAAAAGTGATTTTTTCAGCAAAATTTCAGGTTTCTGGGGGATTCTGGGTAAGAAAACGTTGGGGGATCCACGCAAGCCATACCTCCCTGGAATCCCCGGGTGTCTAGTTTTCAGAAATGTGTGGGTTTGGTAGGTTTCCCTAGCTGGCCGCCGAACCCGGGGCCAAAAACTCATGGGACCCCCTTGAAACCAGGTTGGTTTGTGATAGGTAATTTTGATGTCGCCTCACTAGGTTTTGGGCCCTTGCCTGTCGCGGGTACTTGCCCCACCCCTCTTTATCGGGAGACCAGGGGGAGCAGAAAGGCTGTAATGGTGGCGGGGATGTGGGCATTGGTGTGCCCACTTCGGGCAGCCCCCACCCTAAAAACAAATGCGCAAAAAAAAATCCCTGGCGTCAAGTGGGCTTTCTGCCGCCCCGGGGGGGCAGAAAGACTGTTATGGTGGAAAGGGCGTGGGGGCATTGGCGTGCCCATTTTGGGCAGCCCCCACCCTAAAACAAATTGCACACAAAAAAATCCCTGGCATTTAGTGGGCTTTCTGCCCCCCCGGGGGGGGCAGAAAGGCTGTAATGGGGGGTGGGGGCATTGGGGTGCCCATTTCAGGCAGCCCCCACCCTAAAAACAATGCACCAAATAAAAATCCCTGGTGTCTAGTGGGCTTTCTGCCCCCCAGGGGGGGCAGAAAACTGAACATTGGCAATTTTTTTAGGGGGAGCAAAAGGCCTTGCCCAAGGGGCCGCTCCCCCCTCCCTGGTGCCTTAGTGGGTGGATCCCTGCTTGGGGATCGCCCCCCTGGGGAGGGGTACCATTGGAAAGGGGAGATTCTCCCCTTTCCAATGATACCTCTCCCGTCTTTCTACGTGCTCAGGGGGCTGAGATAGCCCCCTGAGCACGTAGAAAGTGAAACTGAAATGAGCCTAAAGGCTCATTTTAGTTTCGATTTCAGTGAAATGAAGTCAGCGCGACGTGCGCGCTTATCTTCATTTCACTGAAAGGAGGGGGCCTCGGGAGCTGGGGAAGCTCTTCCCCAGCTCCCGAGGCTGTGGGGAGAAAAGGAAATCCCTCTGCTGTCTGCAGCAGAGGGATTTCGTGTCCCTGGCCTCATGACGGAATGGTTCCGTCATGAGCACAGGGCACTGATGCTCATGACGGAACCATTCCGTCATGAGCATCGAAAGGAGGTTAAAGAGGCAAAACGTCAGCCTGGCTTTCCTGCCACCATGACCAAGAGCATCCAGCAGGTCTGCCCAGTCCTCCAGCTTGTACTCCATCTGGAGGCGAGCTTGCCACTTGGTTCTCAGGCTGTCCAACAGGGGAAAAGAATACATATATTGGGTGAGAAGGCTGTAAAGGCCTGACCCTCACCCCATGGAAGCAACACCATGCTTTAAGTTAGGAGACCACTGGGAAGGAGAGGAGGGCCCAGGGTTGCAGTCCCAGGCGGCTGGTGAGACAGTAACACAGCTGAAGGTACCACCAGTGCTGGAGGGAACTCCTGGTGAAGCACCTCAAAGAACTTGAGGACTGCACTGCCTTTTCTTGACCAGTGTTCCATCATTGGTAAAGCAGTGAGTATGTGTAGTATCTTCATGTTATGTTTATAGTGTGCAACTTTACCTTGTAACTAGCTGCTCAGCCCATCTTCCAACTGTCTCACACACACACAGGCACCCAAGCAGTCCCAAACATTCCACTCACGTCAACATTCCACACAGACCACACACACTGGCTGAGCAGCTCGGTGCAGCAATATTGCTTGCGGCGCTGCGCTGCGTCATATCATTGTAAATATGCCCCCAGGTACCTTACAGAGATTCACATTAATGAGTAATCAGGACTGGTGTTGTCGGCGTTGTAAAGACACTGCATCTGGAAAAAGGATGCTGATTATGTTCAATTTTAATTTGAGTGATTTCTTAAAATTCTAAAGATGAAACAAATGGATACAAAAAAAGGCAATTGATTAATGCTTTAAATTCTCATAATGTCTACAGAGATACCACACTTTCCACCTTTCGTGAATGTAAAAATCAACTCGCAGAAAAAAAGTCCTCCAACCCATGGCATAATTTAATTGTGCCTTTTTTGATCATGCTTAATTCAAAAAACAACTTTACAGACATGCAAAAAGCAAGACAAAATGCAGAAATCACTACCTCAGGAGTAAAGCACAACGATTTAACTTCAGCCTATACATTATAAAACTCTGAATGTCTTTTAATGAAAGATTTCTTTCATATTATTTCTTCAAATTGATTTTCAACGGTCTTGGAATAGCTCATTTCAAAACAAAGGGTAGTTTTCATTACCAAGAAACGTGTCTGCGACTTTTCAGGATTTTTTGCGTGTTTCCTGATGCTTCCCGTAAAAAAATCCTTGATTTCCCCACAAATTTACCGTGACAGAATGACAGCCCTAATTATCCTGAATCCATGTTTCAATGGTATAATTTCATGCAATTGGAAACGTTCTATTAAGAAAGAAATGAAACCTCTTAGGTACCAACTTCTTCTGCCAAGCCAAAAAAGAGAAAGACAGAGAGTACAAAAAGCCACTATCAGCAGTACATTTCTTAATTCTTTGCCCTTTGCGGCATCCTTCACGGGATCTGGTCACATCAGGAACAGTAACATCAACTGGCATTCCTCACTCTCTCCGCAAATACTTTATGGAACTGCCTGCATGTACAGTGTCAAAGCCAGGGCCAGTTTCATATGCTGCATTTCTACCTCTACGTTACAAAAGAAAATATTGACGTTAAAAATCTGTAAACAAGTTTCAGTTATTATATGGATTTTGATTGTATCGATATCTTTTTGGGATAGCAGAAGTTACTTTAACTTATTCTGAACTGCCACTTGCAGTCTTTCATAGTTCCATATTCGATGATATCTCACATACTCTTGCACAATTACAATTCATCAACAGAAATCGTATTTTGTTTTTAACCCCTTAATGGCTGGGCCTTTCTCCCCCAGGACTGAGCCCTTTTTAGGTCGAGCCTAGCGCAGCACACAGGAGCTGCTCTGCGAGCCATGCTGTATCTACTCCGCGTGGTTAGACCACGTCCACCACTTCCGATTTCTTCCTTCATGTGCCTTACTGTAGTCCTTTATTTTTATTGGTATAAGTTGGTCTTTGTCCAGCCTTTGCGTGTGTGTTTTTTTACTGTGTGCTGACTGCCCCTGTTACGTGTCGCCTTACTATTTGATCTATTTATAATTTGTTGGCACACTCTCTTTTTTCAGTGAAGTGGCCCCGTGCCATGAACACACCTTTAACACGGCCGCGCTATATTTTTGAACGCATTTTATTTGATACGGTTGAGCTGCCTCGGCAGCAGGTATGGGAGGCGTAACCTGTGCCACATGTTTCTTTATCTCAAATGCTCCCACCTCATTTGCTATCCAACTATACACATTAATTTCCTTTGTTTCATGTTGTTTAACTCCATCTCAGATGACATGAAACAATGACAATGAATGGGCGGACATTTTGCTGGCAGTAACGTTCCTTCTGGACTCTTGTTCCCCTTCTGACCATTCCCAGAAGGGCACCCCTGGCTGCCCTAAGAGTCCTCAATGCCACTTCCATGTTATGGCTCCTTCTTCCTCCTGTTCTTCCAGCAGAGCCAGGGACAACTTGCGACCGGTGCCCTACAGTGATGTCAGAGCTGTGTGCCACGGCTTATGAAGGAGGCGTGAACGAGGCCTTGGTCTGCCTGCTGCATGTCGGTTTACTTAGTCCAGAGGTATTGCTTTGAAATTGCAGGTATGTGCAGTTTATTACCCCATATGGTTACTGGAAAACATGTAAATTCTGTCACTGTTACATTTTAAACCCATTCGAAAATGGAGCATTTTGTTAGGAATGGGAGATTATTTGTTTTTCTGATCTCTAACTATGCCTCTGCAAGAGGAGTTCAGAAGATGAATTATCCATAAATATGCCCAAATTTAGATTTTATATTGTCACATTTGCTGTGTATTCAATAGAGTTAGGCAAGCCAACAAATTAACACAGAGAGGCGAGCTATGGGGTCTATTACGATGGCGGGCGGACTGTGTCCGCCCGCCACCACAATGACAAACGGGACTGCCCGCAAGAGATGCGGCGGTCCTGCAATGGCAATTAGGATGCCACTGCCACGGTGGCGGTGGCATCCCGCATATATTGCATTGCGGCGGGCGGTGCTGTAAGCAACACCCGCCACAATGCAACAATGTATGCATGTTGTGCATTGGCATGCACAATGTGACAGGCACCGCGCAGGGCCTGCCACCTTGTCCATGCCAATGTTGGGGGGTACCTTGGGTACCCCCCAAGTGCAGTCCCCCCACCCCCCTGGGGGCCCGCAACGGGCCCCTGAAGCGAAAACTGCATGCCTTTCCATCCTAATATGGATGGCGGTGCCTGCAAGGCACCACCACCATATTATGGGCCTTTTCTGCCCGGTAGGCAATCGGGACGATTGCCTACCGGCGGAAAAGCGGCAGACGGTCTGTCCGTCCGCCACGGTACCCCCCGCCATGCTAATGTGGCGGGGGTAAAAGGCCGTCCGGTGGGGTGTGTTTGCGGGCGGATCGCCACTGCCGGCCGGGCGGTGGCAATCCGCCCGCCATCATAATAGGCCCCTTAGGGTCTGGCTGGGCTCTCAGACCCATGCATGAGCTGAGTGTGTTGGGTCTGCCACCGCTCGTCAGCAATAAGCGCCTCAGTAATTACCCAAACACAAGACAGACACTGAGGGGTCGATTCCGATTCGGGGTGGAAATTTCTCCGACCGAGCCGGACCCGGAGAGATTTCCGACCGAATCGGACCCGTGCAGTCCGACCGAACGAGTACGATGCGTCCGTATGTTATCGGACTCGAGTCGGTCGGACTCCCAGTGAAGTCAATGGGAGCCGGTCGTACAACGCGTACGCGGGCTCCCATTGACTCAATGGGTGCGAGTCGGACAAGTGCGCCTCCTACAGCGGGTACGCGGTGAAGCGATTCGCGCCGTACACGCACAGGTAGGGGGGACCCATGGGTCCCCCCTGTGTGCGACTCGCGCGGCTACGCGTACAGGGGGGTCCGACACGGACCCCCAAAGTACGGCTCCGACAGCTCTTTCGAGCCGGAGTGCGCGGCTCGGTCGGACTGCTCGCGGCGCGCATCGTACTTACCCGGCCGGGGAACGCCTCCATTGCGCGGTGCGAGTCAAGTCCGAGCGAGTCGGTCGGAGCGGTTCGAGCCGGGAGCGAGTCGGTCGGAGCGGTCGGGACGCCCGGACGAGTCGGTCGGCGAATTCGCATCGTACTCGCTCGGCCGGACCCGCGTACGGTTCGGTCGGGAAACAGGGCTCCGAATCGGATCCGGTAAAGCCGAATCCGATTCGGAGCCCTACCGGCCGAGATCGGAATCGGCCCCTGAATTGTGGTTACGTCACTCGCCACAAGGGGTAAACAGACAGAATATCAAGGTTTTTTTTGGACCTACAAGAATATCGAGTTTTAAATATCGAGGTACAAGAATATCGACATCAAGAATATCGTGGTACAGAATATCGACAGTAAGGTAAGAAATATCGTTTTTTAAATATCGAAGACAGTAATATCGTTTGTAAAAATATCGTTGTTAATAATATCGATATTTATATTAGTGTTCTGTATTTTAGTATGTTTGTTAAAAGTATGTGATGTAATTTGTTTGTATAAGTATAGCAATTCTTTTAATGTATGTGTTCAATTTTTAGCAATTGAGAATTTTATGTTAATTCATTATGGCGTACTTTAGTTCTGTAGCGGGTTATGGGTTTATAGGGGAATAGGGTGGGAAGTAATTTAATTATAATAAAGTAATTATTAATGTTTATTTATTAGCTTTTAAAATAAATTTATTATGAAGTAATTATTAATCGGTTATTAATTATTGTTAATTAATTGATAATTTTATTAATTCTGTTAATTCTTTTAGGAGCGGGTTGTGGGTTTATAGGGGAATAGGGTGGGAAGTAATTTAATTATAATAAAGTAATTATTACGTTTCATTTATTACTATTTATAATTAATTTATTAATAATTAATTATTAATTGGTTAATAATTTTCATTAATAGATTAATTGATAATTGTAATAATTTATTTATTTATTTATTTAAAAGGTTTTATATAGCGCTGGCTAGACCCGAGGGTATCAGAGCGCTTTACAAGGAGTGGGTGAAAAAAATTACAAAGTAACATTTGTATAAAGAGATAAAAATACAAGACAATTATAACATTATACACATTGTAAATATTACATGTGGTCGTAAATAAAGAAAACCTGTGGGCAAAAACAAGAATTGGATAATAAAACTAGTAAAGGATGGTTAGAAATGGAGTGGTGGCAGGTGTGAAGGTGGGGGTGGAGCTGAGGAGGATGATGGGAAAGGTGATAGAATGAAGGGGTAAGGGGTGACTACAAGAGAAAATAGATAGGGGAGGTAGTTGAATATGTGTGAATGAGAGGGGTGGGAGTGGGACAGGCAATCAGTCAAGGGATCCTCAAATAGTCAGGGGTTCGATAATAATTGAGTTATTTATATTAGGAGCGGGTTGTGGGTTTATAGGGGAATAGGGTGGGAAGTAATTTAATTATAATAAAGTAATTTTTAATGTTTATTTATTACTATTTATAATTAATTTATTATTAATTACTGATTAATTGGTTATTAAGTTTTATTAATTGATTAATTGATAAAAAATATATTTTATTTTATTTTTAGGAGCGGGTTGTGGGTTTATAAGGGAATAGGGTGGGAACTAATGTAATTATAATAAAGTAATTTAAATTTTTTATTTATTAGTATTTATAATTAATTTGTTATTTATTAATTAATTGTTTATTAATTTTTTTAATTATTATATTGATAATTAAGTTAAAAGTGTTGTTAAGAAGTGGGTTGTAGGTTTATAGGGGAATAGGTTGGGAAGTAATTTAATTAAAATAAAGTAATTATTTTTTATTTATTAGTATATATTTTATATTTCAATTTTATAGTGTTGTTTGTGGTAATTTATTTAATAATATTTAATTATTAATTGTTTGAAAACTATAAATATTTCATTGGTAAATATGTTAATTCTGTCAAATTTGTATGAGTTCTTTGTGCGTTTATAGTGGAATATGGTGTGAAGTAATTTATTTATAAATTATGAATAAATATTTTTGGATTACAATTATGTATTTGTAAAGATAGTTGTTTGTAAAATGTTGTTTTAAATCTTTTATAAATTAATGTTTGTATTTAATTTTTTGTATTTTTTATATTTAATTATTTTTGTATCTTTTGGAATTTTGTAATATTTTAATATATTTCTTTTTGTGTTATTAACAATTTTTGTATTGTAGTTGCTATTTTTTTTAAATTATTTTTTATTTAAATTTGTGAAATTATTAATTTTAACATTTTGCTATCCAACACTTTCCCTACTGTTGCACTCACTGGAGTGGGAATAGTAATTTTTACCCCTACGCTATCCAACACTTTCCCTACTGTTGCACTCACTGGAGTGGAAATAGTAATTTTTACTCCTACGCTATCCAACACTTTCCCTACTGTTGCACTCACTGGAGTGGGAATACTAATTTTCACTCCTACGCTATCCTACACTTTCCCTACTGTTGCACTCACTGGAGTGGGAATAGTAATTTTTACCCCTCCGCTATCCAAAACTTTCCCTACTGTTGCACTCACTGGAGTGGGAATAGTAATTTGTACCTCTTCGGTATCCAAAACTTTATCTACTGTTTCACTCTTTGGAGTGCGAATAGTAATTTTTACCCCTAAGCTATCCAACACTTTCCTTACTGTTGCACTCACTGGAGTGGGAATAGTAATTTTTACCCCTACGCTATCCAACACTTTCCCTACTGTTGCACTCACTGGAGTGGGAATAGTAATTTTTACTCCTACGCTATCCAACACTTTCCCTACTGTTGCACTCACTGGAGTGGGAATACTAATTTTTACCCCTACGCTATCCAACACTTTCCCTACTGTTGCATTCACTGGAGTGAGAATAGTAATTTTTACTCCTACGCTATCCAACACTTTCCCTACTGTTGCACTCACTGGAGTGGGAATAATAATTTTTACCCCTACGCTATCCTACACTTTCCTTACTGTTGCACTCACTGGAGTGGAAATAGTAATTTTCACTCCTACGCTATCCTACACTTTCCCTAATGTTGCACTCACTGGAGTGGGAATAGTAATTTTTACCCCTACGCTATCCAACACTTTCCCTACTGTTGCACTCACTGGAGTGGAAATAGTAATTTTTACTCCTACGCTATCCAACACTTTCCCTACTGTTGCACTCACTGGAGTGGGAATACTAATTTTCACTCCTACGCTATCCTACACTTTCCCTACTGTTGCACTCACTGGAGTGGGAATAGTAATTTTTACCCCTCCGCTATCCAAAACTTTCCCTACTGTTGCACTCACTGGAGTGGAAATAGTAATTTGTACCTCTTCGGTATCCAAAACTTTATCTACTGTTTCACTCTTTGGAGTGCGAATAGTAATTTTTACCCCTAAGCTATCCAACACTTTCCTTACTGTTGCACTCACTGGAGTGGGAATAGTAATTTTTACCCCTACGCTATCCAACACTTTCCCTACTGTTGCACTCACTGGAGTGGGAATAGTAATTTTTACTCCTACGCTATCCAACACTTTCCCTACTGTTGCACTCACTGGAGTGGGAATACTAATTTTTACCCCTACGCTATCCAACACTTTCCCTACTGTTGCATTCACTGGAGTGAGAATAGTAATTTTTACTCCTACGCTATCCAACACTTTCCCTACTGTTGCACTCACTGGAGTGGGAATAATAATTTTTACCCCTACGCTATCCTACACTTTCCTTACTGTTGCACTCACTGGAGTGGAAATAGTAATTTTCACTCCTACGCTATCCTACACTTTCCCTACTGTTGCACTCACTGGAGTGGGAATAGTAATTTTTACCCCTCCGCTATCCAAAACGTTCCCTACTGTTGCACTCACTGGAGTGGGAATAGTAATTTGTACCTCTTCGGTATCTAAAACTTTATCTACTGTTTCACTCTTTGGAGTGCGAATAGTAATTTTTACCCCTAAGCTATCCAACACTTTCTTTACTGTTGCACTCACTGGAGTGGGAATAGTAATTTTTACCCCTACACTATCCAACACTTTCCCTATTGTTGCACTCACTGGAGTGGGAATAGTAATTTTTACTCCTACGCTATCCAACACTTTCCCTACTGTTGCACTCACTGGAGTGGGAATACTAATTTTTACCCCTACGCTATCCAACACTTTCCCTACTGTTGCACTCACTGAAGTGGGAATAGTAATTTTTACCCCTACGCTATCCAACACTTTCCCTACTGTTGCACTCACTGGAGTGGGAATAGTAATTTTTACTCCTACGCTATCCAACACTTTCCCTACTGTTGCACTCATTGGAGTGCGAATACTAATTTTTACCCCTGCGCTATCCTACACTTTCCCTACTGTTGCACTCACTGGAGTGGGAATAGTAATTTTTACCCCTCCGCTATCCTACACTTTCCCTACTGTTGCACTCACTGGATTGGGAATAGTAATTTGTACCTCTTCGGTATCCAAAACTTTATCTACTGTTTCACTCTTTGGAGTGGGAATAGTAATTTTTACCCCTATGCTATCCAACACTTTCCTTACTGTTGCACTCACTGGAGTGGGAATAGTAATTTTTACCCCTACGCTATCCAACACTTTCCCTACCATTGCATTGATTGGAGTGGGAATAGTAATTTTTACTTCTACGCTATCCAACACTTTCCCTACTGTTGCATTCATTGGAGTGGGAATAGTAATTTTTACCCCTACGCTATCCAAGACTTTCCCTACTGTTGCACTCACTGGAGTGGGAATAGTAATTTTTACTTCTACGGTATCCAACACTTTCCCTACTGTTGCACTCACTGGAGTGGGAATAGTAATTTTTACTCCTACGCTATCCAACACTTTCCCTACTGTTGCACTCACTGGAGTGGGAATACTAATTTTTACCCCTACGCTATCCAACACTTTCCCTACTGTTGCACTCACTGGAGTGGGAATAGTAATTTTTACCCCTACGCTATCCAACACTTTCCCTACTGTTGCACTCACTGGAGTGGGAATAGTAATTTTTACTCCTACGCTATCCAACACTTTCCCTACTGTTGCACTCATTAGAGTGGGAATACTAATTTTTACCCCTACGCTATCCTACACTTTCCCTACTGTTGCACTCACTGGAGTGGGAATAGTAATTTTTACCCCTCCGCTATCCTACACTTTCCCTACTGTTGCACTCACTGGAGTGGGAATAGTAATTTGTACCTCTTCGGTATCCAAAACTTTATCTACTGTTTCACTCTTTGGAGTGGGAATAGTAATTTTTACCCCTACGCTATCCAACACTTTCCTTACTGTTGCACTCACTGGAGTGGGAATAGTAATTTTTACCCCTACGCTATCCAACACTTTCCCTACTGTTGCACTCACTGGAGTGGGAATAGTAATTTTTACTCCTACGCTATCCAACACTTTCCCTACTGTTGCACTCACTGGAGTGGGAATACTAATTTTTACCCCTACGCTATCCAACACTTTCCCTACTGTTGCACTCACTGCAGTGGGAATAGTAATTTTTACCCCTACGCTATCCAACACTTTCCCTACTGTTGCACTCACTGGAGTGGGAATAGTAATTTTTACTCCTACGCTATCCAACACTTTCCCTACTGTTGCACTCATTGGAGTGCGAATACTAATTTTTACCCCTACGCTATCCAACACTTTCCCTACTGTTGCACTCACTGGAGTGGGAATAGTAATTTTTACCCCTCCACTATCCTACACTTTCCCTACTGTTGCACTCACTGGAGTGGGAATAGTAATTTGTACCTCTTCGGTATCCAAAACTTTATCTACTGTTTCACTCTTTGGAGTGGGAATAGTAATTTTTACCCCTATGCTATCCAACACTTTCCTTACTGTTGCACTCACTGGAGTGGGAATAGTAATTTTTACCCCTACGCTATCCAACACTTTCCCTACCATTGCATTGATTGGAGTGGGAATAGTAATTTTTACTTCTACGCTATCCAACACTTTCCCTACTGTTGCATTCATTGGAGTGGGAATAGTAATTTTACCCCTACGCTATCCAAGACTTTCCCTACTGTTGCACTCACTGGAGTGGGAATAGTAATTTTTACTTCTACGGTATCCAACACTTTCCCT
This sequence comes from Calotriton arnoldi, assembly GCA_963921515.1. Taxonomy (NCBI): domain Eukaryota; kingdom Metazoa; phylum Chordata; class Amphibia; order Caudata; family Salamandridae; genus Calotriton; species Calotriton arnoldi. The sequence continues at coordinate 498,752 of CAWUFW010012706.1, forward strand.
ACTGTTGCACTCACTGGAGTGGGAATAGTAATTTTTACTCCTACACTATCCAACACTTTCCCTACTGTTGCACTTACTGGAGTGGGAATACTAATTTTTACCCCTACGCTATCCAACACTTTCCCTACTGTTGCACTCACTGGAGTGGGAATAGTAATTTTTACCCCTACGCTATCCAACACTTTCCCTACTGTTGCACTCACTGGAGTGGGAATAGTAATTTTTACTTCTACGCTATCCAACACTTTCCCTACTGTTGCACTCATTGGAGTGGGAATACTAATTTTTACCCCTACGCTATCCTACACTTTCCCTACTGTTGCACTCACTGGAGTGGGAATAGTAATTTTTACCCCTCCGCTATCCTACACTTTCCCTACTGTTGCACTCACTGGAGTGGGAATAGTAATTTGTACCTCTTCGGTATCCAAAACTTTATCTACTGTTTCACTCTTTGGAGTGGGAATAGTAATTTTTACCCCTACGCTATCTAACACTTTCCCTACTGTTGCACTCACTGGAGTGGGAATAGTAATTTGTACCTCTTCGGTATCCAAAACTTTATCTACTGTTTCACTCTTTGGAGTGGGAATAGTAATTTTTACCCCTACGCTATCCAACACTTTCCCTACCATTGCATTAATTGGAGTGGGAATAGTAATTTTTACTTCTACGCTATCCAACACTTTCCCTACTGTTGCATTTATTGGAGTGGGAATAGTAATTTTTACCCCTACGCTATCCAAGACTTTCCCTACTGTTGCACTCACTGGAGTGGGAATAGTAATTTTTACTTCTACGCTATCCAACACTTTCCCTACTGTTGCACTCACTGGAGTGGGAATAGTAATTTTTACCCCTACGCTATCCAACACTTTCCTTACTGTTGCACTCACTGGAGTGGGAATAGTAATTTTCACTCCTACGCTATCCAACACTTGCCCTACTGTTGCACTCACTGGAGTAGGAATAGTAATTTTTACCCCTACGCTATCCAACACTTTCCTTACTGTTGCACTCACTGGAGTGGGAATAGTAATTTTCACTCCTACGCTATCCAACACTTTCCCTACTGTTGCACTCACTGGAGTGGGAATAGTAATTTTTACTCCTACGCTATCCAACACTTTCCCTACTGTTGCACTCACTGGAGTGGGAATACTAATTTTCACTCCTACGCTATCCTACACTTTCCCTACTGTTGCACTCACTGGAGTGGGAATAGTAATTTTTACCCCTCCGCTATCCAACACTTTCCCTACTGTTGCACTCACTGGAGTGGGAATAGTAATTTGTACCTCTTCGGTATCCAAAACTTTATCTACTGTTTCACTCTTTGGAGTGCGAATAGTAATTTTTACCCCTAAGCTATCCAACACTTTCCTTACTGTTGCACTCACTGGAGTGGGAATAGTAATTTTTACCCCTACGCTATCCAACACTTTCCCTACTGTTGCACTCACTGGAGTGGGAATAGTAATTTTTACTCCTACGCTATCCAACACTTTCCCTACTGTTGCACTCACTGGAGTGGGAATACTAATTTTTACCCCTACGCTATCCAACACTTTCCCTACTGTTGCATTCACTGGAGTGGGAATAGTAATTTTTACTCCTACGCTATCCAACACTTTCCCTACTGTTGCACTCACTGGAGTGGGAATAATAATTTTTACCCCTACGCTATCCTACACTTTCCTTACTGTTGCACTCACTGCAGTGGAAATAGTAATTTTCACTCCTACGCTATCCTACACTTTCCCTACTGTTGCACTCACTGGAGTGGGAATAGTAATTTTTACCCCTCCGCTATCCAAAACGTTCCCTACTGTTTCACTCTTTGGAGTGCGAATAGTAATTTTTACCCCTAAGCTATCCAACACTTTCTTTACTGTTGCACTCACTGGAGTGGGAATAGTAATTTTTACCCCTACACTATCCAACACTTTCCCTACTGTTGCACTCACTGGAGTGGGAATAGTAATTTTTACTCCTACGCTATCCAACACTTTCCCTACTGTTGCACTCACTGGAGTGGGAATACTAATTTTTACCCCTACTCTATCCAACACTTTCCCTACTGTTGCACTCACTGAAGTGGGAATAGTAATTTTTACCCCTACGCTATCCAACACTTTCCCTACTGTTGCACTGACTGGAGTGGGAATAGTAATTTTTACTCCTACGCTATCCAACACTTTCCCTACTGTTGCACTCATTGGAGTGCGAATACTAATTTTACCCCTACGCTATCCTACACTTTCCCTACTGTTGCACTCACTGGAGTGGGAATAGTAATTTTTACCCCTCCGCTATCCTACACTTTCCCTACTGTTGCACTCACTGGAGTGGGAATAGTAATTTGTACCTCTTCGGTATCCAAAACTTTATCTACTGTTTCACTCTTTGGAGTGGGAATAGTAATTTTTACCCCTATGCTATCCAACACTTTCCTTACTGTTGCACTCACTGGAGTGGGAATAGTAATTTTTACCCCTACGCTATCCAACACTTTCCCTACCATTGCATTGATTGGAGTGGGAATATTAATTTTTACTTCTACGCTATCCAACACTTTCCCTACTGTTGCATTCATTGGAGTGGGAATAGTAATTTTTACCCCTACGCTATCCAACACTTTCCCTACTGTTGCACTCACTGGAGTGGGAATAGTAATTTTACTCCTACGCTATCCAACACTTTCCCTACTGTTGCACTCACTGGAGTGGGAATACTAATTTTTACCCCTACGCTATCCAACACTTTCCTTCCTGTTGCACTCACTGGAGTGGGAATAGTAATTTTACCCCTACGCTATCCAACACTTTCCCTACTGTTGCACTCACTGGAGTGGGAATAGTAATTTTTACTTCTATGCTATCCAACACTTTCCCTACTGTTGCACTCATTGGAGTGGGAATACTAATTTTTACCCCTACGCTATCCTACACTTTCCCTACTGTTGCACTCACTGGAGTGGGAATAGTAATTTTTACTTCTACGCTATCCAACACTTTCCCTACTGTTGCACTCACTGGAGTGGGAATATTAATTTTTACCCCTACGCTATCCAACACTTTCCTTACTGTTGCACTCACTGGAGTGGGAATAGTAATTTTCACTCCTACGCTATCCAACACTTGCCCTACTGTTGCACTCACTGGAGTAGGAATAGTAATTTTTACCCCTACGCTATCCAACAGTTTTCCTACTGTTGCACTCACTGGAGTGGGAATAGTAATTTTTATTCCTCCGCTAGCCAACATTTTCCCTACTGTTGCACTCTCTGGAGTGGGACTAGCAATATTTATTCCTACGCTATCCAACACTTTCCCTACTGTTGCAATCTCTGGAGTGGGAATAGTAATTTTATCCTCTTTGCTATCCAATATTTTCTTTACTGTTCAAGTTAATGTAGAGTAAAATGTATTGAAAAAAAATTAAAAATATTTTAATATTTTAATTTATTATATATATATATTATTTTAATGTTTATGTTATTGGTGTATGTGTATATATATGTATTTAAATTTTTTAATATGTTTGTAACAAAATATAATTTATTAAAATAATTATTTATTCATATTATTAAGTAAATATATATATTATATTTTATATATATCTATGTTTAATTTATTTTTACATTATATGTATTAATTATAATTTTAAACATTTTCAATTCATTTTAACAATGTTTATTTTAATTACATGTATTATTTAATTTATATTACATTATTTTTTAAACATTAAAAAAAAACGATATTTTTAACAAAGATATTTTTAACAACGATATTTTTTTATCGATATTTTTGTACTTACCATTATGTAGATAGGACTTCGATATTCTGGACATTGATATTTCGGGTCCGATATTTTTGTCGTCGATATTCTGGTCGTCGATATTCTGTCAGAGATTCGCCACAAGGCATACTACCTTGGCTTTCTTTATTTCTTTTGTGCAAAGAGGAACTTTGTGTGTCAGAAACAGGCAGCGTTTTAAATGTGCATGTACTGTCCGCTAGTGAGTACCTGCACTTCTATAATTTCGAAGGAAGTGTACTGGCACTTCTTATTTCTGCTGCAATATATTTAATGGCACTTCTCAGGAGCAAACAGGTACTCTAAATAGTGAGTACCTACACTCCTATATTTCCAATTCTAGCACTGGGAACAGTGGGAATGAAATGCATTGGATTATGTTACTTTACTGGTTCTTTTGTGCTTTTGGTTTTTCAGCTGTGTGTGCGGCATCGCTCTCAATTGTCTGCAATATGTTTTGCAGCAGTACTCTGTGCTGCCTGGACAAAGGGTTACTGTATGGTTCTAATATGCACACACAATAAAGTGAGGATCACTGTGCTAGGGAGTTGTATCCGTTGTACGTATGCTTTCATGTGCGCATGTTCTTTAATACTTGCTGTTTGGTGTAGGTCATCTTGTGTGACTGTTGAACATGGTTGCTTCATTGGTATGCTGCTTTTAACAAGTTAGGGGCCGATTCCGATCTTGGCCGGTAGGGCACCGAATCGGATCCGATTCGGAGCCCTATTTCCTGACCGAGTCGTACGTGCGTCCGGGCGAGCGAGTACGATGCGTGCGCTCGCGAAATCTCCGACCGACTCGTTCGCAGGACCCGACCACTCCGACCGACTCGCACGGGGACGATGCGCACCTCGCAATGGAGACGTTCCCCGGCCGGGTAAGTACGATGCGCACCTCGACCGCTCCGACCGACTCGCGTAGTCCGGCTCCAAGGAGCTGTCGGAGCCGCACTTTGGGGGTCCGTGTCGGACCCCCCTGGAAGCGTAGGCATGCGAGTCGCACACAGGGGGAACCCATGGGTCCCCCCTACACGTGCATGTACGGTGCGACCCACATCGACGCGAACACGCTGTAGGGGGCGCCCTTGTTCGCGTCGTGCCCATTGAGTCAATGGGAGCCCGTGTACGCGTCGTACGACTGGCTCCCATTTACTTCAATGGGAGTCCGACCGAATCGAGTCCAATAGCATACGTGCGCATCGTACTCGTTCGGTCGGACTGCTAGGGTCCGATTCGGTCGGAAATCTCCCCGGGTCCGGCTCGGTCAGGGAGATTTCCGGCCTGAATCGGAATCGGCCCCCTAGTGTTGGTTATCCACACAGTTCCACGCCACAAAATTCAACACCAAACCACATAATTTAACTCAACAACACAACTATACAAGACGCCACATACATGCAATCCACACCACAAAATTACACATCATGCCACAAAATTCAACGGTACACCACATAATTAAACTCCATTACATACCACTCCACCACCCCAATTTTTTTTTAACATATTTACACTCCATAACACACAATCCCACTCCACATAATTCCAGTGCACTCAATACCACATAATAACTATCCACATAATTCCATTGCACACCATGCCACATAATTCCACTACACAAACCCACTCCACACCACACAATTCCACGCTACACAATTCCACAACTAACAATTCAAATCTAACACACATAATTCAAGTACACACCACATACATACTGTTCATAACACATGGGTAAAACACACTGTCATTTACAGCGCCAATAACTCTAACTCAAGCAAATGCGAGTACACAATGTTTTCTTGGCTGTATATAAAGTAACAAAAATGCTCAAAAAACTTTTTTAATTATAACATTTCCACATGCTGCACAGCAGCCACAATGCTCTACAACATACTTAAAAAAATTAGCAAAGCCAATAGCTCTGGCTAAATACTTACAAGATCGCAAAGGCGAGACCTATTAGCTATGCCAGTGCTTGTTTGGCTATTTGGGGTAGTTTGTGCTTAGCCTCCATAATGTTTTGTCCACTTAAGGTATGCACGCCAAATGTACATCTTTTTTTTCCAACATCCTGGGGATTCTGAAGTTACCCAGGGTTTGTAGAGACCCCTGGAGGGGACCGAGAAAGTAGCAAAATACAGGTAAATATTGATTTGTTTGGGAAAAATGAGAAAAAGGTGCTGCAGAAAAAAGCGTCTGTTTTTTCCTGCAAATGGCATCAATGAAGGGTCAGTGGTGCTAAAATCACCATCTTTCCAGCTTTAGGGAACAGGCAGACTTGAATCAGAAACCACATTTGTCAACACAATTTTGGTATTTTACTGGGAGATTGACCATTTCTCCTAAAGTATTGTACTTTTAACCTACTTCTCGTTAGTGGTGGAAAAGGGTGTGAACCCCCTGGTGGATCCTGGAGAGCAATACATTTCTGGAAAGTAGCCAAAATTCTGAATTGAGCAAGGGGTCATTTGTGTAGATTCTTCAAGGTCTTCATATAAAAAGTAACAGTTGAAATAAAAAAATATTGAGATTGAGTTTGAAAAAACAGCCCTTTGTGTCTACGTTTTCATCTGTAACTTCTTCGATCTATGGCAATATACCGTTACATCTGCTGGACTATTCTGGTTGCGGGTATGTATAGGGATTGTAGGTTTACTAAAAAGCTGAGGTACCTAGAGCCAATAACTGAGCTGCACCTTGCGGATCACTGACAGAATATCGACAACACTAATATCGACCTACAGAAATATTGTGACATAAATATCGTTGTCAAAAATATCGACCTCCTATCTTCATAATGGTAAGTACAAAAATGTCGAAAAAAAATATTGTTGTTACAAATATCGAAGTACAAAATATCGTTTTTTTATATGTATTATAAATAATGTAAAATAAATTAAGGGGCCGATTCCGATCTCAGCCGGTAGGGCTCCGAATCGGATTCGGCATAACCGGATCCGATTCGGAGCCCTATTTCCCGACCGATTCGTACGCGCGTCCGGACGAGCGAGTACGATGCGAAATCGCCGACCGACTCGTTCGGGTGTCCCAACCGCTCCGACCGACTCGTTCCCGGGTCGAACCGCACCGACCGACTCGCTCGGACACGACTCGCACCGCGCAATGGAGACAATCCCCGGCCGGGTAAGTACGATGCGCGCCGCGAGCAGTCTGACCGACACGCGCCATCCGGCTCGAAAGAGCAGTCGGAGCCGTACTTCGGGTGTCCGTGTCGGACCCCCCTGTATGCGTAGCCGCGCGTGTCGCACACAGGGGGGACCCATGGGTCCCCCCTACCTGTGCGTGTACGCCGTGAGTCGCTTCGCTGCGTATCCGCTGTAGGGGGCGCCCTTGTTCGCCTCGCACCCATTGAGGCAATGGGAGCCCGCGTACGCGTTGTACGACTGGGTCCCATTGACTTCAATGGGAGTCCGACCGACTCGAGTACGATAGCATACGGACGCATCGTACTCGTTCGGTCGGGCTGCACGGGTCCGATTCGGTCGGAAATCTCTCCGGGTCCGGCTCGGTCAGAGAGATTTCCGGCCCGAATCAGAATCGGCCCCTAAATAATACAATTTACTTAAAAAATTATTTAGATTTATTTGTAAATTGTAACAATTATAAGTAATAAATGTAATTTAAAAATAAATTAAACATACATATATAACATGTAATATATATATATTTACTTAAAAATAATTAATAAATAATAATTTAAATTAATTGTAAAATGTTAGAAATATATTAAAAAATAAAGATAAATATATATATATATACATACACCTGTAACATAAAACAAACAAAAAAAATTATAATATAAATTAAAATATTAAAATATGTAATATTTGTTAAACCTACATTTTAAACTACATTTAGTGCAACAGTAGGGAAAGTGTTGGATAGATGAGGGTAAAAAATTACTATTCCTGCTCCTGCGAGTGCAACAGTAGGGAAAGTGTTGGATAGCGGAGAGGAATAATTTACTATTCCCACTCCAGCGATTGCAACAGTAGGGAAAATGTTGGATAGCGGAGGGGAATAATTTACTATTCCCACTCTAATGAGTGCGACAGTAGGGAAAGTGTTGGATAGCAGAGGGGAATAATCTACTATTCCCACTCCAGCGAGTGCAACAGTAGGGAAAGTGTTGGATAGCGGAGGGGAATAATTTACTATTCCCACTCTAATGAGAGCAACAGTAGGGAAAGTGTTGGATAGCGGAGAGATAAAAATTACTATTCCCACTCCAGCAAGTGCAACAGTAGGGAAAGTGTTGGATAGCATAGGGGTAAAAATTACTATTCCCACTCCAGTGAGTGCAACAGTAGGGAAAGTATTGGATAGCGGAGGGAAAAAATGTACTGTTCCCACTCCAGCAAGTGCAACAGTAGGGAAAGTGTTGGATAGTGGAGGGATAAAAATTACTATTCCCACTCCAGCGAGTGCAACAGTAGGGAAAGTGTTGGATAGCATAGGGGTAAAAATTACTATTCCCACTCCAGTGAGTGCAACAGTAGGGAAAATGTTGGATAGCAGAGGGAAATAATTTACTATTCCCACTCCAGCAAGTGCAACAGTAGGGAAAGTGTTGGATAGCGGAGTGATAAAAATTACTATTCCCACTCCAGCGAGTGCAACAGTAGGGCAAGTGTTGGATAGTGGAGGGGAATAATTTACTATTCCCACTCCAGCGAGTGCAACAGTAGGGCAAGTGTTGGATAGCTGAGGGGTAAAAATGACTATTCCCACTCCAGCGAGTGCGACAGTAGGGAAAGTGTTGGATAGTGGAGGGGAATAATTTACTATTCCCACTCCAATGAGTGCAACAGTAGGGAAAGTGTTGGATAGCAAAGGGGATAAAATTACTATTACCACTCCAGGGAGTGCAACAGTAGGGAAAGTGTTGGATAGCGGAGGGGTACAAATTACTATTCCCACCCCAATGAGTGCAACAGTAGGGAAACTGTTGGATAGCGGAGGGTATTAATTTACTATTCCCACTCCAATGAGTGCAACAGTAGGGAAAGTGTGGGATAGCGGAGGGGAGAAAAATACTATTCCCACTCCTGCAAGTGCAACAGTAGGGAAATTGTTGGATAGCGGAGGGTAAAATTTACTATTCCCACTCCAGCAAGTGCAACAGTAGGGAAAGTGTTGGATAGCTTAGGGGTATAAATTACTATTCCTACTCCTGCGAATGGAACAGTAGGGAAAGTGTTGGATAGCAGAGGGGTACAAATTACTATTCCCACAGAACAAAATTCAAATTTGAAAACAAACAAATATTAACTAAAATACAAAATATGATAAAAACCCAAAAACAAAACATATATAAAAATATAAAAATTAACAAAAGATATAAAAATATTTAAATGTAGCAAAAATCTAAAATTTAAAAAAATATTAATTTTTTTAATTTAACAAACAATTTACAAACAAATAAATATTTTGTAATAGAAATTTATCTTAATCAAAAAATTAAAAATTACATAAATGCAATATTTATTTTCCTACCCTATAACACCACACAATTTACAACACACATCTAAATTTTAAAAAAAGTGTACCTCTATAATTAACACAATGAATTATCAATTTAACAAATATTAATAATTATAAAACACATTTAAAAATGTAAAAAGTAATGTACAAACCAAACGTTACAGCTATTGAACCTAAATCCCCAAACAAAATAAAAACTAAACATTTGCCAAAAATATTTATCAATTAATAAATGAATACTAATGATCAAGTAATGATTAATTAATTTAAACTAAATTACTTTCCACCCTCTACCCCAAAAAACACCAAAACACACACCTAAAAATATTTACACAATTTCCATAACTAATTTTACATTAATCAATTAATATCAAGAAACAACAAATCATTAATTACTTTTAAAAAAATTACTTCCCACCATTTACCACTATAAACCCCACAACTCAAAATTATTACACAATTGGCATATTTAAAATGTATTTATTTAATTAGCATTAATTAACAATTAATTAATTAATTATAATTAAATTACCTCCCACCATATTCCCCTACAAATACCACCACCAATTTAATCAAACATGACACAATTAACATAATTAATTAACAATTAATTAATTAATAACAATTAACAAGCAAAAAAAATAATTATTAAAACATTAATTCACACAATTAACACTATAAAATAAAAGTAATTAAATATTATATTAAAAATATTAATAAATGCATTAAAAGTAAATTACTTCCCACCCTACTCCCCTATCAACCCACAACCCGCTCCTAAAAAAATAACACAATTAACATAATTACCAAATAATTAATAATAATTAACAACCAATTAATAAATAATAATAAATTAATTCCCACAATTAACAATATAAAATATAAAATAAATAAATATTAATTAATAAAACAATATTAATAAGTTAATTATAATTAAATTACTTCCCACCCTATTCCCCTATAAACCACAACCCGCTCCTAAAAAATGACACAATTAACATATTTACCAATTAATTAATCAATAAAAATTAACAGCCAATTATTAATTAATTAATTATAAATTAATTCCCACAATTAACACTATAAAATCAAAAATAAATAAATACCAATAAAAAAACAATAATATTCAATTTATCATAATTAAATTACTTCCCACCCTATTCCCCTATAAACTCACAACCCACTACGGAACTAAAACGCAAAATTTAATTAGAATAAAATTAATAACTTCTAAAAATTTAACTCATATAGTAAAAAACAAATGCAATACTTAGACAAAAAAATAGAGCACATACATTTAAATACATAAATACATAACACTAACTAAAAAAACGATATTTTTTACAACTATATTTTTGCAAACGATATTAATGACTTCGATATTTTTGAAAACGATATTAATTACTTCAATATTTTAGAAAACGATATTTCTTACCTGAAACTCGATATTCTTGACCACGATATTCTTGCAGTCGATATTTATGTATCTCGATATTTTGCACTTGATATTAGTGCAAGTCGACATTTCCTACTCGATATTCTGACTCTTTACCGCACCTTACAATGGTTTTTCATTGTGTACAGGGTATACAGCAATTCATTTGGTAAAATATAAAGAGTGAAAAATAGGTATCAAGGAAGCCCACCTATTTATGAAATGAGCACAAGATATGGAGTTTAGAAGCAGTGGTTATTTTCACATCTCTGAATTTGTAGGTACCAATACTAGCATATGAAGTAGAGGGCATTTCTCAAAATGACTTCTTTCTTACACATTGGAAGATGCAAATGCAGAGAAAAACAATTAGTAATAACACTTGTTGTAATATTCAGTGTTTCCCCAAGTCTCCCAATACATTTGGTACCTCACTTGTGTGGGTAGACCTAGTGCCCCCAACAGGAAATGGCACAAAACACTGCATGGACACATCACATTTTTCCACTGAAAACTGACCCTTTTTTATGATGTGCCTAGCTGTGGATTTTGGACCCTAACTTAGCCGGCACCTACAGAAACCTAGCAAACCTGTACATTTTTTAAAAACTCAACACCTATGGGTATCCAGGGTGGGCTGACTTGCATGGCTCTCACCACGTTATTTTACTCAGAATCCCTTGCAAACCTCAAACTTTGACTAAATAAATACATTTTCCTCACATTTCTGTGATGTCAAGGTCTGGAATCTGTGAGGAGTCACTAACTTCCTTCCACTCAGCATTCCCCCCAAGTCTCTCAATAAAAATGGTACTTCAGTTGTGTGGGTAGACGTAATGCCCGCGACAGAAAACAGCCCAAAACGCAATGTGGATGCAGTGCATTTTTCCACTGAAAACAGATCCTTTTTCCACAATAAGGGTAGCACTAGGTTTTGGACCCTAGCTCAGCCGGCACCTAGGGAAACCTAGTCAACCTGTACAGTTTTAAAAAGTAGACACCTAGGGGCAACCAGAGTGAGCTGACTTGCATGGCTCCCACCAAGTTTTTTTTTACCCAGAATCTCTTGCAAACCTCAAACTTTGACTAAAAAAACACATTTTCCTCATATTTCTGTGATGGAAAGTTCCAGAATCTGTGGGGAGCCACAAACATCCATCTACCCGACGTTTCCTCTAGTCTGCCGATAAACATGGATACATCACATTTTTCCACTGAAAACTACCCTTTTTTTGCAATGTGCCTAGCTGTGGATTTTGGACCTTAGCTCAGCCGGCACATAGGGAAACGTAGCAAACCTGTACATTTTGTAAAAGTAGACACCTAGGGGTATCCAGGGTGTGCTGACTTGAGTGGCTCTCACCATGCTTTTTTACCCAGAATCCCTTGCAAACCTCAAACTTTGACTAAAAAAAACACATTTTCCACACATTTCTGTGATGATAAGTTCTGCAGTCTGTGGGGAGCCACAAACCTCAATCCACCTGGCATTCCCCCATGTCTTCTGATAAAAATGATACCTCGCTTGTGTGGGTGGGTCAAGGGCCCGTGACAGGGAAGGGCCCAAAACATATTGTGGACACATCAAAATGATCTATTGGAAAACGACCTGTTTTTGCAAGGGTGGTCACTTGCGTTTTTTGTCCCGAGCTCGGCAGCCAACAGGGGAAACCTACAACACCCAGACATTCCTGAAAAACTGTCCAGGGAGGTGTGGCTTGCATGGATCCCCCAATGTTTTCATATGTTTTTTTACTTATATCTATATCTATATTCATATCTATATCTATCTATATATATATATATATATATCCCTCCCTCTATATATATTTATCTAGGTAATTTTTTAATACATGTTTGATTTCCCTGGTGGGCAATCGCAGCCCCCAGGGAAAGCCAACATGTGTAAAAAAATAATTGCCTCCACAGGGTGTCGGCCCGTGTGTACAAGGGCCGACCTCCTGACAATTTCATTCATTTTTTATTATTTTTCCCAATTTTATACTCCCCTGGGGCAGGGGAAAAATGCACAAAATATATTTTTTTTAAATTGCCCCCGGGTGGGGGGCTGGCCCATTACCATGTGGGCCTACCCGCTCTTTTGGTTTACCCAGTGGCCTAGTGGGGCCTATTGTATTCCTGCTCGTGAATCGCAGGGCGCCGAGATCCACAAGCAGAAATCTGGTTGTGAAAGGCATCGTTGGAAAGGGGATACTCACCCCTTTCCAACAAATCCTCTCACAAACCTGGGGGGCATCGCAAACCTCCCAAAACCCTACCGGACGCGGGAGCAAAGCTTACCTACCCCTTCCAAGCTGCTCCGGTGGGGGTTTGTGACATCAGTGTGCCTTGCTGATGTCACAGATGGGCAGGAGGGGAGCAGGGAGAGACGCGGAAGCGATTCTGGGGCCGATTCCGATCTCGGTCGGAGGCGCACCCAATACTATTCGGCCGGGAAAAAAGCCATGCGAAAGCCTGTTTCCCGACCGATCCGTACAGCACACCGAACGAGCAAGTACGATGCGCACAACAGCAAAAATTCCGGCCGAGCCGTACTCACCCAAACCAGGTCCTGTTCTCCGACCGAGGCGACTCCGGAAACGCCGAATCGAGTCGCACGGAAGGAAAAATGCAGCCCCGTCCGGCCGGACAAGTACGATGCACTTCCCGTACGCGCCGAACCCGTCGCTACGCACGGCACGTCAAAGCATCCGGGAGAGGCGCACATAAGCTCCGATTCGCGCCACAACACAATCCACGGCTACGAGACGAACACGGCACCAACGAGGACGAAGCGAAGCGACGAGGACGACGCGAAGCAACGAGAAGGACGAACGACACGAACCAACCATGAATCCCTTCGTCCCGATCATACCAATATTCTACATCTACTACCGGAACAGGCACGGACGCGTACGGCGCAGAAGGTAAGCCAGACACCAACCACAAAACACATACAACACGTACACGACACATCACACACATACACGGGGAATCTGAATATACTTACACCAGCAACAGCAGCACCATAGGGGCGGGATGCCCATCACCAATGCCACATATGCACACAGGGGCCTGAATGCGCACCACCACCCCAACCCAGGGGGGGCTGGATGCCTACCACTACTACCACCCTTAGCCAGGGGGGCAGGATGCCCACCACTACTACCACCCTCACCCAGGGGGGGCAGGATGCCTACCACTACTACCACCCTTAGCCAGGGGGGCAGGATGCCCACCACTACTACCACCCTCACCCACGGGGGGCAGGATGCCCACCACTACTACCACCCTTAGCCAGGGGGCAGGATGCCCACCACTACTACCACCCTCACCCAGGGGGGCAGGATGCCTACCACTACTACCACCCTTAGCCAGGGGGGCAGGATGCCTACCACTACTACCACCCTTAGCCAGGGGGCAGGATGCCCACCACTACTACCACCCTCACCCAGGGGGGCAGGATGCCTACCACTACTACCACCCTTAGCCAGGGGGGCAGGATGCCCACCACTACTACCACCCTCACCCACGGGGGTAGGATGCCCACCACTACTACCACCCTCACCCAGGGGGCAGGATGCCTACCACTACTACCACCCTCACCCAGGGGGGCTAGATGCCTACCACTACTACCACCCTTAACCAGGGGGCAGGATGCCCACCACTACTACCACCCTCACCCACGGGGGGCAGGATGCCTACCACTACTACCACCCTCACCCAGGGGGGCAGGATGCCTACCACTACTACCACCCTCACCCAGGGGGGCAGGATGCCTACCACTACTACCACCCTTAGCCAGGGGGGCTGGATGCCCACCACTACTACCACCCTTAGCCAGGGGGCAGGATGCCCACCACTACTACCACCCTCACCCAGGGGGCAGGATGCCCACCACTACTACCACCCTCACCCAGGGGGGCAGGATGCCTACCACTACTACCACCCTCACCCAGGGGGCAGGATGCCTACCACTACTACCACCCTTAGCCAGGGGGCTGGATGCCCACCACTACTACCACCCTTAGCCAGGGGGCAGGATGCCCACCACTACTACCACCCTCACCCAGGGGGGCAGGATGCCTACCACTACTACCACCCTCACCCAGGGGGCAGGATGCCTACCACTACTACCACCCTTAGCCAGGGGGGCTGGATGCCCACCACTACTACCACCCTTAGCCAGGGGGCAGGATGCCCACCACTACTACCACCCTCACCCACAGGGGGCAGGATGCCTACCACTACTACCACCCTTAGCCAGGGGGCTGGATGCCCACCACTACTACCACCCTTAGCCAGGGGGCAGGATGCCCACCACTACTACCACCCTCACCCAGGGGGGCAGGATGCCTACCACTACTACCACCCTCACCCAGGGGGCAGGATGCCTACCACTACTACCACCCTTAGCCAGGGGGGCTGGATGCCCACCACTACTACCACCCTTAGCCAGGGGGCAGGATGCCCACCACTACTACCACCCTCACCCAGGGGGGCAGGATGCCTACCACTACTACCACCCTTAGCCAGGGGGCAGGATGCCCACCACTACTACCACCCTCACCCACGGGGGGCAGGATGCCTACCACTACTACCACCCTCACCCACGGGGGGCAGGATGCCTACCACTACTACCACCCTTAGCCAGGGGGCAGGATGCCCACCACTACTACCACCCTCACCCACGGGGGGCAGGATGCCCACCACTACTACCACCCTCACCCAGGGGGGCAGGATGCCTACCACTACTACCACCCTCACCCAGGGGGGCTGGATGCCTACCACTACTACCACCCTCACCCAGGGGGGCAGGATGCCTACCACTACTACCACCCTTAGCCAGGGGGGCTGGATGCCCACCACTACTACCACCCTTAGCCAGGGGGCTGGATGCCTACCACTACTACCACCCTCACCCAGGGGGGCAGGATGCCTACCACTACTACCACCCTTAGCCAGGGGGCTGGATGCCCACCACTACTACCACCCTTAGCCAGGGGGGCTGGATGCCTACCACTACTACCACCCTTAGCCAGGGGGCAGGTTGCCCACCACTACTACCACCCTCACCCAGGGGGGCAGGATGCCTACCACTACTACCACCCTTAGCCAGGGGGGCAGGATGCCCACCACTACTACCACCCTCACCCACGGGGGCAGGATGCCCACCACTACTACCACCCTCACCCAGGGGGGCAGGATGCCCTACCACTACTACCACCCTCACCCAGGGGGGCTGGATGCCTACCACTACTACCACCCCCACTCATAGGATGGACAATGCATGACACAACAAGCACACCACAACCTAGGGAATGCAAGATTAAGACATCCCCCCACCACCATGACAAGCGTGTGTAGGCTGTGTCAAATGCCTACAACACCGAACATGACTTTGAACATACAATGTGACCCCCTAGCACATGTGCCACACATATATGTGTGTGGCACCCACAATGCTAAGCAGCCCATGACCATTGTGGCAATGGGGCCTAAACCCCCATCATCACAGTGACCAAAAGGCAAGTGTGGGGTCCATAGCTGAAGCACATTTTGACCATTGTGGCAATGGGGTCTAAACCCCCATCATCACAGTGACCAAAAGGCAAGTGTGGGGTCCATAGCTGAAGCACATTTTGACCATTGTGGCAATGGGGTCTACACCCTCATCATCACAGTGACCAAAAGGTAATTGTTGACAAAGAAAGAGCTGCAACTGCCAAACTGCATGGATCATTCCTGGTCACAGAACCAAAAACTCATCTGTGGCAAAGTAGTGTATGTGTCCCATTGCAACATAAATTGGGGGAGCCAAATACTGCAGTGCAAATGAAACATTCCTTTGGCCATGTGCAGACAAACAACACCCATGGGGGCTGAGACCGTCAACAGTCATCAATGACACAATGACAGAAGTGACCATCAGAATGCAGAACCACATATTTGCACCAATGGGCACACAAATGCAGATATCCTGTGGAGACAGCAGATGTGAGGTGAACAGATACCATACCATGGCAGCAATGGGACACACAAACCATGATCACTGTGCTGACCGATGACCTAGGAGTCCCAGGGACAGCAGGGGAAACACACCAAACAACATACAGCCAATGGCACACCCAAGATATGCCAATGCAGTGGTGCAGATGCACAAACACAAACAGGCAGACCAACACTGTCATCATACACAGCAGGTGAGGGGTGGGGGTGCCAGTGTCCCCAGGCAACCACACAACACATGAGGAGAGCTGAATACCAATCATACAGATGTGCATACACTGCCACACTAAGGTAACTCATGGATCCAAATCCCCTATGTGGGCAAGCAGGCATTGTCAGGTGAGAGGGAGCACAAAACACACATGTCACACAGGCACGTAGGAACAACAACTGACACAGCAAGACACAGACACACCACAGCACCACCCCCAGGGCCCCCACAATGTGGTGACCCTGGGCTGAATAAAAATACCACTGTGATGACAAAGCTAAATGTCGTTCACACTGTGAACCACAGTCAGGTGTCCTGAGCAACAAACTACCATCACACCTACACAAGCACAAATCAATCAGCATGGCCAGTAAGCCAAGGCCAACATGGAGGCAGGGGCCTAGCCGGGCAACAACTCTCATCTGCACACACTCAACACCACACCCCTCGACCTCTGACAATGTGCAGCAGTGAAGTACACATGCACTGGTGACATTGCACATGCACCCATGACTATTCCAGGGTGGTGGGTGGGAACCAAGGTGTAGAAACACATCACACATGGACACTCAACAAGACTCCTGAATGTCTGACACACTGCACACTACGCTGTACATGGACATGACGGCAATACCACACCGACCAATGGGATCCCAGCCACAGTCACACACCAATGAAGAAGCCAAGGTCACCCACAAAGAACACACATAGACAACAACCAACATTGCAGCCCGGACCCTGAGGAGTGCCAGCAGTCACACACACAACGTGTCACAATCACTGAAAGATAACACAAACTGGAAATCACATGACAGGGGCAAACAACAAGTGCCAAGGGGAAACCTGACTGTGACCCATCTGCGTCTGCACACAAACTCAGCCCTGACCGAAAACACACCTATGGGTGACACCCTGATGACCAGTAATGTGCCATGCACCCACATCACAGAGAACACAGGGAGAAGACTTTGGGGGAACATAGCTCAAGTCAGCAAGCATCACAAACAGGTACAACACTAGGGATCACAGCATGCGCAGATGAATGGAAGTGAACACACAGACATGCACATACAACACACACCTTGTGCGCAGGCAATGTCACACGTGTACACACTGCCATGAGGGGACTCCACTCCTGTGTGAGGAAAGCTGTGCCATATGTTGCCTCAGTAGGGCCCCATCATGTCAGCTGAGCACTTGGTCACACAATCAACAATTAGCACCAAATGAGGGCTCCCATCACATCAGCCTGGTCATGGATGTGCCAACGGAATCATCAGCACAGATCCAACACACTTGTATAGCAATGTTGCACTGACTACACGGATGAGTCCTTCCCCATTGATGCCCAAACCTGCATGTCCACTGGAGATGGCAACACGGTCAGGGAAGTAGACAAATGCAACGATGGCAGGCACAACAGATGTGCAGGGGTGGAAGCCACAGATATGAAATTGCCAATGTAAGTAGGAAACCCATTGCCAAATACTGAACACATGACACCCTCAGATGCTGCTATTGATGACATGGATACACCACATGATAGGACACATTCCCCCTGGACCACATGGGTTCCTGCACAGTAACACTTCATAATCATGAGACCAGATATCACCATCACTGCAGCAAGGGCATGGTTAGCAGCACCAACAACATGTACATCTGAAGCATGAGCACTAGAGAAAAGAAAGTTGCTTTATTCAGCATATGTGTTGTTTGATAACGACGTCCAGAAAAAATAGAGCAAAGGCCAATGGCCAGTCCATTGTCAAAGTTCAAACAGGGTGACACTGGCAGATGTCACCCTACGCATGCCTGCACAAAACCAGGGACAATCCACTAGGAGGGGCAACCGGGGGGCAGGCCAGGCACCGCAGGGACAGGATCAGGGCTCACCAGGGGGAGTCAGGGAAGGGGTGGTGGGTGCTGGAGAGCCACTGACAACTGCAGTGGAGGTGTCTGACATGGTGTGTGCCGGCACAACTGGGGGCATGACTCAGATGTCGTGGGTGCCGGCACAACTGCAGTGGACCCTGCAGATGGGGTGGACAGGTCCGCCACTGCAGTGCCCAAGTCAGACAGGGCGGTAGTGGACTCCACTGCAGTGCCTACCTCCAGGGGAGGAGAATGGGGAACAGGCAAGGTGGGTTGGACAGAGGGGGAGGACACCCTCACCACATCAGTGGCACAGACAAGCGCAGCGGGGGTGTGGTGCTGGGAGAGCAAGTGGCAGGGGGAGAAGGCCTGATCCTCTTGGGGATGGTATATCTGTGGGTGGGGGAACCTGGGGCAGGGTGTGGTGGGGGCACCTGTGCAGTGGGGGCCTGAGGGATGGAGGACGGAGACCTTGTGCCTGAGCTGCAGGGCGGTGGCGGGGTCTTTGTCTTACCACTCCGGGGGGACTTGCGGGTGGGGGCCTCAGTCCGTCTGCGCCTGGGGGAGGGTGTCCGGGGGCGAGGGGCACTCTGCTCCGTGTGGGTGGGCTTCCTCTTCCCCCGGGATGCTGGAGCAGCTTCATCGGTGGGGAAGAGGCCGAGGTCACAGAGGAAGAGCTGCTGTGACTTTGGGGTTGCATGTGAGGCAAGGGAGGGTGCTTTGGAGGGAGAGGGAACTGAGGACTGCGCAGTGCATGTGGATGCGTGTGTGTGTTCCAGGGCCCCATCCCCTGTGAGTCTGGCTTCAGTCCCCTGAATGTGCGTGCGTGTGCGTTTTGTCATTGGCGTGTGTGTCAGTGTGCTGGATGTGTGTGTGCTGGTGTGTGCCTGTGCCGGTGTGTGTGTGCTTGGGACGGGTAAGGTGCTGGGGAGTGTGGATGGAGCAGAGGCAGGAGGGGTGAGGGACCGTTTGAGGAGGGACACTGCTGCCGTCAGGGAGGAGTCCATGGACCTATTGCCCCTCTGTAGGTCAGACATGCCCGATGAGATGCCCTCCATGAACGACACCAGCTGAGTCAACAGCGCGGTGTGCGCATGGAGGACACTCAGCATGGCTGTCTGCCCTACATGGAGCTGGCGAAGGAGGTACACAGACTCCTCACTCAGGGCAGCAGGGGACACAGGGGCAGGGGTGCGGTGCCTGGCCCAAAGGAAACACGCTCCCGGACATGGGAGCCTCCACGGACCTGGGGAATGGGAGCCGATGGGAGGGCGGTGGTGGTGCTGGTGGTGGCGGGGACAGCAACACTAGCTGGGGTGTGGTGGCTGCTGACACCCGCCTCCACAAGGGAGTCATCCTCCGAGTTGCTCTGGTCCTCAGCTGAGGTGGATGCTGCTGAGGACTCCTCGGTGTGGCTCCCCTCGCCCTCCGTGCCACTGGGTCCCTCCGACCACTCCTCGGCTGCTGACCCAGTCTGGCTCTCTGGCTCCTCCTGGTCCGTGGAGCTGTCCCCTTCCGTGGCCGTGGATGTATCTGCAAACAATGGGGATACAGACAGACATCAGTCACCTGCACATAACGCACACACCACTGTGAGCACAGCACATCACAGAGCAAGCCCTGGCATCATCAGTTGTACATTGCTAAAAGTGCCCTAATTGAACAGGAGAAGTCAATTGTCAGTCTGATGCCAAGCATGGCACTCACATCCCACATGGCCTTGCACCCATCTGTCTGGTGTCTGTTGGATTGCAACACCCCAGTGTTGACACATGCACCAAGTACACAGTAGTTGGACAGTGCAGAGGACACGGTGTGGACACATCACAGCTCTTGCCACTGAGTCAGTACAGGTTTCCGGATGAAAGGGATGCCCAGAGTCAAATAGGAAATGCATGTGATGCATACCAGCGACAGACACCATGATGCACCCATGTCCTGATAGCCAGCGCCACTATGGTGTGCATGTAGCACATGTCACTCCCCTGCAGGCTCACCAATCAGTAGACACATGCCATGGCGGAGGCATGACTGCAAAGTCATACATCACTGTCTCAGTGATGTATGACTTTGCAGCCAGACAACAACACTCTGCACTGTGTCACAATAGTAGGTCATGGGGAATGCAAGTCCTGGAGCTGCACAAGTGCACATGTACATCCCCCACAACACATCCTCTTAACCCTCATCTGTCCAGGTCATACCTATTGGACATATGGGAGACCTGTGACACTACCCTCTGAACCTGAGCCCCTCACACTCTGCTGTGCATGGGGAACAGCTGCCTGAACTTCACATTCACATGCCCCAGTCTGCATGGGCAGCTGATCAGACACCTATGTGTCACACAAGTATCGTCTCCTATGGTCACATCTCCAGTGGCATGCTGAGCCCCTACCAAGAAACTCCACAGCAGTCCTGGCGACTAATCCACAGCACACTGACACAGAGGCAGACACCTGAGGGTCAAATCACTGCGCACAATGTGTCAGCTGATACACGGGAGTGGGAGTACAGAGTGTATTGTATGGCCTGGAGTAGGCATGACTGTCCAGCCCCACATGAATGAGGGATGAGCCCTGGACTGTAGGCAGCTGGCTAAGTATGTGTGACACACGTCATATACATACTCCTGGGGCCCAAACATTGTTCCCACCCGCAGCATGGGTGTGTGCCAGATACCCCAGCCACATGTGGTGGATCAGCTCAGCAATTGGACCACAGATCAAAGTAACACGCTGAATACATGTCAGAATACAGGCATTGTGTAAGCAATGGACCCACCCATGATGCCCACCACAGAGTCAGGGAAACAGATGCTGTCTCCCACCTTGAGTCAAGCAAACTGCAAGGACACAGTCCTAAGTGACAGAATTCCCTGCATGTAAGGGCCACACCTGGGTATCAGATGAGGAGTGGGCAGTGCACAATAGAGGGACATGGCTCCTGGACAACATGACTGCTGTACTGTGGCAGTTTAACCAGGCCCGAGGAGGGCACATAGCATGTTAGACAGAGTACACAGTGCAGTCTTTGACTCACCCCCTCCTTGCTGCTCTCTGGCCTTCAGCTGCCCATCCAGGTCTGGAAAGACCACCGCCAGGATCCTGAGCATGTGGGGGGTCAGGGTCCGTGTTCCGCCCCTCCTGCGAGGAGGCGACAGCTTCAGCTGGACCCGTGCAATCCTCCGGGTCCAGCCCCGAAGGTCCTGCCACCTCTTTTGGCAGTTGCGGATCCGGCGCTTGTAGACCCCCACGGACCGGACAGCCCGGACGATGTCCTTCCATATCTCATGCTTCCGATGGGCAGAAGCCTGTCAGGATGACAAAGTGATAAGGCCATTACTACACATGCAACATATCCGTGCATGACACAGTTGCATATACATGTCGCAATCACAGGGGCACATGGTGTACACAGGCAGTGCACGGCTGCCCATGGACAGTTTTCCAGAAGTCACTACATGGTATCATTGCATGGGGAGTAAAACCCTGTTCAGAAGCACTGTCACTGCACCATACCTGTCCAGTGCAAGTCACTACACACTATGGGGGGTGACAACTACTCAGTGAGCCTGCTAGCCAGTGGCGTGCAGACTTTCAGCCTTGCTAGTCAGACAAAATGCACATTCAGAAAGGAGGTGCACAGAACACTCACCTGCTCCCCTGGTGTCCCATACAGCTTGCTGTACTGTGGAAAGTAGGCTGTCCAGCAGGGCCTGGTTCTCCTCAAGGCTGAAGGCTGGGGCTCTCTCCACAGTACGTGCCATTGCAGGGTCCAGAGGGGCAGAGACAGCAGCAGTGCAGTGGCAGATGTCGTCCTGGAGCATGTAGTGCAGGCAAGTGGGCTCTCAGGGGAACAGGCAGCAATATATATGTGCTGGAGAGGCAGATACTGTCCCTTGTGTCCAAAGTGATAGGTCCAAGTCGTTTGCATCTTCTGAATCTGGCCAATCCATGGAATAGCAGCACCAAAACACGCCCACAGCATCCTTCAAAACTTCAACTTCATGACATACATGATTTTGCAACATTGTTGTGGGTGACCAACTGATTTTCCAGCAACCGACTCGTTCGAAATTCGAAAACGCGTCCGTTGCCAGGCAAGCCCATTGTCAATGGGTGCGCACCGATCGGTCCATTGCGGTACAACGCGCACAGGGGTACAACGCGTGCCCGCACACATTGAAAGCAATGGGCCGGCCGGAGGCACCGATCGGTCCATTGCAGTTCAACACGCACAGGGGTACAACGCGTACCCGCACACATTGAAAGCAATGGGCCGGCCGGAGGCACCGATCGGTCCATTGCAGTTCAACACGCACAGGGGTACAACGCGTACCCGCACACATTGAAAGCAATGGGCCGGCCGGAGGCACCGATCGGTCCATTGCAGTTCAACACGCACAGGGGTACAACGCGTACCCGCACACATTGAAGGCAATGGGCCGGCCGGAGGCACCGATCGGTCCATTGCAGTTCAACACGCACAGGGGTACAACGCGTACCCGCACACATTGAAGGCAATGGGCCGGCCGGAGGCACCGATCGGTCCATTGCGGTTCAACGCGCACAGGGGTACAACGCGTACCCGCACACATTGAAAGCAATGGGCCGGCCGGAGGCACCGATCGGTCCATTGCAGTTCAACGCGCACAGGGGTACAACGCGTACCCGCACACATTGAAGGCAATGGGCCGGCCGGAGGCACCGATCGGTCCATTGCAGTTCAACACGCACAGGGGTACAACGCGTACCCGCACACATTGAAAGCAATGGGCCGGCCGGAGGCACCGATCGGTCCATTGCAGTTCAACGCGCACAGGGGTACAACGCGTACCCGCACACATTGAAAGCAATGGGCCGGCCGGAGGCACCGATCGGTCCATTGCAGTTCAACACGCACAGGGGTACAACGCGTACCCGCACACATTGAAGGCAATGGGCCGGCCGGAGGCACCGATCGGTCCATTGCAGTTCAACGCGCACAGGGGTACAACGCGTACCCGCACACATTGAAGGCAATGGGCCGGCCGGAGGCACCGATCGGTCCATTGCGGTCCAACGCTGCACAGGGGTACAACGCGTACCCGCACACATTGAAAGCAATGGGCCGGCCGGAGGCACCGATCGGTCCATTGCAGTTCAACGCGCACAGGGGTACAACGCGTACCCGCACACATTGAAGGCAATGGGCCGGCCGGAGGCACCGATCGGTCCATTGCAGTTCAACTGCGCACAGGGGTACAACGCGTACCCGCACACATTGAAGGCAATGGGCCGGCCGGAGGCACCGATCGGTCCATTGCGGTTCAACGCATCACTGTACATGTGACTGGCATAGGTCAGCATGCCTGTCTCAGATGGACATATGCCAGCCACAGATAGCTCCCAGGGAGTGAGGGGCACACCTACATCACGACAGCCTGTCCAAACCTTATCATAAGGCATGTAAGGCTGCATTTCCTATTGTGTGTATGTTGGTGTACATGTTGTCCTGTGGGTGTCACCTGTGGGCAGCCACCCCCAGGCTGTGCACGTGTTCATGGGGACAGGATCCTGGGTGTTACGTGTACGTGACCACTGTGATGTGCAACTGTTCATATCTGTGCATGTGTCATGGTCACATTTCACAGTGGTGTTTGTGTATGTCATGTCACATACCCCGTGAGTCCCATGTGGGACGGTATGTTTGAGCCAGGGTGTCCCAGTGGCACAATAGTGATGGCCCTCCACAGTCTTTGTGCATGTAGTGTTTACAATGTCTCTGATTTCATGTGCACAATGGGAGACAGTCTCCACATCCACGTTGTGTGTGCATGGACTCTGATGTTGTGCGTGTGTGTCACAGATGTCCATGTCTGTCCTGCCATGGCAAGTGTGGCCACTACCTGTGGGGGTCATGTTTGTTTTGCTGTGGTGTACACATGATACTCCAGGTGATGCCAGTGTCCATGTGGCATTACAGGGTCCCTGGGAATGTGCCTGTCGTTGAGCTGTGGTGCCTGGGGCACATCTGTCCTCACATGTCACTGTGGGGGTGACTGTGACACAGCATCATGATATCCAATGGGCCAACCTGGGACAAATTGATGCCACCTGTAGGACCGTGTTGACAGATGTTGGCCATGTATGTACCATACATGTCGTTCCGGTACTGCACACTTCATGTAGTTGTGCCTCATGATGATGTATGTTGGGATCTTGAGTGTGTTCAATGCCGCATATGTGGGGTGACTGACGATCTTGCTTACTTCTCCTCTGCACTGCAGGGCTCCTGCTGTCCATCGGCCATTCCCAGACCTGGCAACGATGGTGGAACGGGACAGCATCCGACGGTACCGCTTCACCAGGCAGCTGATTGAGGATTTGGCAGTGCAGTTGTCCCCACATTTGCAGCCTGGCCGGCCGTATCCTACAGCGCTGACCCCCAAGGTGAAGGTGATGGCAGCCCTACACTTCTTTGCCACCGGTACCTTCCAATATACTGTGGCGTCTGCTGGTGGGATGTCACAGACCATGTTCAGCCGTGTGCTCCGCGATGTTTTGGCGGCAATGTTGCTCTTCCTGAACCGGTACATCTATTTCCCTAGACTGCGACGACTCACTGACGTGAAGAGTGACTTTTATGCCCTGGGGAGGATGCCGCATGTCATTGGCTCCATTGATGGGACACATGTGGCTTTGGTACCACCACAGGCCCAGGAGCAGGCCTACCGTAACCGCAAGCACTACCACTCGGTCAATGCACTGGTGGTGTGTCTTGCAGACATGACCATCACACACGTGTGTGCCCGTTTCCCTGGTTCAGCACACGATGCCTTTGTGATGAGGAGTAGTCGCATCC